>BMAV01022639.1:93375-190140 GCA_019973955.1 Trichonephila inaurata madagascariensis
CCCCCCCCCCTTATCCTCTTGTTGCGGCGCGAGTGAAATATTTATCATATGTATGTGTCCCGACGGAAAAAAGATTGAGTACCCTGAGCTAGACTGTTCGAAATTAACCGACAAACGAACTTGCAACAATGATGCGTTGAATGAGATGAACAGACTGAGAAACCTGTCCAGCGAAAACTAAAAAGTAAAAAATAAATTAAAAGTAAAAAAACTCTTTAAAAACAAGCTTTTATTAACATAAGCTAACAAGAATAAAATAAACTTTTCTTTTAAAACTTTTTTACAATCAACTTATAATGTCATTACACAATTTATAATATAAAAGCTTGTCGAGAGATTAACCTGTGTAGATAAACAAGTAAATTAAACATGATCTAATTGAGAGAGAGATTTTAATTTTTAAAATTTTAAAACTCAGTAAATACGAGTACTTAAATCTCGCAACAAGCTTTTATATTATAAATTGTGTAATGACGCAATTCTGAATTTAACTATATCAGTTTGAGTTAGTGAATGTGAATTTTAATGGCGCAAGGGCCAACCTCGGCCAAGCTGCGCCAATATATATCAGTTTGCATAGAAGATTATGGTAAAGTTTCTGCATGCGCTTCTAGTAAAAAGATTGCTGAGTATAAGTTGATAGTAAAAAAGTTTTAAAAATAAAAGTTTATTTTATTCTTTTTAGAGCATTTAAATAAAAGCTTGTTTTTTAAAAAGTTTTTTTTTTTTACTTTTAATTTATTTAAAATCCTATTTTTTTAGGAGAAATAATGTAAATATTATTTGAAATTTCTGTTTGAATTTTCTTTATTTTGTAAAGTAATATGTATGCGTAATCCTTATTTTATATATATATATATATTGACTTTGATATTGGTTTCGCGCGCGCGATTTTTGTTATTGTATACAAATTAGGCTTTTGGGATATATTGAATTTGAAAACCCTTTTTCAAAAAGTC
The DNA here is from genome assembly GCA_019973955.1 of Trichonephila inaurata madagascariensis. Lineage (NCBI taxonomy): Eukaryota > Metazoa > Arthropoda > Arachnida > Araneae > Nephilidae > Trichonephila > Trichonephila inaurata. The sequence goes on from BMAV01022639.1 coordinate 94,335, forward strand.
GGTCTTTGTATAAACCCTAACAACCAATAATCATCTGAACATTTTTTATGATTGCACAATATTGATGAAATTTGTGTGTGTGTGATTAAAAGTATTCATTAAAAATAATGTTAATAAAACTTATGATAATTATCTCAAGAATATCCACATCAAAACCATTTATTCACATCTTGATTTGCTGTATTCTCGTTCACTTATATAACAATACAAAATTTATACGGCGGATCTTCTATGTACAAACCAGTATTTTTTAACTTGATCAATTATTAGCTCTATTACCACTGTCTGTGAAAAAAGGTGGTGTATACCTTAGGGGTTGCTATCCCGTGTTATATTTTCAATCCCGGGATTTCGGAATTACATTATCCAAATTCCGGGATTAGGATTGGGCTGTTAATAAAAAATACTTACACGTTAGCATAATTGAAATTACATAAAACTCTAAACATAATTAAAAAAAAAAACTGGTTTATTATTATTTATTAAAACAAATCGAAACAAAACTTAATTCATCATAATTTCTTTTCTGAGATATTTAAAGCAATATAGTTTCCCCCAATAATATAATTAAAAAAGTACTTGCAGAAAATGTTTTTGAACAAATTCAAGAATAGTATGAAAAAAAAAAAAGAATTATTGTCAATAAGAAAAATAAAATTTTCATAAAAGCATACTAAAAAAATTCATTAATTTAAGCTTTTTTGTACTCGAAGAAAAAATCCCATTTATTCACTATTTGTGATTCATGTCTTAGAAATTATTTTTTATATTAAGATGAATCTTCATAGAAATTAAGGATATTTGTATATGTGTGTATGTGTATTAAAAAAATATTAAAAAGTGTAAGATAACACTGAAATTAAAAAGATCATTTAATTTTCAGAAACTAAATGAAAATTATTCTATCTTCAATATTTAATTGTATCAAAAGAATGCATAAAGTGAAAGAAATATTTTAGTGTGAAGTAATTTTAGAAATCTATTACAATTACAATCGTTACAATTTTTCAACAGAAACCTGACTTTCAGCTTGTGTAGGAAAAATATCATTATTAGTAGTGTATAAATGAATAAAATTAATTTGTTAGCCCTTGGAAATATTTATTCATTAAGAAACACATATATATGGATATATAGTAAGTATCCCAAAATTTTAATATCCTAGAATTTTGTAGCCTGCAGTTCATTTCCCGAAGATGCCACTTTTTATCTATGTTTTGGACATAATTGTAATTCAAATTATGAATCTCTATTTTCTCTAACGAGGTAAATTAATACAATCAATGCACTGACACCATACAAAAAGAGTTTATAGGAAAACAATATTTTATATTACATTACATTAGCATTTTTATGAATTATTTCTCAGAAGGGTCCCATTAATATAAAAATATGCTATATTAAAGTATCAAAAAGTATCATTTATTAGAATATTATTTGTATTATATACTTTAAAAAAGATACAAGAACTAATCAAGCAAATCAGATAATGACAATAACAAAATAATTTTAAAAATGTGTGTGGACATGGAATATGGAATGAACAGGTTGCAAATACTTTAAACAGCTAATTTAAGTGTATATATGCACATAAATAAAATGATTTTAAATAATTTTGTACATTATCTTTAGCATAAAATTTTAAAATTTATCAATAAAAAATATAATAATAAAACACTAAAAATGGTATTCAATAAAATCTAGATATGCAGTTAGAAATTCCAAAATGATCAAATTGTTGGTACAGAGCTAAGAAAAATACTTCTCATAATAATGTATAAGATATTCTTACAGGTATCTTTTCCAAAACATGAAAGCTAATTCATATTTTATTGGAAAATACAAAGACTGATTTTATTATTTTTTTTAAATCTTGGATATTATCAAAATTTCTCAGAAATAATGAATGGGAGACATGGTTTTTTTACATGAAGACAATTTATGAACTGAGAAAATTTCATTGATTTTTTGTAAAGAACTTTTTGCAAATAGCACATAATGGAAGTCCATTATTTGATGGTGATGATATGAAAAAATACATTTTATAATCTATTTATTTTTTGATATAATATAGTGACACTTTATCTCATAAAAATTATTAAAATAAGTATAAAATTGGAAACATTAACTAAAACTTACACACATTAAAATTTTTGAAAAAGAATAAATATTTAAAATACTGTGTCTCTCAAAAGTAATACATAAATAAATATAAATTCACTCATTCACTTACAACTTTTCAAAAGTATGATCAATATTCAATCAATACATGCATACTATTATAAAAATTTAGTGTTGAAAACAGCTGCAACAAAAAACATGTCAGACTATATAATTTAGAGGTGTTTAAAAGTCAAATTGTAAACAAAGAACATCTGTCTTGTACCTTAAGATTTACAAATATTCCAAACCTATTTATGTTGCAAGGACAAAATTAATGAGAATGCAACATGAGCAGATACAAGTAAATCTGGAAATTATTTGTTAGTGATTCACAGAAAAAAAAAGAGAATTAATCATCAAGACTTGACTCTAAGCATGTAGTCAAGATAAAAGGCAAAAAATCTGCCCAATATTCAATTTCAGGTTCAAAAAGTTTCATTTTTTTCCATACCAACTAATTTCAATCACTTCATTTTGAACATAACCTCTCTCTCTAACCTTCAACAAATCATTTTAGCCTCAAATTTCTTGTTAACCCATAGCTACTTGATTCCCCTTCCCTAAACTATTTTAAATATCTCCAGGGAATAATATAACCTTTAATAAACATTACTGCAAGGAAAAAAGCAATTTGGGAAGGTGTGGAAAACTTATTAATTTTGATTCTGGTTGAGTGTTTAGTTTATTGGTTAATAGTGGATGTTTTGCAATCAGAATGAACTTCCAAAGTACCATCCTAATGGAACTAAAAATATAAGTGTCTAAAATGACCCCATTTATAATTAGTAAACCTTCCACAATTTGACTTATATTCTCAATAAAATAATAAGCATATACAATCATATAATTTTACAATAGATTTAATAAAGCATTTGATATTTTGTAATTGCATACTTAACAGTAATCACATAAAAACTAAAATATTTATTATATATATGTATATATATATCATGGATATAGCTACCGCCGTATCAGCCCTATTAATGATACAGGGGCCCCAGCCTGTGTAAATACAGTTCCACTAAGAGGGCTTTCATTTCGAAAAAGGGCCCCGAAGGAGTTTTGATATAGGGCCCACTCAGAACTAGCTATGCACAAGATATATATATATATGTATATAATTCAAAGCATAAGTTCCTAAATACTTTAAAGAAATTATCATAAAGTAAGAGGTGGGAGATAAATTTATACATATACACAATGAAATAAATGCATCAAGCACACAGAACATAATTTAAAATGAAAAATATTTATTTTTCATATATATCAAAAACAAAACCATGACAATACTGCCTTCTCCAAACTTATCTACTTTATATGTCAGTTTTGAGTTCTATTATTTTTTATAGGGAACGATAAATACTCTGTATGTGGATCAATTATAATTATTTACAAATAATTAGAAAGATTTAAACAAGACCTATTACGATCACATACACACTGAAAATATGTAGTTAAGTATTAAACTTAAATACACCCACAACTATCACTCAATATGAGCCAAATATTTATATTAATAAGCCTTTTTTTGTTTCATAAATATAAAATCTTTGATTACTTCACTATAATCTAAATTTTCTGTTTAATAGAGAACAAGATTTTTAAGTTTTCCCACAACATATTTCATTATAGTCTTAGTTTGCCAAAAAAATTTCACAGGGTGCTGAAACAGACAATGTTAAGTACATTTAAAATGTGCAGAAGCAATGATTTCAAATAAAGCCAAAACAATTCTCAAGATTTCTCATTAGTGAAAAATAAGAAATGCTGATGTCCAATTTTGTTTAAAGTTTCCCATAGAAAATGTTTTCCTTCTGGTATGCTTATAATAGCATTGCAAATTTGATCACCATGCACTGATTTTCCCCTTAAATTGGATGACTTATTTTAAACCCCACTCATTGCTAGGATTTTCAATGTCAATAATTACTGAGATATGCAACTCTAATAGTTAATTTTCTAATTTCCTGTTTTAATAGTATCAATATATGTGTATGCCCCATGAAATATTTAATTATAAGTTTATATATAGTATCAAAAGATTTGTACAAGCTAAGAAAATGTTGGACAACAGTAATATAATTAAAACAAATTTAAGAAATATTACTCTGAATTTGTATGATTTAAAGATTTTAAAACTTCATGGATCACTAAATGTATAATTTTTTATTTGTTGGACACTAATATGAATTTAGAAAAAAAGGTACATTTATATAATAATCAGAAAATTTTTATTTTATTAATAGGGTTTTTTTTTCTGTAATGGGGCTGTGTATTGGTATTTCTACCTTTGCAGACCTAGTACATTCTCCAGGTGTGGGTATCACTTTTTAGTGTGGCACCATTTAGGCGATACCAATTACTGCAAGTAATTTTGATGACCAGTTTCTTGCCCAGAAGGAGGCACCTGACCTCTGCTGATGCGAAATTTGTTCTTTGGAATTTTTTACTGTGGAGAATATCCAAACCAAACAGACACTCAAGGGATCTTTTACATGCTGTATAATCATACGACAAGGCCGCTGTCGATTTTCTGCATCAGGAAAATCCACCGACTTGGGCCAGGGTGGAACTCGCAACCTTGGGTACTGAAGGCCAGCAGCAAACCAAATACGCCACCCAGCCGGTGGCGTAGTATATAAACTTATTAATGTGAAACACACCAATTAAAGGTAACAAAGTTATAGAGCAATAATCATTTTTAAAAAAATGAAAAATTTAAGCTCATTTAAGTGTTACACAATTTTAGAGATATGTCCAAATTTTTCTGCAGACCATCAAAAACTTTTCATGAACCACTGGTTAGTGACCACTGGTTCAAAGTAATGCACCTACTAATGATCATAGTTTGGCACAAAAAGGTTTCCAAGGTCTAGAATAATGTCTTATATTATATTATAACTTATGTTATTGAATAAATAAAAAGATAATTAATATTCTAAAAGCAAATTTCTAGTACATTAGAATTTGAAGGTAAAGTTAAAAATGTTGAAATATTTTATTGTTATAAAAATTCATATACACTTACAAAACATGATTTTTTTAAAAAACAGTTGTACTTATAATAAAAAAAATTGGAATGTATTACAAGAAAAAAAATTTTTTTAAATTTTTATTTCTAGTAAAAAATAGGGCACTTACGTATTATCATAACAATCGCCAACATTCAAGATAATTCACCAAGTTGGCAACCCCAATTTTGCATGTGTCGTATGCTTTGAATCAGCAATCATGAGCTTTGCTTCATATAATTTTGCCAAAAGGGTGCGATAATACACAAGTACCAAATTTTCTATTGCTCTCTTTTTAAAGATTATTTAAAAAAAAATCATAAATATTTTCAAATATTTTTTTTTAATTTACTCCTAAAATATCTAAGTAATTAATCTATTAGTTCTTAAAATGTAATCAGTATGAAAAGAATATACACAAATAACTTAAAAGAAAGAATTTATCAGCCATGGAAAAAATGAGGAAAAATATACCTTCAAGACAAACATTTGTAAAAGAAAATATTGGGTTGGAGGGAAAGTTCTGTCGTATTTTAAATAGGCAGGTGATTTTTGTTGTAAATAATAAAAAACATCTGGCTAGTGAGTCATTCGGATTTTTTTTTGTTTTTTTAGATGCTGTACAATATAAAAAGAGTCCTTTTTTACCGTTTATCATTTACTTGTAATATTTAAAGTGAAAAACGTGTCAGTAGATAAAGTGCATTTACGACACTGCATTTTGTATTAATTCCAAAAAGGGAGCAAAGCATCGGTTGCATGTAAAAATTTATGTGCGGTATTTGGAAAAGATATTGTTAAATGTTCGTACTTGTCAAAGATGGTTTAGCAAATTTCGTTCCGGGAAACTAAGCCTCCAAGAAAGTAATCGATCTGGATGACCATCTAAGATCGATGATGATATTTTGCGATCCATGTTGGAAAATAATTCACATTTAACAAGTCAAGAAATTGCAGAAGAGTTTGGCATTCATCATACAACTGTTGGAGATCACATTAAATCTCTTGGTTTTGTGTTAAAGCGAAGTGTTTGGGTTCCACATGAATTAACGGAAAAGAATTTGTCTGATCGTGTAAGAATGTGTTCATCACATCTGATTAGACACAATGTGGAGCCGTTTTTGGACAAGCTGATTACTGGAGATGAAAAGGGGATTCTTTACGAGAATATTAAGAGAAAAAAATCTTACTGCAAACCAGAAACATCATCAGCAACAGTTGCAAAACCAAGTATCCATCAACGAAAAGTACTGCTTGTTTGTGGTGGGACAGGAAAGGTCCAGTGTACTACGAGTTGCTGAAACAGGGAAAAACCATCAACGCGGATCTCTACTGCAATCAACTGGATAAAATGAATGCAGCTATCAAAGGAAAAAGGCCAGCATTAGCGTCCAGAAAAGGAATAGTGTTCCACCACGGTAACACTCGACCACATACTGCAATGGTGACACAACAAAAACTGAATACGTTAGGATGGGAAGTCCTTGGTCATCCACCATATTCACCTGACATTGCACCATCTGATTATTACCTGTTCAGATCTCTGCAAAATTATCTAACGGAAAAAAATTCAAGTCTTTTGAAAGTGTTTCTAAGGCAGTTGCTGACTATTTTAATTCCAAGGACGAGAACTTCTACAAAATAGGAATTTATACGTTACCTGAAAGATGGCAACACGTTGTAACAAATAATGGAGCATATATAATTGATTAATATTAAACACATATTTTTATAAACGTATTCAAATGTTTTCTTTAAAATACGACAGAACTTTCCCTCCAACCCGATATGTACAATGTACATTGAAATGTTTTTCAATCAAATCTGAAACTTTGTATATAATGTGACAGTATTAATAATGAATAAGATACTGCCAAAAAAATCCTACAGACGAGATCAAAGAATTGATAATTATTTTCATATAAGATACAGTATGAAATCTTTAGTACTTATGTAATAGCACAACCTATTGGCGCCATTATATGAAATGAAGCAAATGGATGCCAATTCAACGTGTATGACACATAGGAAATCAGGATTACCAGCTTGCCGAGTTATTAACAGAGGTGGTGATTTTTATGATAATATGTAAATACCGAATCTTCTGAATGTAGAATATAAACCAACTTTTCAAAAAAAAGTTGAAAATAAATGTTCAGGTTATCATGTGTGAGACTTAAAAAAATTCAGATGCCTTACAATCTATGTAGCAAGATTTGATATCCAATCTCAGTATTTTTCTATTTCACCTACAAATAGCTTTACCACACAGTAAATAATTCTAGCAAATAAAAAAACCCACTAGTTCACTATACAGAGAAAAAAATATTTAAACTAAAGTTTAAACATAGATTTAAGTAAAGTATATATTATTTTAAATAAATTCTCACCTATACACTTTTGGTCACACACACTTCACACAATTTAAAACATATTTTCATTTAACTAATAACATATGTAAAAGAAAAAAAAACATTTAAAATTTCATTTATGTCCGTGCAAAGAAACTGATTTACAAATATAATATAAATTATATTAAAGGTCAAGTAGATATGTAGTTTTTAAAAAAAAATTTGAAAAATATATAATGAAGAAAAGAATAAAAAACTGACACACACAAAAAAAATGTGACAACATTTACTTAAAGAAATTTAAAATAATGTGATTGTACAAAAAAAATCATTAAACATACCTTTATTAAATTTGATGCTTTTGAAGTTTAAGAATATACGTGAAACATCTTACATAATTGGCACTAAGAGTAAATAACAGATATTTAGAATGTCTCAGGTTGCAATTGTTTGGAGTCTTCTTTCAGTCTTCTTTCTGGAGTCAGAAAAATGGGATCGTAAGAGGCAATACGGATGCACGAATACCCGCATCTCTCATGATGATTTTACCTACATTTACTATGACTCAGTTACTGAAGAAACAAGGCTTGCTTCCAATTAGTAAAGATAGGTATAAAAATATAATCTCATTATTGAGCTAATTTTAATCATACAAGACATTCATCATATATACGTAGATTATGGCACAATAACATTTTAAAAGCGAAACCACGAGAGGGCGCTAATGTTGCGAAAGAAAGGGAAAATACACCCATTAGTCGTGGGAGAAAGGGGCATCGTTTTTTCGACTCTCCATCTGGAAAGAGAAATATTAATGTAGTTGCCAAATGATTAAAAACTCCTGTAAGGGGTAAAGGAAATTATTCTTAATAGTTCTATAAAGGAAAAATTAGTTTTAACATTGTAATAATTTAATTTTAAAAGTTATCGTGGAATGAATTAACGGTATTTCGAACCATAATATATGTATTAAATTCACACAGAAAGCTAGAGAATAATTTTGTAACTATGACCGCGTGTTGATGGCGTCCCTTACCTTTGTTCTGCAGCTATTACGGAGAGGACGATACTTCTAGAAGAGGAGAATGGGAAAAAAAGATAAGGGATTGTAATCTGCAGGGTTACAAAGCCACAGTTCATTCTTTCGCTAATATCTTTCTTGGAATACGATACCAAACATTTCATTTCTCTATGAATGTGAATCTAATTCTCACTCATTTCACGTATATTCTTATCGAAATGATATACTAGGAACACTAAAATGAAAGAAAGAAAAATAATTGCTGTTATAGAAAATTATAGGTTTAAATAATTTCTACGAGTTAATTTTAAATTAATAGAAGCTATTGATTTTATAAGTCTTTTTCAATTCCTACTATTAGCTCGTACTATCTATATATTTATTTATTTATATATTTGTGTATTATTATTTATTTCTCTTGGTGGAATTTTCAATCGTTAATAAAATACATTTTAAAGCGCTGAATTGAGCTGAAATTTTATATACAGGATCATTTTGGATGACAATACAATAATTTAATTATAATTAATAAAAATTAATTGATTAAAACCAATTATGTAAAGAATTACAAATACAGCCACGTTGGCGACTTGTGTGTCAAAACTTGAAAAGGTTTTTTTCTCACGTCTTAAAGCATTCAGTTGGACTGAAATTAAAAGGACAATACGATGCTTTAATGATAATTAAAAAAAACTAATTACCACTTAATGTTATGATTCTGTTCTATGTATATACATATTTATATTAATTGTAACTATTTAATAAAAAGTAGCTAAAATAAAAAAATTTCGTTGTTGATCTAAGTAGAAATTGACTTAAAAACTGTTTTTTTTATATTACTTGTTTTAAATTTTTTTCTATAATTGCTATGAAGTAAGGCAGCGTTTCTCAAACTGTGGGGCACGCTCCCCCGGAGAGGGGGAGTGATATCACTGTAATAAGGGCGTGAGCTTATTGAAAAGTCGAAAGTGAAAGATTTAAAATAAGTATTAATTTACTGAAAGAAAGTAAAACAAAATTCATTCTGGCATAATAAAAATTAAATGCACATTTACACTGACATAATATACTTATAAATGTATCAGTACTTCACAATGATTTTGATAATTAATTTATCAATGTTAAAATAAAAACAAGATTAATAATTACTGGTGCCTCTCGTGGGCTTGCCATGTACAAAATGTAATTCATATATTTTGATAGTTTGTATGGTTTATAATGAATCTTGTGTGTGTATTGTAGTTTCAGAGTCAAACTATATTTTTACTGTGTTTAATACATTATTATTATATGGTAGGAGGCGATGAAAATTATGATCGAAAATTGGGTTGCAGTTATTGAAAGTTTGAGAAGCACTGGGGCAAGTAATAAACGATTTGGAAGAAAAGGCACTTTAAAAATTAATATTCTCATATATGCTTGTTTAAATAATAAATTTCATATTTCCTTTTAGACTCGATGTTCAACTGTCCGATTTTATATGCATTGCTAATAATTATTTTTTGTAGCTGACCGTACCATACTTAGAAATGGTAACTGAAAAGATATTGGATTAGACGAAAAAAAAATATATAATTTCTTCAAAAATTCATGAATAACAAATTAAAATCCATAAAGAAGTACGATTGCTATCTATTGTATAAATTCCTTTATGTCTCTTTTTTTTTCTCTAACTCTACTGTAGCAGACCCATATCAAATTTAAATTTAATAGCTTCAATGGTAAGGCAAATACTGTAGTGACATATTAATTCCATATGGGAACAGCTTCTCCTTCACTGATAAGAGAAACTTCATAAAATATTTCAAATAAAAAAGAATTGATTTTGTCAACATTTGGAATAGTTGTGTGTTAAAAAACTAATTGGTTTTTTTTTTTTTTTTTTTTTTTTTTTTTGTCAGTCAGTAAATCCCAATGATAAATAATACGATTTAGAATAAAAAGCTCTTAAAAGTCTGTTTCGTCAATATTTGAGTGGACTGTAAACTGGTAAGAATAAAAAATCAAACTTTCGCAACGCTAAGCCTACTTTATCAGTGCACCCGCCTTTGTCGGGATACAGCTTGACTATATCTACTTTTACAAATTTTTTACAGATGGCGCTACAGTGCACTGATGACGTAACGAAGTCATTTAAGATGCTTTTCTTGGTAAATTTTGTGTTCTACAAAACAGGATGAATTAATTCTAGATATGATACGAAAATATACATTAATTCATTTAAATCATAACTTGTTTCGTTCATTATATTGAACACCAATTAAAATTAGTTAAATTGTCACGTAATCTGTTAATACATCTCTTATTAATAAATCACTACTTCATTCATAAATATACAAATAAAAATGGATTAACCACTAGCCAATGTTTCTACTCAACAATCAATTTTTCACTGATATATCGGTTTGAAAAGAAAGAATAATTAACAAAAAAATTATATTTTATTACTAAATACCGAATTTCTGTATAACAAAGCATCAGACTTTCAAAAATTTACTGGAAACAATAGTTTATAGTTTCCAATACTTGAAAACTAGATCAAATCATGAATTTTTCCCATTTTCAAAGAAGTATTACCAAATAGTGTCATAGTATAACTATATATGTGTTTTACATACATCGTCGAGCCAAAACATTATGAACACCTTCACATTTTTCAATGAACTGGATGATGTGTAGGGATGTCTTAAGATTCTTTGAGGCCCCTATACAAAAGTAAAAAAAAAAAAAAGCCCTACTTGAGATCTTCAAAAGTTGACGGTATATAGCATAATACATTGTCAAATATTTGTGCAAACAGTAATTTGAAACAAATACATGTGCACGACTCACAATCTTAAAAACCTAGGCACAAACCAGCTCGTCCGGTGGCCACATTTCGAATAAATGAGTTGAATGATTGTTTATGATATTAGAGGTGTAAACATGGACAACTGTCATCATATAATGATACAGTCATACTGTGTCATCTCACGCGTCCTTTCTCTAACGTAACCTCAGTGTTCTTTGACGGCCACGATTAATGGCAAATCTTTTCCAACCCAAATCCAAGAAGTGAAACGAAGGATAGATGTAAATAAGATAACCTTTAAAAGGACGGAAGTTTTAGTGACTGAGATGGCAATTTAGAGAAAGTTCAGTTCAGAGAAGATAGAAGTGTTGATTGACGGCTTACCTAGAATCAAGAAACTTTAGCCATTCAACCAAGGTACATACCATTGTACACCAACCTAGAGAAATATCCGAAGTGGATTGGACGTTGCTATTCAACCAAGGTAGGAAGATTATATTCTGAACGCGAATATATTATTGAGATTGAGAGTAGGCGGATATAATATATTATATTGATAAGTGATCTAATTGCGCGATCTGTGTTAATTAAGGTTACGTGTTTTGGTTTATTCTCACTTAATATAAGTTTGTTCGATATCTAAGTAATTTAAGTTAAATTCTTAATAAAAGTCATATTAAGAATTCTAAAATGTCTCATCATTTCGAGAATCCCACACCTCTAACTTACGCTAAAACCTCACGACATGGTCTACGAAGATCAACCATGTCACAATACCACTTTACACACTCATACACACTATCTCTGTTTGCAGAAAATATGCAGTTTGAAATGCCTTGTTTTTCGGAGAATAAGTACGGGAATAATTTATTTATTTATCAAATGCCAGGCCATTGACCATCAGGTCATTAGGCAACGAGCTCTTCAATATTTCTTCACAATACAGTCCAAACTTTTAAGTGCAGAGCACACGTCTAGATGAGAAGAGTCCATGACTTGTTCAGAAGCACACAAAGCACAAAAGTCAGATTAAAATGATACAAATGAGCACAAAGGCAGTCATGCCCAGTCAATAATCTAAACTCAGCCACAGCAGCAGCACTAGGAGAGTCCGAGACACAGTTAGATTTTATTAGCCCCCTCCATGATTTATTTTTTTGTCAGCACTGGTAGCGGCATCTCGAAAGAGCGTTTTTTAAAAATCCTATTTATTTCAAGTTTTGCTGAGTGAAAAGTCAGATCTCTAGTAGATCTTTGGAGAATATCCGTGCCTCTTTTTGCTAAAAGGTCCGCCATTTCATTTCCCCAATGGCCACGATGGGAAAGCAACCACTGGAAGACCACCTTTGTGTAAATTCTTCTTAGCAGCTCCCTGTAATCCTGGACGCGGGAACTTCGTAGCAGGCCTCCTCGGGGCTGTACCCTGAGTAACGCTAAATCTGCTATAGCGACTGCCGCTCTCTACAAATATTCTTTTGTACGGGAATAATATTTTACCACATTAAAATTATCCGAATCATGATCTTATTAAGATAGGGTCAAGAACGAAATGGGGCGCCCCCCCCCTAGAGATTGAGGACCTGGGCCTGGGACCAATTGGCTTAAGACATCCCTGATGATATAGAAACCACGTTATTAAGAGAGAAAGATATTTAACTACTGCTGGAGAGGTAAGCCATCATTCTTGCACTTACTTTTGTGAGTGATGGAATACGCTTCTCTCTGGTCTAAGAGAATTCGAAAGAGGGTAGATTATAATGGAATCTCCGAAATAGCATGACTGGTAGATTGTTTGTGTTCTGCTGTTTTTAGTATTTTTGCAAAGTGGATAAATAATGGTGAAACCAGAAGAAGACACCAAATGGTTGGACGTCCACGAGTCATCAAAGAAAAAGGATGTCAAAAATTGTCCGGATTGGTAAGCATAATAGGCACCAGACAGTGGCTCAGCTGACAACCCAATACAATTTAGGTTCAAGCGCAAGTATTTCGGAACGTACAATTTGGTGGAAGCTGTTCGATATGGGGCTGCACAGCAAACGTACCACTCATGGACCTCTGTTGACCATGTGTCATTGCTAACTACGCTTAGAGTGAGCTCAGAAACATTATTGAGACTTGACCATAAATAAGTGGATGATTATTTCCTTGTTGGATGAATCACGTTTTCTCATTCATCACGCCGATGGTTGTGATAGGGTGTTCCGTTTTCCACATTCAAATATTTGCTCTCTTCATGTATACAGACTGGTGATAGCGGTATTATGCTTTGGAGAACGTTCTCATGGATGACTCTAGGACCCTTAACACCGGTAGACGCAGGGATGTTTTTAACCACATTGGCAGCCTAGTCTCTTCAAATTGACTTTTCGATATGCTCGTCCCCCACGTAGGGTTATCGTGCCCCCCTCAGTTTGAGAAACATATATATATATATATATATATATATGGGAATCCAACCGAAAATCTTCCAAAAAGATTGGATTCTTCAGATGGCGGGGTTTTTATGGCGTGGTGTCTAGGGGTTTTAGGGTGTATTAGTTAATTTCGAAATAAAATAGACAACATAATTCAAGAAAGAAACTAGTTGAAAACTAAATAATTTATTAAGAATTATAGGGGAGTATTTACATGGGGAATATTTTAAAAGAATAGAAAAGTTAGATAAGCATATTTCGGAAGAATAGGAAAGTTAGATCACATTACTTTAAGGGAGGCAATTGAGATTAAATAGAACTCATTATGGTGCTATTAAGACTTACCACCTGGCGCGGACGAAACGATGGAACTCGTTATGGTACTATTACAGTGTTTCTCAAACTTTCAATACTGGCGACCCAATTTTCAATCATAATTTTGTCGCGCCCCCATCCCCTGTACAACAATAATGTATTTACTGCAATAAAAATGCACTTTGACGCTAAAGCTACAATGCGATATCAATTATATACTGTATAAGTATTAAATTTTGTATATGTTACTTTTAAGTAATATATATTTTAAGAAAATTATATATATATATACTTAAAATACATATTACTTGCTTATTATTATGTTATTTTTCTTTCTCTAATTTTTAAATTGGAACAGATCGCAAAATTTTATATTTAATTAAAGATTTATTTCCTTCAGCATCCATTTCTAAAAGTACAAATGTCATTAGAAAAATAGTCTATTCTATGTTGCTTCTATCATATGCATCACATCTGGCATTATCGGGTACGTTTGCGTGGGTCTGGGCAACCTTTTGGACCTCTGCGCAAAACATGTAAAAATGCTTTTCCTCGTACAATTTCAGTCAGTTTTGGTCGACTCGGTACTTCTATAGCTACCGAATCTAGCTTGAATGTACATTTTTTAATTTGTACGTTAATTGTAATTCACGGTAATTAAGTATTTACGGCAGTAGAATAGAACAAAATCATACATACATTTTTAAGTCGTAAGCGAACATTCGACGATAATAAAGGATCAACAGGTACACAGACGAGCATGGTTTCGAAAATTAAATAAAGGAAATATTCTCAAGAATACTTAAAATTTGGATTTACCACTACTGAAGTAAATGATGGGAAAAAAAGCACCAGCTCGTTATGTGTTAAAACTTACAAATCTAAAGAACAACATGTAAAAGTTGCTTTTAAAACCATGTAAAATCATTTAGCCATGTTGGCAAAGAATTTTAAAAAGTATTTTCTTGATGAAGACAACTTGGTAGCAAGTTACGAGTGGATTAGGGATCTATATCAAAATACTCCAGAAGGGCTCTCAACTTCCGAAGAAGAAATCCTCATAGATTTTACATCCAGTGAAAAATTAAAAGGCAATTTTGTAATAAATCGCTCTTTAAATTTTCGGTAGAGGTGAATGATGAATTTTCTGCACTGAAAACAAAAACACACACTCCGTATAATATTACCATTTTCAACATCCTACCTTTGTTAAACCGGATTTTCTGCGGTGGCTGCTTTGAAGACAAAATATAGATTCTCAGCTAAATATAGAAAAATAACTCAGAGTGTCAATTCCTGATATTAAACCTTCCTTTGAAAATTTTTGCTCTACAAGACAAGCCCATGGAAGTCACTAACAATTATTAAACTTGTTCTTAATTCAGTATTAAGAAATTATTTATAAAATACCGTCTTCAGTACTGATACATTAAACGTATACTGGGTGAAGTACCGGCTCTTCGCACGAGTTCATTTTGTTAAAAAATAAAACATTATTCTTGATATAATAGCTGAACTGTAAGGAGAGTAAAACTGCGTGCACGACATTGTATACAAAAATGTAAAATGATTTTTTTAGATAAATGCTATAATTGTAAATAACTGTTTAAAAGAACTGTAATTTTAAACCTCACAGAATTAGCATTTAGAATTAATGTTAAATAATGAAAAAGAATATAAAATTCCGATGAAGAATAATTGTGTTACTTTTAATATTTAAAGCGAGAAGACTTCAAAATGTTTTAACCCGGGAGCAGGCGCGCACTCGATACTAACGCTAATAATAGTGCGGGGATTTAATCACCCAATCATTTATTGATAATTATTTTCACAGTACACGATAAAAATTGGAATTCCAGTGAATAATTTAATTAAGAGAAAGTATACTTACCGGCTTTCAAGGACTTTTCAATTTTTCTTTTATAATTTGAGAAAAAATCCAATAAAACTGAACTAAAATGATTCAAAAGTGGAAGACCTTAATAAAGGACGCAAACCAGAGGCAATTTTCACTAATATTACAGGATTGTTATTTGCTGGCAAAGCTGTCATATTTTGTCTGCTATTGTAGTTTTATGAGCTTTCATGATCGGGTGAGTGAATATTAACGTCGCACTGTTCAGCTACACGAGGGCTTTAGAGACGGACCTCGTAATTTTGAACCATGGTCAAAATGACGAGGACGATACTTGAGATGGCCTCTTTTAACTACCACACCACTCCAACAAGAGGACGTTTGAGCTCGACAGATTTAACGCGCATCTCTCCCTACAGGCGGGTCTCTTAGTGGTTGCTCGAACTCGTGACACCTTTTGGTGATCAACAAATAGCAAGTTGAACTTTTTCTTTCTTTTGTCTTTTTGACAAGGCAAACTGAACCTTGTGGTACACTTATGGCTTCATATTTTAGTTGATGTAGTTCTTTAGGAAGCATTTGAAGATTTTCCTTTCATTTTTCACCGCGTTTCTCAATCATGAATAATATGCATTCTTTCAGCAGGTTATTCCTTTACTTGATCAGTTTTAACTTCCTTCAATAGAGATCACAGATGCCCCGTGTCACCGCTCCCGGGTTAAAAGTTTATTCAGAATAAAAATACGGATGTTCGAAAGAGAATTATGACGTTTTTCACTCTCTTTATATATTTGAGAATACAGATAAGAATAAATCTTGGCCAAATAATCCTTCAAATCAATCAATCCTTTTCCAAATATCATAAAACTCTTTATTATTTACAAATTTCCCTAAGCGGAAAAAAAACAAACATAAAAGATGGGACGGAACTAATGTAGAACAAATCATACCAGTAAGTTGGAAGGTTAATCAAATGAGATCAGCAAATGTATTATGCTGTCTGGCTGAAAAGTGAATCATATCTTCCTTTTCTCTTTCCACAACCAATGTACAGTATTTCAATAATTACAGCGATGAATTTTTTATCTTCTTAGAATTTTTCAGGGTCTGGGTTTCGTGTTTTCTTTTAACGAGTAATATGTTGCTTAAAAAGAAAGCGTAGTAAAAATTCTCATCGAGGAATTACAGCAAATTAAACAAAATGTTTTTTATTTGGTTTTGGGATCAAAGATAGGCATTTGATGACGGAAAACAACAGATGATAAACATAAATTATATCAGTGTTGTTATGTATTTTTTTTATTATGGAGAAAGTATTTTGTTTTACTTCTTTCTGGTTATTTTTTTAAAAAAATCTTTAAATTTTCGATATGCTCGCGCCCCCCTTGTAGTGTTATCGCGCCCCCCCAGGGGGGCGCGCCCCACACTTTGAGAAACACTGTACTATTAAGATTTACCGCCTGGCGCGGACGAAACGGCGCTGACGCGCGATACACGACTTCTCTCGACGGGTGTTAGTGGGCCTCTGGCGAAAAAGGTTCATGTCGGCGTTTTTAAAAGGGACGCTAGATGGCGTTGATGTGGAATACTGTTTTGATTAGAATTGCCGACCTCGGTAAAGGATATTATCTAACTTCTTACAAATGGAATATATCCTACATATATATATATATATATATTCATGTAGTATTACATGCTTCTTCCATATAATGTAAACACCAAAGAGAGAGAGAGAAATTTTGAAAATTACTTTTATAAAAACATGTTTCTTTTAATTTCTGATAGTGGCAAAACCATTTGACGCTGTTTAAGAAAGAATATTTTCTTCAATTATAATTTGAAAATTATTTTTCATTCAATTTAAAACTTTATTTTACGACACGATATACATATATGTGATACTTTATTTTTCATATTATAAATGATTCTTCTTATGGCAGAAAGAGAGAGAGAGAGAATTTGATTAATTGCACTTTCAGGATTCAGCTGAGTTTCAGTTAGATCAATTCCCTGTCTTGAAAAAATTGGTATCTACAAAAATGATAGTTTCTTTCCGAATTTTTCCGAGCAGTTTCATTTTTCCATATATATATATATATATTGTCGTGGCATACTTGAGGAGACTTGGTACTTATTACTTTTTATTATTTCTTGAGCAGGACTTTTAAAACAGTACACATAACACTTATTATCTAAAACACAAAAGCAAACAGGCGAAAGCAGGCAGTGACGATTACATGGCGAAGGTGAGCAGACAAAGAGGAGGACCACAAAGAATTTTCTTTCTTTATACCGGCTGTAAAGGTGGCGTGACTCCTTTCTAATAGGTTGATTGATTGATTGATTGATTGAATATTAACGTCACACTGTTCAGCAACACGAGGGCTTTTGGCGACGGACCAAGTAATTTTGAACCATGGTCAAGTGACTTGGACGACACCTGAGCTGGCACCCCCCTCTCCTAACTACCACACCACACCAACGGGAGGACGTTTCAGCTCTCGACAGATTTAACGTGCATAGCTGCCCTACACGGCGGGTCTTTAGTGGTACTGGGCTCGAACTCGTGACAAGGCATGCCACGGTCCGATACCTATACCACTCGGCTACCGCGGCCACTCCTTTCTAACAGGAGCAAGGATTGTACAGAAATGGACGGGAGCGAGTTTCTGATACAATGTTACTATTCGATTACGATTAAAATTAACGCGTTAATCTTAAACCAAAGAATTAAAATTTATTTAAAAGGATACTAGAGGGAATTATTACATGTATAAATTATAACCGTGCATATTCATACATCATAAAATACCCAATGAAGCGGAGGTAGGGTTACAGCTAGTATATACACATTTGATAAAATCATTATTTTCCCCCTAAAGTCGAGAATTATTGTTTAGGCGGAATTCTTTTAGAAAGCATCAGTGGTCAGTAATCGGAGAAATATATGGGTTCTGATTTTGTCACTGGCGTAGCTAGATCTGAGGGGACCCAGTATCAAAATTCCTACGGGGCCCATTTTAGATCTGAGAGCCCTGTTAATGGGACTGTAGTTACACATATTGGGCCCCTATAGCTTAAAGGCCCCGTATCATTGATACGGCGGTAGCTACGCCCCTGGATTTTGTTCCTTTTTTTATAAATTAACTCTTTGTACATTTTGCGAAATAGTTGTTGCAGAACATCAATGCATGTGACATTCACGTGCAACTTTGGAGGTAGATATGCAAAATATTCATTGGTACCAAAAAATAACGAAATTTTAAACATTTGGAATACTAGGAATAGCTTTAGTAGAATAAGAAGGGAAAAGAGAAGGAAAATAAACACAGAGAATATTGAATAGATAAAACACGCGCCGATGTGGTCCAGTTCATTTTTTGCTATTTTCCAATTCTTGTAATTTTAATAGAATAAAATAATATTCTCGGTGATTCCTTTTTCTTTCTCTAGGACATACAACCCCCTCCATTTATTCATAGTTTCTGAATATGTTATAAAACTATTTCAGAAGTCCTTGTGGGTAATACCAAACTTTATGAGCTGTTCTTACTCAAACTTTGAAACTAAAACTACACTGGTGTGCAAACTTAAGCAACAGGTGGGTTTATTGCCATAACTTCACCAAAAATCATCTGAGAGACATGAAATTCTGAAATGAGGGAGAGTATTATGTACGTAAAGGATGACCAAAGCATCGGCGCTGAAAAAGGAATACAAGCATACGGTATGGAATCAAACAAAAACAAGCTTTATTGAACGCATAGTATCGTGGCTCATGATTGTCTATCCAACCGGAAGAACAACAAGCAGATGTTTCTTACTATGGTATATGCCCTCCCCTTACTACAATGGTTCCTTCGCACCGTCTCCGCATACACAGAACCAGCTGGTGCAACATTTCTTGAGGTAGGAGTGCCCATTCTTCAATCAACATCTGCTTGAGTTGTTGGTTGTTCTCCGGATGATGTAAGCGTGTGGCAATACGTCTCCCCAAAGCATCCCACACATGTTCGATGGGATTTAAATCTGGGGAGCATGCTGGCCAATCCATTCGAGTGATATCTTCACTTTCCAGCAGCTCCTCAACAGCAAGAGTGCGATGTGGCCGTGCATTTTCATCCATAAAAATGAAGTCTGGGCCAATGGCACCTCGGAAAAGACGCACATGGGGAAGAAGTACCTCCTCCCAATAGCGATCCCCGGTTACAGACCCTCTGTCGAAAATGTGAAGCTCAGTTCGCCCGTTCAGCATAATGCCTCCCCAGACAAGAACTCCAGGACCACCGTAACGGTGTCTTTCCTTGATGTTACTGGGATAAAACCGGGTCCCTATCTCTCCAAATCAAAACGCGTTGAGAATACTTCTGGTATTGAACCGACTCCCATCCGTAAAGAAGACACGACTCCATTGATCAGTTGTCCAGTTTTTGAGCTCTCTGGTCCACTGTAAACGGTGGCTTCAGTGGCCAACTTTCAAAGGGAGGCAGCGTTCAGACGGTGGGCGAACAGGCCCCTTGTGAAGGCGCTGCCAGTAAACCGCGACACTTGTCGACCCGTTGCTGTACAGAGTTTCAGAGCAATGGCGATGCTGACTGCTGTCGACCTCTTTTCGCCTGCAGGATGATATATCGATCATTCCCTGCAGTTGTCGTCCTCGGGCGGTTACCACCAACCTTTCTAACAGCTGCACCTGTGGTTTGGAACGCTTTCCAAGCGTGCGAAACGACACTTTTGTTGATTCCGAACTCTGGAGCTACACTGGTGACTGTACGCCCCTCCTCCAGCTTTCCGATCATTCTTCCACGTGTGAAGTCGTCTAGGTGATTTCTTCTAGCCATATTTCACGAACTGACTCACTGGCACTTGCAGCGAATATGTTGAATTGCATCTCCGTCCTTCATTTTATTCTACTGCTGAGCAGCGCTAGCCGACATCACGCGTTTTGCGTACACTAACATCGCTTCTGACGTTTTGTTCCTGATATTTGCATACGCATGACGTTTCTACTTACTTTCGTGTTCACTGTACTGATCTCCAGACCTTCTCTTCTGCAATTTCATGGCTATCTGCTAAATTTTTACATTGTTGCTTAAGTTTTGCACACCAGTGTAAATTTTCCTTCTTTCGATGTTTTTTGGTCACGCTAATAAACAGGAAATTCATAAAAACTGTAACTTTACTTCTTCTTAGAATTGTTCAAAGATCAAATTTCCAAAGATTGCGGGTTTCCAAGAATGCATTCAGATTCGAAAATAGACCAGAATCAAAACATAAAAGCTGTATTCAGCTTTGATTCAAAGTGAGAACACAGAAGTCGATGCAGTTGAGCTTAAATTTTTACTTAATGGGCACACGCATTTACCTGCCAAATGACGCTGATTTTGCTGTTGTAGATGCTTACACCAAAAAAAGAAAAAAGGTTTAAATAAAAACCAGTGTATTTATAATTGTAAATGAGTGGTATAACGTAATTCAAAGAAAATAAAACCCTTTCAAGTAAGAGTCCTGATTTCAAAGTAAGTAAAGTATACAGAAAAAACCATTTCAGCGTTGCCGAAATGAATCACCACCTCATTTTCACAAAATCATAGGAAAATACTATTAACTTAATTCAGTGGCGCAACAGCCCATGAGAGTCAAGGCCTACTGTGCTCAAAATATACGCGACCTTGGGCCCTGAGGTGCATGAGCAGTTGTTCCAGTCAGGTGGACCGTCTGACACGAAACTCCAAGTATTAAGCTAACAAGCAAACTTGGTACTCATTTATCGACCCACTGAAGGCATGAAAGGCTAAGTCAACCTTGCCCTGCCTGGGGTTTGAACCTCGGACCTGTGGCATGGAAGCGGGATGCACTAACCATTCAGTCACTGGGCTTCAGGAAGATACTATTATAAGGCCTGTGGGTGATGCCTTACTTTTAAGTTATCCTCGTGACCTAGGGGTGTGGGAGTTTATGAAGAACCAGGCGTTGCCCTAATCTTAATGTCTCTTTATTAAGATCTTAACTTAAACACTATACAATCATAATATTTATATTTTAACTTAGAGGATCTGAGGTGCAGAAACACACAATACGTATTACCAAATAAGCGCGATCCTGAACACTATAATTACTTTACCGCTTACTCCTAACCTCTATCTATACACAGTTCCTAATATTTAGTACAACGGTCATACCTCTATATCCTAGGTAGCAGCAACACTCTCGAATCCTCAAAGTCGTTTCCTTATCTCGCGTGAAATGGTATCCATCTTGATTTGATCTCTGAAATATCGGCTTACTTCAGCTTACGCGTTTAAACTCAGACTAGCATAATCACTTCCCAAAAGGCCACCTCGCTTACGCTAAACTTCTGCTATTTAAAAGGTTCCTAATTTGCATCCTCACGCTTCGCTTCTGGATTTGGTTGGAAAGAATTTGCCTTTTTCTGCTCCAAAGAACCCAAAAGAATAATTAATAGAAAACGCGTTGAGCCCGTCACACTATTACCAACAGAAAAAATCAATAAGTGGACTTAGGGAACTTTGAATAAAACTAAAAAGGACAAACCCAAGTTATCAAATATAGTTATGACAAAGAGGATCCCTTTCATGTAATTGGCGTGAAAAATATAAAAAGGTAGAACAGCAATCTGAAGAAAAATAAATCAACCATTACCGAAGTTTAATGGTAGGATAATATCAAAAAGAACATGAATTTTTATTCACGCATACTACTCCAATAAAACACAACTTTCACAAGACGTTCACGTGGAAATCAAAACTTGGGTTTGGATGATTCGGAAGAAGAAGATGAATGAGCGTAATACTTACGACAAGAAATGATATCTATTTATTTTACATAAATTTCTTATCAACTGACTGCCTTGTCTCAATAAATATTTGCTTTTTTATTTACATATCAAGTATATATCTCGTTTTGTTGCGCACACACATTGCGCGCACATTTCAAATGAATAAACCACTAATTCTCAAATAAGATTTTCACGTCAATAAAAACGCCCGTAGAAATTATTTGAAGTGGATTGAATTATTTTTAACACGTTTTTATAAGTTTCACTTGTATGTAACGGAAGCTTGAACTCGATTTTTACCCACTTAAAAGGTCAGATTAATTCGAAATTTTGCACACTTGTCAGGGACCGATGACAATACAATAATTTAATAATTTTATTCCATTATCCTGATCAGGATCATCAGGACTAACAATTCTCAGAATTGGCGACTAATTCTACATACCACTTCCAGATTTGGTGACTAATTTCATATACTATTTCCAGATTTGGTGACTAATTCCAGATTTAGCGACGAAAAGATTAACCATAAAAGAGCGAATAGATTTGAAGTTAAAACAAATAAAACAAACAAAAAAAGTGTTCTTCATGTGAGAAAGGGGAGGGGGGGGTGTTAGCAATTTCTTGGCATAATATAAACAATTGTCTAGTTTTTCTCAAAATGGAAATAAATAAAAAAAAAAGACTTGTGC
The DNA here is from genome assembly GCA_019973955.1 of Trichonephila inaurata madagascariensis. Classification (NCBI taxonomy): domain Eukaryota; kingdom Metazoa; phylum Arthropoda; class Arachnida; order Araneae; family Nephilidae; genus Trichonephila; species Trichonephila inaurata. Next base: position 117,750 of record BMAV01022639.1, read on the forward strand.
ATGTGAAAAAAAAAATTATGTTCTAACTGCTTAATATTTTTTATTTTTATAAAGCAGACGTTTATAAGAAACGATACGAATTAACGTAATAGCAATACGTTTAAAAGATGACAATACGATTGACCTTAAATATTTCTTTTACATCTTGCTTCCTGAAAGCGCTCCTGTTCTACTTTCATTCTCATTTTATGTTCCTCTTGAACATGTCGCATTTGCTCTTTCACAAGCCATCTTTCTTTCTTCAATATCATTTCTTCTTCCAAAGCTATTATTTAGTTCATTCTACTTTCTTCTTCCATCTTCCGCCTTTTCTCCACTGCTTTGGCTTCCTCCTCAGTCTTGAATCTGTCCTCCACCTCAGCTTTGAATGTGTCCTCCACTTCAGCCTTGAGTATAGTCTCCGCCTTAGCCTTGAGTCTTCCTCCTTGGCCCTGAGTCTAGCCTCCATCTCTTCTTTATGCCTTGCTTCTCTTATTCTAGTCTCGTTCTCTGTTTTCCGCCTTGCTTCTATTCTCGCTGATTTCAATTCTTGTTTTCGCTCTAAGCAGCGTTCTCCTGATCTCTTTCTGAGCTCGTCTATTTCTTTTCTATACTTTTCCATTTTCTTCCTACGCTCTTCTCTCTTCCTACGCTCTTATTCTCTCTTTCTACACTCTTCTCTCTTTCTACATTCTTCTCTCTTTCTACGCTCTGCTTCTTCCATTCTGTCCTCTATCGTAGTGTCTAAGAAATCGCAGACGAATTTTTCCTCTTCTAAGTACGCTTTACATGGCAACAATTTCTGTTTCAACTCCAGAATTCCCAGGTCAGAGTCAACGGTTTCTCCCATTTCATGCAAAACCATTACCAAATCTTCTTTTATCACTTTTTCAAACATTTTTTCTTTTTCTCTGGTTCTCGAAATTGGAGCGTGATGTAATAACTTCTCATTAATTTTTTAAGTTACTTCTCCATATGATTAACTCAAATACAACTAAATCAACTCAAACAATTATCTTGATTGAATACCATTATCTTGATTATCAGTACAATCAAATAACAATCAAACTACAATGTCCGCTGTGTTAAAACACGCCCAAGAAACTCTATTATTGGTACAGCAAACCGCATGCCGGTTCTCACCGAAAGAATTTCATTTTCTTCCGCCCAAAACAATTCATCGCTTCACGCTTCCAAAACACAAGGGACTTTTTATTCCCTGACCGAGCCGCTTGAGGTAAAAACCCTTCTCCCTTCAAAACACAGCAACCCCTCCGAAACCACGCCGATTCGCGCCAACATTCCATAATCTCCCGCCAACAGTAATCTCATGACACTACACATACTTTTAAAAAGTGAATCGATCTAAAAAGTAAAAAAGTAAGAATAAAATGATTAACGAGAAAATTAATGTCATTGTGGTAAAAGCGTGGGGTGCTTTGTATTACATTTATACAGAACTCAGCATTTCGGAATAGAACTAGTAAGAAATTGCAACAATTAATATAGAGCAACCCACGTTTTTACCCCAATGACATTAATTTTCTCGTTAATCATTTTATTCTTATATTAAGAATTTTTTTTACTTTTTAGTTCAATTCACTATAAAAACGTGTTTTTTAATTTTTCCTTTGTGGCTCTTTTTTAGATATGAGAGTCCTGTTAATGGAAATCTGTTTACATATGTTGAGGCTTCTGTAGCTTGGGGGCTCGTATCATTGATACGGCTGATACGGCTGTAACTACGCCCCTGCGTTTGCAAAACAATATGTGTCTTCACAAACAGATCGATGACGCTTGCAGCAGCATGGACTCTCATCTAGGAGACCATGGCTGCGGCTAACCTTGACGCTGCATCTGAGACAGGAGCGTCTTCCATGGTGTGATCATTGGTGAACTTGGGCGCACGAATGGCGAGACGTCATTCTTTCTGATGAATCCAGGCTCTGTTTGCAGCATGAAAATGGTCGCATCTGGGTTAGCGGCATCTTGGTGAAAGTATATTGGCATCATTAATTCGTCATTGTCATACTGGCCCATTACCAGGCGTGATGGTAAAGGGTGCTATTGGATACACGTCTCGGTTGCCTCTTATTTGCAATGATGACACTTTGAACAGTGTATGTTATACTTCTGTTGTGAACGACCCGTGGCTCTACTCTTTATTCGAGCCATGCGAAACCTTACGTTTCATCAAGATAATGCATGGCCACATATTGCCGGTGTTGTACGGACCTTCCTTGATACGGAAAAATGTTCGGCTATTGTCCTGACTTACACGTTCACCAGATCTCTCGCTAATAGAAAATGTCTGGTAAATGGCTGCTGAGCGATGGCTCATCACCATACACCATTCACTACGGTTCATGAGCTGTGGCATCGTGTTGAAGTTGCATGGGCATCTGTACCTGTACATGTCATCCAATTACTGTTTGACTCGATTCCCAGGTGTATAAGTACTGTTATTACTGCCAAAGGTGGTTCTCAGGATCTATGCACCCAAATTTCTTGAAAATTTAATTATTTGTTATTTCCAGTATTATATATATTTGTACAGTAAATATCATTTTGTTTTCTGCATTTCTTCCAGGTGTAGCAATTTTAATGGCCAGTAGCGCAAAAATGATTTTATTACTTTGCCTATATTTAGTTAAAAATACTTTGCCTATATATAGTTTATACTTATGTTCGGAGTCTGAACTAAGATCTTTGAAATACAATTGAATCTTGGTAATTCAAACTTTCGATAATACGAACCACTCGCGAATTTAAAGCATATTATCAGCCCCTAGAAAAACTCTTGATGTTTCGAACTGAAACAATACTCAATATTTCAAAGTAAAATCTGCTGCTGGCCAGACTACAACACGTGATAATTCGAAGTGATCTTATAAAACTCTCGACAATTCAAACACTCACTATCTTGTAGAGTCCTGTAGCAAACATGTTGGAGCTTACATGCTTTATTTTGTATTGTATCTGCGTGTCTCCCCTGTAACATAGCCCCTTCTTTGTGTTTCCCGGTTCCTTATGCGAAAAGAGACTTTTATTGCTCTCCTTCTTCAAATGATTGATAGACCGACCACATCTGTTGTCAGCCATCCATATCTTTCGTTTAACACGTGGCCTTGCTGCACAAGTGTTCAGAAAGGATGGTCCGCTATTGTGAAGAAGAGATACATAGGATTTTGTATTTTGGGTTGGAATAACATGACGATTTATGGCTCATCTATGGGACTTATAGTATATGGCACCAAATAGATCATGGATGGGACTGAAGCCTGCCGTGAAGAACCATATGTGTTGTGGACAGTGTCTGAGGGAAACGGGGGAAAACGACTTTATTTCCATTGAGGAATGAAAGAGATTTGAAGGGGCGTAAAAGAGTCCTGTTTGAGAGGTTAAGAAAGATGGAGTGGAAAGTGAAAGGAGAAGCGATAGAGAAGAGCGATAAAAAAAAAGAAAAGAAAACGTCGAATATTTGACGGATTGATTAGGTGAGGAAAGCCTACCCAACGTTGATACTATTAAGTATACCCCGTAGCTGAGCATGAAACTGTGAATACGCCTTGTGTTAATTTTATAGATAGAAATTCCAAATTTTAAACTAAAAATATTATTTTACAAAAGTTGTGGTGATTCTCGTTCGCTACCTATTAATTTCGATAATTCTTAGGCCACTACCTTACACCCCACCTCATTGTCGCTTTACCACACAAAGGGAACGCCATTTCTTCTTTTAAAAAGTACAAATGCTGAACAATTTCTGAAAAGCAAAAGGTGTTAAAATCAGTAGAAAAAGTTGAGAGGAAGGCAGATGTAGCTTAAGAATTTGATACCCCATTCAGCTCGCTCTCCACTATTCTGAAGAATAAAGAAAAGAATCTTAAGTGCATCTTTGAGTAGTGTGAGAATACGCGTTAGTAAAGGTGATTTTCCACATCTTGAACAGTGTTTAGTTAAAGGGATGAAACAATGTCGAGGGCAGAATATTCAGGTGTGTCAGTTTTTATTAAAGGAAAAGACTAAAGCATTCACCAAAGAGTTAAGAATCGAGTTTTCGGCTAGACAGGGATAGCTTACAAATTTTAAGAAAAGGGATGGGATAGTCTTCAAAAAAATCTGTGGGTAAAGCTTGGGTGTTGACATTAATGTTTGTTCTTTCAGACTTAATAAAGGAGTAAGGACCACATAACATTTTAAATACGGATAAACCGGTCTCTTTTTCAAATGTATGCCAGAAAAATATTTACATTCAAAGAAGAAAATGCCATGGAGGGAAACACAGCAAGGATAGGTTAACTACACTGCTGGCCACCGTAAATGCAACAACAAGAAAGCCAAGAGATAGCACAACAAAATTTATTTTGTAGATAACATGTTGACCAAGTATCAATTGATTAAATTTATAGACTTCTGTGAAGTGTGGTTCCTTCCAGAATCAGTAGCCAGAGTAGCCGCCATTGTTGGAGATCACCGCTGCCACACGCCTCGGCATTAATTCAAAGAGACTTTGGATGTGTTCTTGGGGTACTGCAGACCAAGCAGCTTTCACACGTTGCCAAAGTTGATCTGGTGTGGCAGCTGGGGGTGTAATCTGGGTCAATTGTTGAGCAACCATAGATCTATCTATCCATCTATCTAGATCTATCCATCTATCGGCGAAAGAACCGGAGAGCAAGCCAGCCAGAGAAGCAATTCAATCTGGTGATTGAAGAAGAAACTTTGGACAATGCGTGCCACGTGTAGTCGCGCATTATTCTGTTGAAATATGGTTGTGGTCAAACCCTGAAGGTAAGGAAGGACAACTGGCTCCAACACCTCGGAGATATAGCGCTGGCTGTTTAAAGTACTGGCAATGCGTACTAGAGGAGTGCGAAAGTGATATTCAATATCGCCCCATACCATAATACCTGGTGCAGGACCAATGTGGCGGTGCATAACGCAGCTGTTCAACATACTCTCTCCATGGTGTCTCCAGACTCGAATCCGACCAACGTAGTGTTGCAGACAGATGAATGACTCGTCAGTAAAGACAACTTAATTCCATTCTGCCACCCACATCCTTCTTTCATCGCACCATTGGCGGTGGAGACGTCTGTGGTTCTGCGTCAAGGGTAGACCTAGCAATGGACGTCTTGCGGATAGACCACTCTGCTGTAAACGGAATCGAATGGTACTCCCAGACATTAAATGATGCGTTACAGACTCAATGTGCTGTGCTATGGTTCGTGATGTGACTGAGCGATCCGTCACTGCCATGCGCACAATTTGCCTTTCCTCACGTGAAGTGGTGCACTGAGGTAGATGCGATCGACCACGTCGGTCCGTCGTACCCTCTTGCATCCAACGGTCACATATCCGCATTACAGTTGTTTGGTTTCGTCCAACACGACAACCTATTTTCCTGAAAGGTAATCCACAATCTCGGTAGGCCACTATCCTTCCTCTGTCGAACTCGGATATTTGATCAAAAGCTGATCGCTGTTTTCTACGAGACATAACTGATCGTATTTTGAAGAAACCACAATTGCCGGACTTGAAATCGTCGAAATCTCCAAGCCTTAAATAGAGCTTTGAGGTGGCTCCACAGGCACGCGTGATGTGTTTCTGCGCTGAAATTCTAATCATTTGCATATCTCACCTCCGCTAATGCATGTTGTAAATTTCATGTTATTTGCATGCTTCCTTCAGGGTGTTGCATTTACGGTGGCCAGCAGTGTATTTTACTGGCTGTAAACATGAGACTCAGGAAAGATTAAGCGTCTCGTCATAGGAAAATCTGCGAAACCTCGGTGTTTCAAGGGGATAAGCTGGTTTCTTACCAAATACCGCTCAAACAAGAAGGCATGGATGACCACCGAACTCTTTAATGAATGGTTGGTCTCACTGAAATTGGATATAAAAAGAGAGAAACGACATATTCTCTTATTTTTAGACAACTGTATTGTGCACATTAACGCACCACCTTTATTAAATGTGAAACTTCAATTTTTTCCTCCAAACTCAACCTCGAAACTTCAACCACTCGACCAGGGTATCATACATAATTTTAAAACTTTTTATCGGCGTAAAAGCGTTTCGGATAACTTCGAAAATCAGCAGAATGTAACTATTTCTATTTTAACGGTTTTGATCATGAATGAACTATCCATTTTGGAACCTCTCCCATTACAAGATTTGACGTTTGAAAAACTACGTGAAGGTTGACACGGCCATTGTGGATGTGAAACCCTATTTGATGCTGAAATTTTGGCATTGGACCACAATAACACAGAACGTAATGAAGATGAATCGTAGGAGTTGACTCCGATAACGCTGACAAAAGCTAATGGGTCACTAAACAAACTGCTCAACTTTTTTTTCAAAATTTTGTTGATGCAAAAGTTTTTCAAGCTTCATTTATTCTAGAAAAATCTATTGACAAAGTTAGATTGAGTGCCATAAAACAAAAAAGGTAGCAGATTTTCTTCTTCAAAAAAGATTAGTTATGCACAGTATATATTCCTTTAATACACTGCTGGCCACACAAAATGCCTAAGAAGGCCTAGAGATATCACAGCGAAATTTATTTGTCAAATAACTTATTGTACAAAAATCAAACGATTAAAATTACAGCATCTTGCGACGTTAGGATGATGACAAAATCAGTAAGAGTAGCAGCCATTGTTGGCTATAACCGCTGCCAAACGCCTCGGCATAGAATCAAAGAGGCTTTCAATATATACTTGGGGAACAGCAGTCCATGCGGTTTCCACATATTGTTAAAGTTGAACTAGTGTAGCAGCGGGTGGTGTATCCGGACCAATCGTTGTGCAAGTATGGAATACACGTCTTCAATTGGCGATAGATCGGGAGTACAAATAAGACAAGGAAGCAATTCAATCTGATGGGTAAACAAAAGCTCTTAAAAATTGCGTGCCACGTGTGTTCGAGCATTATCTTGTTAGAATATGACCGATCGCACGCACTGAATGTATAGGAGGACTATGGAATCCAACACATCAGAGGCTTAGAGCTGGCTGCTCAGTGTACCAGCAAAACGTAGGTGATGTAGTGAAGACCAAAACCACTCCAAACCATGATACCAGGTACAGGACTAGTTTTGCGATGCATAACGCAACAGTTCAGCAGCCTCTCACCTCAGTGTTTCCAAACTCGAATCCGACAATCGTGATGTTACAGGCAGAAAGGGGATTCGTCAGTAAACACAATGTCGTACCATTAAGTTGTCCCTGTCCGCCGTTCATTGCTCCATTGACTTCACAAGCATCTGTGGTTTCCAGTCAAGGGTAAACAAAGCAATGGATCCCTTGTGGACATTCCACTTTGCTGCAAACAACGTTGAATGGTATAAGTTGACACCGAATGATGCGTAACAGATTAAATCTGTTGTGCTATGGTTTGTGATGCGGCTGCGCGATCCTTCATGGCTATGCACAAATTTCACCTGCCATCACGGGCAGTGGTGCCACGAGGTGATTATGATCGGCCTCGTCAGTCTGTCGTTTCTTCCTGCATCCAGCGATGACATATCAGCATCACAGTTGCTTGGTTTCGTCCAACTCATCAACCGATTTGTCTAAAGGTTTATCTGCAATCCATATAGGCCAGTGGTCTCCAATTCCCGGTCCGTGGATCAAATACTACTAGTCTGCACAAGAAACATTAAATTATTTCCATTTTATTTACTGCGGCATATTTTTCTTGGGTTTAGGCTACTTTTTATGAAAATCGCTTTATATTCCTTGTTAAATCACTATATATTTATTTTTGGCGTAGCTATATTTTATTCTGAAGGCACGTTTAAAAATACACAATTAAAATAAAATTATTAAAGCAAAACAATCTAAAATATAAACAATCAAAGTCTTCCCCTCAGCGGGCCGTGGTAAAATTATCCAACGTTGACCGGTCCATGGCGATAAAAAGGCTGGAGAACACTGATATAGGCTACTATTCTTTCATGATGTCTTCCACGAGACATAAGTAAGCAGCTTTCACACACCAAAAATAAAAAAATTCACGAAATACAATTGCCATACTTCAAATTACCCATCTGTTCTCTTCTTGTGTAGCGCTTGCTGATGACGCTACTGTCACCCGTGATGTGTGTCTGCCAGTGGCGTAAAGGAGAATATTAGACCCCTGCAAACTCAGGTTTTGGGCCCCCAGTCAAGCTTTGGGCCCTTAGAGTCCATGCTCCCCCAATCCCGGCATTACGGGGGTGTACGTAACGGCACTGACATCTGCGCTATTATGCTAATGATTTGCATGTTTCATCGGTTCACATGGTTTGCATGCTTCCTGCAGGATGTTGCATTTTGTATAGTTGTTTTTAATACATAAATGTATTTTTTTAATAGTTATACTGTATAATAGTAGTTATACTGTATTATATGCACGTTTTAAAAAATACTTTAAAATAGTTTTATGCATTTGTAAAATTACTGCTTTATTATATAGTTTTAAATTTAAAAGTGTTAGAAAAAAAAAATTCTCTTCGTGTAATTTTTTTTTCCCTACCCTCTTGATAATTCGAAGTGTTTCTTTGGTCCCTTCTACTTCAAATTATCGATAGCGACTGTATTATAAATAAGAATAAAATATAATTAAAACTTTGAGTATTTGTTTTTATGTGTATTATTTAGCTCAATTAACAATTTCTTCCTCTACGCATTTAAATCCGTAAAAGATATTCATATTTAATCGCTTAAATTAAAATCGTGTAATATTTTTAAACGAAAAAATAATAGAGCCGTACACCATACGGGCTACTGAAAGCTGACCCCAACCGAATTGCCTGAACGCTGCATAGGCATTAATATTTTTTTTCTTTCGATCTTTGATTTGTACATATTTTTAATTTATTTATTTATTTTTATTTATTTATTTTGAGATTATTAGTGCTAGTGTTTTTATGAGATGCAGTTTGTCATTGTGCACTAAAATACTTCTCATCCAGGATTTTCTTTGTAGTGAAGGCGAAAATTTTCATTGCAGGCAGGAATTTAGATTTTTGAAAATATTCTATAAAGAACAGGAATCTCCAAGGCAATATGCAATTTGTTGCTTGAGAAGAAATGAAAATAAGATAATCCAAAAAAGCTGATATTATTTCTGTCTCTGCAATGTAGGACTTACACATTATGCTTCAAATGTTACGTTTTGCTTCAAATTATGTGTGCATATATGCTCGAACATGCACACGCACACAAAATCCTCAACCGTTTGAAAAAAAAATACGAACATGGAATTTTTTTGTAAGTGTAAGAGAAATTCTATTAAGATATATGAAAGAAACATTCTTCATAGCATTCAGAATGTACTAATAAGAACCAAACATTTAGATATTTTTTTCGTTCCACAATTATAAAATAAAAAAAAAATTGTGTGAAAACTTTAAAATTGAAATAAAATTCATCCATTCTCACATTCTGTTAAATATTATGCTTTGTTATATGCAATAAAAAATGTGTCCTTTTTTGGAACATCTTGGCCAAAAAAAGGGACCACTTAAGGGGTTAACCAGATTCTGCAAATTAAACGCTAATGCCCAAAGTACGGAGGAGATAGATAACTGAAGAAAAATCCGAAAAAGATACAAATGGACGGACATAGCCAAATGTATTATTTTTTATTTCAAGGAATTACTAAGACGTAAAAAGAAGCTACAGTGCCAAATCAAACAACCTAAAATAATCATATTATTACATATCCACCAATGAGAAACAAGCTATTTTCTTCCTTTGAGCATGCTGAAGACAAATGTCAGAGCAGTTAAACATTTCATCCTCTCTGATTAATAGTCGACGGGCATATTGACTGTCATCGTAAAGTACCTGTAAATTTTTAAGCAAAAGAAAAAAATTTTGTTTATAAAAAGAAAGAAGGTCTGATTTTGTCTGTGGTAGGATCCAACCAAGAAAATTGGTGATATTGCTTCATTTAGGCTTTATTTTTGTTGTCCAAAAGAGTAGAACAATGTCAGCAATGGCTCCGGTTTGTTGAGATTTTCAATACATTTTAACTTATTCAACTAAATGCAGTTGCTTAGCTTTCATTTTAGTAAATGTAATTTGTTTGCCTTTATTATAAGCATTGTTTATTTTTTAATCGATTGATGTTTTGTAATATGAAAACATAGTTGTTTGTGTTTTGGGGCTTTAAAAAAATTAGATTCGTTAGATTTAATATGTATGCTAATCATTTTTCTATTGATGCATTTCTTAATTTTTGATATTTTTAAATACAAAATATTACCTTCTATGCAAGAGAAATTTTATAACTTTAGTTATTTACTGACTTTTGTATTTGTATAATACTAGTTTTATTCTAGATTTGAAAGAAAAAAAAATAGAACAAAATATAAAAACGTATTTTTATTTAATTTTTCCAAATGGCTAAAATGTAGTCATTCACTTTTCTTTCTCTCTCTCTAATTATATCCTTATTGTTTAACATATAGCTAGAATTATAGTTATGTAGTGCAACGGTCGCCAAACTTTTTGACCTCACGGACCAGTAAATTCATAATTTAAATCCCATGGACCACTAGTAGGATTTTTTAAGTGTTAAATATACTTAAAAAAAATTGTGATCTAAGAACACAATCAATGCATCTTAACGTGATGTGTGAGTGTATTCCACATTTCTCTGGGGACCAGCAAATTTTCTCGTGGACCACTACTTTTTGACGACCTCTGATGTAGTGTATGTAGGCTCAAGTGTATATAATCAAGTATAATATAATCTGGCTCTCAATTACAGGCTGTAAAAAAAACTGTTCGATACTATTAGAAATGTATTCTAGTAAAAATATGAATAGAAGTAGTTTTAATGAGTACATAGTACTAGGTTTTAACCTCCAGCATTGACTTTCATTATGACTGATAGCTGAACTACTTGCCATTTCATTAAAATTTGGAGTTAAAGTGTAGCATAGGTAATCAGTTGGTGAAAGCAATTTTTAGCAGCAAGAAGCAGTCATCAGGTTATTGATAAGTACTGATAGTTGTTATTAAACCAAGTATTATTACAAACAATACTCTTAAAGTTATTAAGTATATCTTTTAGAATAAATTTTTAATGCTATTTTTTAAAAAATTGCAGAAAAACAAAAAATTAAATTAGAAAATTAAAGTAAAAGGGTTAGGTTTGTGCTTAGAAAAGTTTCTCGGAAGGAAATAAACTTTTTTGATGGCTTTGAGAAAAACTAAAAGCTAATAAATCATATTTCTAGATTTGTGCACTTTTCTCCATATGAGCTCTCCAAATTGAGAATCAAATTGATTTTCATTCCTCATCACAATCTGAAACAATTCCATTTTCTACAAACCAGACTTACTTTCACACAAATCTTTAAGTATGATGCATATTCATTCCCATCTTTTAGCATTCACAAATATATCCATCACTCAAATTCTTTTCAACAAAATTCATAGGATTCTTGCATACCGTACATTCAATATTTTCAGCAATCAATCCTTTATTGATATAACATTGCATCAGAATCATTTTTCCCTTTTGTTTCAAACCATAAAAAAAATAATAATAATTAAACCATACTTTTTAGACATACTGTTAAAAATAATTGGAAGGCACAAATGCAGTAAAAAAAAACTCAATAGAAAAGTTAAAAAAAAATCTAAAGAAAAGTTTTTAATTCATTGACACAAATAAAGTGATTATTCTAAATAAGAATGAATTGATGAACTGTAAAGTGGGATACCTGAAAATTGTCTTTTTTTTTTTTAAAGCATCCACACATTTTAAATAACAAATGGCAATTAAGTGCAGAGAACACAGGACTTTATACCTATAAGACAGCTTTTCAGAATACAATGGTTGTCAAACTAAGCAGTGGGCCGGAATTAATTCAATATCACCAAATCCAACTGACTACTTCAGTAGCGCACACAGGAATTTTTCAAGGGGGGGTCGAAAGTCCACCATTCTTATATTATGCTCCTTTTGATTTTTTCGATTTTCGGGTACAAAAAACAGTAAAAAAACTAATTATTGAAAAAATAGCATTAATTAATAAAATTAATCATTAATAACAAATATTTAATTAAATTTTACGTACTATATACTTAAAATTATAATCAATCGGAAAAAAAGTTAAGGGCTTGGGGCGGACCTCTGAACCCCTCTTATTATAGATCACTGGACTACTTGGTTCTACAGCTAAATTTTACTTTAAAATGAAAAATTAATGCATGTATAATAAGAAGTACTTGGAACTTAAGAGTTCAATTAAGTTAAAAAAGTAAATTAGTAAGTATCTAAAAAGAAATTGGAAGAAATCCAAAAAAGACAACCATGATTGAATTAGGAGGGTGAACGAGGCATAGCGTAGTCAATCTAGATGTAGGAATATATATATGCATTTGTTACATTCCGCGAAGCTGTTCTTCAAAGATCGAATTTTATTCAAAAACGGTTTGAATGACTTTTAGCACAATATTAAAAATGTTTTTCTCTTACAATTTCTTATAACATTGGGGGTTTCTTCATTGTATATACTGAATTAGTAGTATCTGTCAATGCTTTAGCTGGTCAAAATGTTTCCTCATCCATTCATGATATTTTTGGTCATTTGGTGACTTTTTGCTGCAAATAATAAATGAATAACATTCTATTCTTGTACTAATACTTGTATTAAATTAACAATCTCTTTCATTTTATTCTAGTATGTGAATCCCAAACCATTCTTAGTAAGTTTGACTGGTAAGTGGGTCCACGTGAAACAGAGAAAGGGATATGAAATCAGAGGAAAGCTTGCCTTCTTCGATAGGGGTATAAATCTCCAGGTCAGCAATCAATTCAGTTTTTTTTTTAAGTAAATTGTTTGAATTTTTATTTTTAAATGTATAAAATAGAGAGAGATATTTATTGGGATAGAATTGGATATTGATGTCTAATTTATGATTAACCATACTATCAATAACTAGCACTTTATTCCTCTGTTTTGGTAACCTTTTCAAAGATGTATTAAGCGTAATGTTATTTTTTTTTTTTTACTGTTGGAATATTTTGTAACTATAGCAGTTATGAACAAGGAATGTTAACTTAAGAAATAAAGTAATATAAAGCTCAAAATATATAAAATAATATGAAAAACTCAATGCCATAAAAGTAAATAAAATAATGTCATGCAGAATAATAATTATCAATGCGTAATTTTTCGTAAATTCAAGATGAAATTAATGAAATGTCGATCAAAAAATATTTAAAATCAGTATTAGTGTGGAATGGTAAATTGTAATATGTTCTGTAACATATTACATGTATCCATACACACATCACATTCAGTAACACATTGTAGCTAGATTGCTACTTTGACTTTTGAAAAAATGCGCATTAAACTGTGGCACTATTGGATATAACACACTGTAGCAGGATTGCTATGTAAATTTCTTGAGACATGTCTGTTCAAAAAACCTTTAAAACTATCAACAAAAAATAGCAGTTTGCTCTTTTCTCCTCATCCAACAATGGATGATTCACCTTGCCTTTTTCTTTCCAAAGGTTTTTAACTGGGATATAGGTGTGCAAATATCATAGCACGATGTACTAGCTACTCATCTCCTGAATATTTAGGCTTATGTTGTAGGTTCAATATTTCCTTTCATGCCCTTAGGCTTACCACATGGATTCAATAAGTTCAGGGCTGCTAGAGTTACTGCACAGGTTGGGCTTCATTTTATTAGTTATGATGAATCAAAAATCATCCAGTAAGCTTAAATGATCTATCTCTGGACTAAAATAATTTATTCCGTGTACATAGGCATTCTAGATAGTTAATTATATACAGTTTTTTGCATATATATATATATAAAACAGCATTGGGAGAGATTGCTGCATAATGGTGTCCACAATGGATCTCAAGCAGCCTAATAATTCTCTCCCTTGTGGTTTCAGTTCCTCTGCCAGAGGGAAACCATACAAGCACTTTGTCTAAGGGTTGTCATCTGGTTGTTGTGACCTTAATAAAGACTAATTTTTTACCACTGGTTACATAATCCTTTTCAAACATAGTATATGGTTTTAATCTTAATGAAAAATACACCTTCTGAAAGATTTAAACTAACACATGTGCTTACATATTACCATCACTGCAGCAAAATTTGCACCATGCGAAATGCACCATAATATTAAAACAACAAAGATTCTTACATGTTTTGTTTGAAAAAACTATTCTCGTGGCACAATTTTGGCTGTTGTGACGCTAATACGTTAGTACACCAGTACCATAAACAAATTTTTTTTCTTAGTTATGATGCTTCCAAATGTCTACTATGTTATTTATATTGTATTTAAGTGATAATTCTGCAATTTTACCATTCTGAAGCTAAACATAACTTTCTAAAATTAGTAAGTACTAGTTGCAATGCAAAGGCTTTCTCATTTAAAATTTGCCCTCCGCTTAGCCCGATGTTGCACGGGCTTATATCAAATGTATAACTTAATCCCCATAGGAATTTCCTCTTTCCCTTATGATGCCAGCTCTACTGTATATGTGTGTCTATGCATGCAATGTGAGTGATTTCTATAATTGCCCCTAACATTCCCTTTTTCAAAATTTGTTCCATTTCTTTTCATTGTCAGACAGGTTTCTTTTCCCTCCATTTGTCCCAGTGTTGCATGAACATTTTCAAATGCGTAACATACCGGAATGGAAATTCCCCTTCCCCTCTCGAAGTCATCACTTTCCGGTGTGTGATTTCATGTTAATTTCATTATAATTCAATTTTTGAAATTTCTTCGTCTTCTTTTCATTGTCTGACAGGTTCCTTTTCTCTCACTGTAGCCCAGTGTTACAGTGGCATTTTTGAGTGTAAAACTTTTATTTCTCCCGAGATAAGATTTTTCTTCAAATTTTGAACAATGCCTTATAAAAAACAATACTGCAAGAATCCAAAATAATAAAACAGATTTACGATTTTCATTAATCAATCAATTCTTACATGCAGTTAGCTTTAAAATGTCTCTGAAATGTATTTTTATCCAAAATAATAGACAATGTACTTTTTGTATTAACAAATAATTAATTTAGTAATGAAACAAGAGAAATACTTCTTTGGTTTTAAAAAAAAATATTCATTTAAATCCATTATCTATAAATAATGAATAAAAAAAAAAGAAATCTTTCAGTGTACTATTGAAATGATTGCTTTTTTCTGAAAATTTGAATCAGCGACGTAGGTACTGCCGTATCAGCTGTATCAATGATACAGGTCCCACTTGTATCTAGGCACTCCAGCGGTTTGAATGTTTGATTAAACATATGTAAGTTGTAAAAAAATATATATATATCTCTATATATAGGGGAAAGCCTAGATATATGTTTACGTTCTCTGAAAAAATATTCAAAAAGAAAATAATACTATCTGATAAAAACATCTTAGTATATTAATATAATTTTATAGTTTTTCACTCTACTCTGTTTATTAAATTATTTAAACACGTATCTGACATAAAAATGTATATTATACAAAACATTTCACATATTCATTATTTTAACAATAATTTCCTTCTTAGGATTTGAAATAATAAGATTGATTAAAAATGTTCATTCAACAATTAATTGTGACATACCGTTGGCTTAAAAAATGGTACTAAAAAAATCTTGCTTATTGAAATCCATCTCACTGGCAAAAAGGAAGGGGAGGGGAAGTAAGTTTACTGAATTTGTTTTTTCGCACATGTGCCATAAGCACTCTTAATTCTAGAATTCATGGAGGTTTACCACAATAATTATTACTGTCGTTTGGGCAATTTTAGTTACTGCCATTGAAGGGAGCGATGTATATTAAATCTGTCGAGAGCTGAAACGTCCTCCCACTGGTGTGGTGTGGTAGTTAGGAGAGAGGGGTGCTAGCTCAGGTGTCCTCTGCGTCACTTGACCATTGTTCGAAATTTCAAAGTCTGTTGATAGCCCTTGGGTAGCTTAACAGTGCAATGTTAATATTCACTCACTTACTTGGCAATTTTGGTGATTTTTTCGTTGCAATTTTTTAGCCCCTGGAAATGAAAATGTATGTTTTTAAAAAAATAGTTGTATACTGAAAGAAGACAGAAAAGTAGAAATTTTTAAAGTTTTAAAATTCCACAGCTTTAGTAAATAATGAAGAAAAATTCAGCATTTTTTGAAAACTCATAAAGAAAAAGGAAAATGTTTTCAGTATTTCATTTTTTTAATCACTGATTCTAAAAGAGCAAAATAAGAACTTTTTTATTTTAGAGGGTTGATTCATCACAATTATAAGAAATCCAAACAGAACAATTGAAAAATTCTTTTCATAAAAGTGGATCAAAAATTACTCTTAAACAAAAAAAATGTAAAAACAATACTGCATTCAGGAATTCTTGAAAAATGCCTATTAGACAATTTTCGTGAGTGAAAATTTTTCCTTATATTTTCAGGGAATAAGATCTTCCATCAATTATTTATATTCAATTAATGATTTACAGAAAACAATATTGCTTTAATTAAAAAATATTAATTTAAAGCAATAAAGAGAAAATGTTCTGATATAATATATTTAAAAAAAACTAAACATATTCATTATTTTAACAATAATTATTTGCTTAAAGCTTTAACCAATAAAATGGGTTTGGAATTTTCATTTACCAATCAATCTTTTCATACTTGCACCTTAAGAAGTCTAAAAACAAATCTAGATTTATCCAGAAGAAAACAGATTTTACTGTGTTATTATTACATAATTAATTTTATAATGAACTATAGAAAACAATATTGATTTAGTTTTTTGAAATATCTATTAATTTAAACGTGTTATTACTAATAATGAATACAAAAATTCTTTTCGTCACTTTTTGAAGCGACTATTCATTTCTTTATTGCGTTGTTTTTGAAAGTTAGATTAAAAATATATAAGAATAAAAAGGTAAAAAACCTGGAAATTAATCAACATTCACTGTATAAAATCATTCAAAAAAGAAAATAATACTAAGCAATAAAAATATATTTTAGAATTTTCTTTTATTCTTGAAGTTTTTCATTTCACTGTTCTTAAATAAATCATTCTTTAAAAATAAAGAAAACTATTAGTTCTTTTTAAAAATAAAAGCTTGCACTAAAACAATTATCTCTAATGAAAGAGTTACTACAATATGTGGCAAATAACTTAGCCAAAGAGAGGGAAATTCTTTTTCTCTTACATCACTCAAAACTACCCCCATCCGTCTTATTTCTAAATCAAAAGCATGATATCTGCTAACACTAATATAGTGCCTGCCTTTGGCTCAAAACAGAGCTTTTCACGAAGTTTTAAAAAAAATTTTAAGTTAATGCTTTCAAACTTCACACTTTGATTGCAAACAATGGTGATTTTTAAATAAAAAGTTTTAAGAAAAATACTGTATAAATGGATTCTCGTTAAAAGGATATTAGACGAAAAACACAAACTTTTTTAAACTCCGTAATTTTTGTAGTTTATATTCCTTAAGAATCGATTTTCATATAAAGCTACGAGTATGAAAATATCATGAGAAGTGAAATTAAAAAAAAGATTTAACAAGAATCGTGCTTCTGCGCATGTGCTAAATCTCTGTCTGAAAAAAGAAGGAAGAGTTTCGACTTTTTCTTCATTTTTAAAATTCCGATCTTTCTTTTCTTACTAAAATCAGAAGAAAAATAATTACAGAATTGGAAAGATCATTTTTATCGCCAAGATACAGTATAATTTTTTTTACAAAATAACGATATTTTCCATTTTTTACAATTTTCTCTAAAATGAGACAATTTTCATATGTTTTTGTGAGAAGAATCTTTCCGATTTTGTAATATTTTTTTGTCTCAGTTTCATCGAAAAAGTTAAATCACGGTTTTAAAAATGCTAAAACTGCAAAAAAATTCCCCCTCGTCATTCTTCATTTTGCCTCGCCGAAGAAACAACACACAAGACAGTCAATGCCAGGTCGAAATCGTGTGATCCGTTGGTAAACAATTACACATGCTTCGCTTTACTGTGTGAAATTCCTATACTTAAGCTGTTTACACATTTGCCAGGAGCTTTATCTCTTAATATTTATTTATTATTATTATATTGTTGCATTATCCTAATTTAATTATTAGATAGGAAGTTATTTTAGTATTTTTTTTTAGTATAATTTTTGTTTTATTTTAGTATATTTGTGTTATTTAGTGTTAGTATGTCAAGCCTGTTGATGGCAGTTACTTGGTGCTTGTTTATATATTTATTTTGTTCTTGGTTATTTTGCAGTATATTTATATTTAGTCCCTAGTTATTTTTTAGTTTATTATTATGTTTACACACAAAAATAAGCTTACATAATAGAATTGAGACTATTGAATTTGAAAAACTTCTCACAGGTAGATAGAGTGCATCACTCCATACAAATTCATAAAACAGTTTTAATTTCTAAGAAACATGTACACATATGAAATGGTCCCATAATGAAATATTAATGTTTACACCTTTCATTGTCTGATTCCCTTTGTAATTACCAGCTACAAATGTTTAATTTTTTTAGATAGGCTTATTTCTCATATAGAAGAGCATGGAAAATTCAAAAACATGGAATGTATGTAAACACAATTTTGGAAATGAATTTATTATAAAATTCATCATTAACATGGATATTGTTTATTTAAAAAAAATTTGACATCTATTTCTAATGTTTAACGCGTGATGTTTATAATATCTTATACTAGATATCAATTATTGTACTCAGTTTTTATATCTTTCTGATACTATCTAATAAAATTCTCTGGAAATCTTACAAATGGCTTTTTAAGTTTATTTACAACAAAAAATTATAATTTTTTAAAAATATTTACAAAAAAATATTAAATGTCATTAAAACCTAAATATGTAAAATGACTCTACAAAAAAAAAAATATTTCTTGAATTACAGATTAGATAACTAATGAAAAGTCAAATTATGTAGAATTTCTAATATTTTCACTATATTCAAACTGAAATTATCTCATTACATTTATGACATAAAATCTTAAATTTTTGAACACCTAATGATTAGGCAATTAACAGTAAACAAAATTTAAAAAAAAAATTTGTTTCTTAAAAGAGTCTGCGAATTTAATTTGAGCCGTATCAAAATTAATTTAATCAAATAAAATGTGAAATATATCATACATAGGAACCAGAAAGCAAAAACAGGAAACTCTGCATTACATTTGCATGTTATATACAAAACTTTTCATATTGTTTTTGAGAAATTTTATATGGTATGGATCCAAATTAAATGAACTATATATTATGAGAGCTTTGAAATTTCAGAACTTAAAAACTGGCACAATTATAAAATCCACGTCTATACAATCAATTTTCTGTATTTACATAAAACAAATTAGAATACTGAAATCGTGCAAAGTTTAGAAAGTTTTAAGTAAAAAAAAACATGTATTAAATGGAAATGTGTATAACTTAAATATTTTTTGTAAAATATCTGGATACACTTTTTTTCATGTCCTAAAAATACAATAAACTCTTTTTATAATATTTATTCATCATACTGTAAAATTACATGTCAAATACTAAAACTTATTATAATTATATTTATTTTTAAACCACCCTAATTTTCCTAACACTGAATGTTATTAATACATAAATACATTTTATATGCTAATAACTACATCAAAATGAAGGGGATGGAAACGTAAACAATAAAATTAACAAAAGATTTTCTTTTTTTTTTTTTTAATTTCATACTTACTACAAAATTTCTACAATATGTTCCTCCAAAATTTACAAAACATTATCTACTGAATAATAGGAATATTTGATTTTTTAACACTGAACGTACCAACACTTAATGTATATCTATTTCTACTGGTTATGTCTTTTGACCAGGTATTGTGTATGTTTATTGCTAAATACTCCAGTTTATGATATTCCCTTGTTGTGGTTATTTTTTTAGCAAAATAACAAAGCTCTTGTTAGGTACAGGAACAAATATTGTTTAATCTTCATATAATCGTTCAGTATTTAGAGATGGAAAATAACAATTTTCTATAAAATATAATATTAAATTTACTCAAGTTTGCCTGCCTACACTTAAAATTCAAAAAAAGATTTTATTTCACTGTGGAACAGCTATTTGATGAAAATGAATTTTATCTTTACACAATTATTGTATTTAAATACTTTTATATATATATATATATATTATGAAGCATTTACAGATATTTGAAAATGTTTCTAATAAAATAACATTCCCTATCTTTGTCTGTCTGATTTACTTAGTAATTATCCTTTAAAAATGTTAGAAATTTTTTTTAGAAATGATTGTCTAAAATAATAAAAAAAATACTATTTCACTATTGAGTTAAAGAAATAAATCATATTAATATATAATTTTTAGAAAGTATTCAATGTAATGTGATTATCCATTATTACGAGTTATTGAATTACATATAAAGTGCATAATCAGGGCTAATAATTAACTAAATGCCCTTGCTATATTAACACATGTTTATAAATAAACATGTGTTTGTAATTTTACTCGTTAAGTACAATGTTATGCAGAAGAATATTTTTTTTTTAAACTTCACCATATCTGGTTACTAAATATAGTTTTTGGGATATCGGAATTCACAAATTGAAAATTTTACCCGGTATGAACTATAAAAATTTACATTACAAATTAAATTTTTTTTAATTGTTTTTTATATAAAGTGCCTATAACATGTTGAACTACTTTTTAAAATTTTATGTAATATTGGGAATGTTTCATCAAAAAAAGTGCAATAATTTTCACAAATTTAATTTTAAATTATCCTTAGTTTTCAATATATTTTCTTCTTTTTGGGTTTACATCCCTTTTTTAAGCTATTGTTTATCTCATATTAAATAGAGTTAATATGAAATTTTTTGATTAATAATAAATATTTATCCATTGATGAAAATAATTTTATTTTACAACACAATCAATTCAAAAAAATGAAAAAACCCCTACAATAAAATTTAAAAAAATAGTTGCCTAAAATTCCATTCACAATTTCTACTGAATATGTCTCTTGACTAGATATTTATGTTTTTTAAAAACTCCAGTTCCATTTCATCAAAAATTTAAAAATTAGAAATGTATTGACATGTTATTTTGTTATCACTAATATGTATCTAAAGTATCCTTTTATATATAACTACATTTATACTTTAAAAAAAATGGAACATATGTATTAAACTGCTAAATAATTCCACCAAACAAAAAGAGGAGGAAAAGCGAATAAGTATTTCACAAATATTAGAGAAATTTTTATTTTATAAACGGATGTTTAAAATGAATAGCTAAGACGTGCAGAAAATGAAACAAAAATAAATATTTCATTTGCCAAATCTGGTGATTTTCATTATTTATAGGCATCTTCTTTTCTGTGTAAACCTTATTCATTCTGAAGCAGCATGGCGGGGGTTTAAAGCAGAAAAGGGACGCCTGCAAACCGCCGGTTGCTTTCGTTAATTTTCTTTCTTTTTCACCTGTTGGACATGGCGTCACAACCCATCAATTCCCGGGCATCCCTGCCAGCCCCAACCTTTTATTCGGCCCGGTCAGCGTTGATAATTTTATGCTGAGGGTGGGATCGTTGATTGTTTATATTTTAGATTGTTTTGATTTAACAATTTTAATTTAGTTACATTTATATATAAATATGCCTTCAGAATAAAATATAGTTACACCAAAAATGAATATAAGTGATTTAACGTGTAATATAAAGTGATTTCTGAGGAAAGTTGCACAAATCCGAGAGAAATGCACCACTTTAAATAAAATGGCAATAGTTTAATGTTCTTTAGGCGGCCCGGCACCATTTGATCCCATGAACCGGTCCGTGGACCGGGGGTTGCGGATCACTGCTCTAAGCCATTATCCTCACTTCCCAGCATCCAATAGGAAGACTCTCGCTTCACCGAACTTCTTCCCCGGTCTCAGCACACCAAGTACCTTGGTGTCATTATTGATAAAAATCTCACTTTCGACACAATTACATATATTAAAAGATAAATTTAAAATACCGGCGTAAGCACTCCTAATCTGCAGAAAGTCTAAATTAAGTAGACATAACAAATTGCTTATCTACACTCTGATCTTAAAACCACTACTCACCTACGCCTCCCCAGTGCGAGGACATGCAGCAAAAACAAATATTAACTTATTTGAAACCTTGCAAAATATAACCATTAGATAAATTTGTAATGCTCTTTGGTATATGAAAAAAAAGATCTAGTTGGTGCAGTATTCCCACTTTTAAAGACAAACTATCCGCCAAATTAGTAGTCAATTTTTTTAATAACATATATGAATCTGGTAACTCATCTTTTAAATGAAATCCCTTCCAAATTTTTTTCCCATTTTTTATAAAAGCCCAAAAGAGATATCTCGGTCAACCCAGTTTTTAAATTTAAATTTTTTTCTATTTTTAAATTTCTTTTATTTTTTTTCCACCCAAACCTTGCATTTCAACACTGTTGGAATGCTGGCTCTTTTGATGGATGTTCATCTTCTCAAAACTACTTATACCCAAAGCGAACTCTTGTACCCTTGGGCCAATCAGATCTTTCCCCTATTCTTTTTCCAATTTGGACCCCACGTTTTATGATTTTTTTCAGCGTTTTCTGATTTTAAGATTCTGCTGTATTCGGATTGGCTAGACTAACTCTGCCCATTTTTTCTAGATAAATTTCACTGTTTTTCTAATTTTTTTAAAGCTTTTTTTACATTATTAATTTTTTTTCCCACATCCAAGAAATTTTTTTGTTTTATTATTCTATGATAGTTATATTATATTATTCTAATTTTTTTTATTATACTGGGCAAATGGTATAACTTTTTAAAAAGGCATATCAAAATCACCTGATAGGGAGGTTAAAACCCCGACAGGTCTAGTACTCAACCAGTTTCCCCAAACGATCGATTTTTTTCCCCAAAACTTTTTTACAGAAGCAAAAGTTCCATCCCTTTTCAGCCCGCCCACTGGCCGCCTTCGCCCAATAGACATAAAAAAACCCCTCTAGCATGAAAATTCCACAACGGCCTTTCACCCAACCCAGCCCTTAAAATTTGGGGGGTTTTAAAACAAGGCTATCTTGTTTCCCTAAAGGGCCTACGACGAAAACCCCCGAAAAAGTCACATGATCAAAGGGGGGGCGTTTTTCCCCAGCGTTGACCATCACTTCACCAGTCTTCCATTAAAGCTTGTGATATAGTGTTTTTACCTTACCCGTGTTTTATATATGAAATGTAGTGAACATAACATCAGCGATCCCATTGGATATAAAAAAAAGTAGGGTGTTTATATTTTGTAAATTTTTATTTTGAGTCATTATGGGAATTTTTTTTTAGTTTTGAAGATAACTGAGTATAATAAATTGATGCATTTTGCCAACATCACTATTTATTTGTAAATTGAGATATGTTATTCTATTTTGGGGGTTGGTGTTTAAATTTATATATATTTTTAACCCCAATCAAATATTTTTCTTAAAATATTAAAAGTTTATTAATAACATAACCTAAAACCCCCACACATTTTATAGTAATGCCCCGTTATTTTATTATCCAACTGTTCATCAAAAAAAGATCATATCCTTGCTTTTTCCCGGCTGTCCATCTTTTTTTAATGGGAAAAATTTTTATTTCAGTGAATTGAAAATTTTTAATAGGGTTAATTTTTTTGAAGAAATCTGCTTTATTAATTCTGTTCATGTTATGGCTATTCAATCTTAAAAAAGTATTTTTAAATTTTTGAAATCAGGAAAAATTTTGCAACTGAAAAATAATTTTGTTTTTTGGATAAATACGGTAAAATTCACTGAAAAATTTAATTTCAAATTATTCAGGAGAGATATTTAATGTTAAAAGAAGATTTTAAAGGGAAATTTCAAAGGTATTAAACAATTAAAAATAAATTAGGGGGACATCTCAAAAAAAAGAATAAAATTTTAATGTACTTTTCCCGGGTTATCGTGCATAATAAAAAATTTGGGGATGCTCGTTTGCAAATGTATATTTCTTTAAAATGAAGAGGTCAATTTAAAAATTTAATTCCAAATTATCTGTTTATAAGCACAACAGAAAAACTATTTGGAATTATATGAGTTGTGGAATGTCTGCATTAGTTTCTTCTCTTGTGTAAATTAGAACCAAAACCTGCATTTTCATATTTTTAAAAAAAATTCATTCATTGGGGGAAAATATGGGAGATAAATTATTCAAAAGCCAAAAGAAGAAATTTTAACAGTGAAGGATAATCGAAAATTAAAAGAAATTTAAGGCCAGTTAGATCAATGTTGCTTTTTTTTTTCACTGTTTATTTATTTAAATATTCAATCATTGATTGGTATATTCAATTACATGTACTTTCCTTTTACTTCATTTTTTTTTTCAAAATAGATTTTAGGGACATGTTTTTAAAAAAGTTCACATAACTATTATTTAAAAAAAAAGTTCTATTTATTTACCTTTTTTAGTTTTTAAAACATTTTTTTTATGAAGATTTTGGGGTTTTGAAGGATGTTAAATGTAAAATACTATTTCTTTTTTAAAAATTTGTTTGATTTTTAAAAAAAATTTTTACCTAGGCAAAAATTTATTTTTTTAACACCAAAAAAAATAGCGTAAAAAGGTTTGAATAATATCAGTACAAATCCCAAAAGATTCAAAACTTGGGAAAATATTCAGTATATTGCCTCATTTTATATGTTCTATGAAAAGTTTTTTTTTTTTTTTTTGCCAGATTTATAGGTAAAGGGATTCTTTTCTAATTTTATATTTCCTAACATTAATCTAGAATCTATTTTTGCTGTTTTAATTACTGTTTTATCTAAAAAATTTTTTTTATATTGAGTCAGTTTTTTTCTTAGATGTTTCTTACATTTTTTAGGCCTTTCACAGTGATATTTCCCCTTTTTCCCGGAAAATATTAACATCTTTCTAACGTATTAATACATAACTTTCATCTGAAAATATTCTAAATGAAAATTATAAAAATAATCAATATAAATGTGAAAATATTAATCTAAAGACCTGAAAAAAAAATCTCGTAACCAAAATTTTTCCCGACAACCACTGCGACTAACAGCATTCCCTCCCTTTTTGGGCGTCATCAAAACTCTGTCGCGGGCCCGGTCCTTCAAGATGGCCCAGCGGTTTAAGGCCGTAGATAGTGTAACCTTTCATCAAACCGAGAGTGCACAGGGGGAAAGATAGTGATTTAGCGCCGAACAGGTTTTCGCCGCCAAGCCCTTGGCTATTGTAAAATTGCGTTATTTGTCAAAGTTTTAATTTTTTTTCGGGGGAGGGGGCTTCATTTTTGAAATTATGCCTTCAAACTTCACATATCGATTGCAAACTGC
The DNA here is from genome assembly GCA_019973955.1 of Trichonephila inaurata madagascariensis. Taxonomy (NCBI): domain Eukaryota; kingdom Metazoa; phylum Arthropoda; class Arachnida; order Araneae; family Nephilidae; genus Trichonephila; species Trichonephila inaurata. Next base: position 143,096 of record BMAV01022639.1, read on the forward strand.
GATAATTTTTAAACAAAAAATCAAAAAAAAAATAATAATAATAATAATACATTGGTGTGTTTGATCAACTCGCAAAAAGGGTAGGTAAAAAACGAAAAACATTATTTTTTTTAAAAAGAACCGTAATTTTTAAACAATTTTTTCAGTCTTTATACAGATTACGTATAATATTGTTCTACACACGGAAAAAAAAGTTTTGTGAGATTATTTTTATAAATAACGAATTTATTAAATATTTAATAAGAATTTTGAGTATTTTTTGAAAAATCGTAAAAAAAAAAAGTTTTTGATATTTTGTTTTTTAATTGACTGATTCTAAAAGAGAAAAGCATGAACTTTTTTAGTGTAGAGCAGGGGTATCCAACCCAAATGACTTTGCGGGCCACTTCGGAAAAACATTATAATCTCGCGGGCTGCACATAAAAATATGTACATTTATATCAGATTTGAAAACAAAACAAGTAATATAAAAAAAAAAAAATTCAAGTCTATTCCTACTTAGATCAACAAAGAAAAATTTTATTGTAGCTACTTTTTATTAAATAGTTATAATTAATATAAATATGTATATACGTATGACAGAATCACGACATTAAGTGGTAATTAATTTTTATTAATTTTCATTAAAGTATCGTATTCTGCTCGAAAACAATCGTGTATATAAGATTTCAGTTCAACTGAATGCATTAAAACGTGAAAAAAAAACCTTTTTAAGTTTTGACACAAGTCGACAACGTGGCTATATTTGTAATTCTTTAAATAATTAGCTTTAATCAATTAATTTTTATTAATTATAATTAAATTATTCTATTGTCATCCAAAATAATCATGTATATTAAATTTCAGCTCAATTGATCGCTTTAAAATGTATTTTATTAACGATTGAAAATTCCACCAAGATAAATAAATAAATAGGATTGTGAGCTAATAGCAGGAATTAAAAAACATTTATTGGAGTAAAAATTTAAAAATAAAATGAATTATTATTGTTTTCATTATTTTTCATGTATACAGACATAGATAATATAATAATAAAATGATCAAATAATGTTTAAAATATTACAGTTGCCATTTTCTTGAAAATTACAGAGTTCCTTTTGAATTCATCTTTCGTTACTCATTGTTGAAATTTGATTATGCTATCATTCTCAAACCATTAAGTGTACATTTCCTTTTATCTTAGCCGTCCTGAATAATTTTTTTAAACTTTAAAAACATCTCTGACTGTCTCTTGCTTTTTGGGCACTCCAAACAGAAAAGGAGGAGGAGAAATGAAAGTCGCACACGCAGAAAATCATGTACCATCCAGAGTAAAGGATATGCACAATGCAATTCGGAATTTATTAAAAAAAGTAATTTATTATAGTAAAATCAAACGTTACTATTTGATAAAATATAAATCTGTTTTAATCTTAAGGACGTTTCTATTATCAAAAAGGATTTATTTTAAAACAAGAACAGTTAACAGGCAAATACATTATATATATATATTTCCTTAAATAAATTTCAAAATGTAAAAACTTGATATTCAAACATTTTTTAAAAAGAGTCAGTGGGCCGCAACTTACGTACTGGCGGGCCGCGTGTTGGACACCCCTGGTGTAGAGTATCATTTCATTAACGCGAAAGAAAATTCAAACGGAACGATTTAGAAATCATTTGCATAAAAACGCATCGATTTTGACTCATTTTAGAAAAAATCGTAAAAAATAGAAAATATCATTATTTTGTTAAAAAAAATTATACCGTAAAAAATGATCTTTCCGATTCTGTAATTATTTTTTCTCTGAGTTGGATAGTAAGAATTGGATGGGTTTTTTAAAAAACGTGGGGAAAGTGGGAACTTCACTCGGCTGAAATGGTAATGACGCTTGGCAGAATAAAAAGCCAACAGCGGTATACCAAATATGCGTTTTAATGCTTTTACTTAATATCGTTTTAACTAATTGCACTGTCGGAATATTAATGGCAAAAACAGATTCCTCGGATCATTCCCTATCTTTTGGTACCTTCGGCGAATTTCTGCGTTGTGCGGTTCGTGAGAAAATAGATGTACATACGAAGCGACATAGATAGGTACGTTTGTTTACCTACGAATTTTAATAGTGTAGACTAGCTGCATGGCCCGGCGTTGCACGAGCTTTCTCTACTTTTAAAAATTTTATCTTCCCTTCTCAATACCAGCACTTTCAGAGCAAATAGAAAAGTGTCATTGAAGACATAATAGTACAAAGAGAATGTATTGATATATTCATAAAAATACATACCAAAAATCTTGAAACATTTCTCCATGAACAAATAATTTAAACTCTAAATAATGGGCAAAAAAAAAGAATTTGTTTGGATTTGGCATTATTCCCTGTAATGCCAAAATTTCAAAATTGTGTGTGGAACCATTGGTCTCTGCGTTAAAAATTATATTTAAAACACAGTTTCCTGAGTGAGGAGCGAGGACTCTGTTCCATGTGTCACTCCACAGTATACAAAATAAGTGTAAACACTTTTTTCATAGTTGATTACTATATTGCTGTATTAAAGATTTATATGACACAGTTTTTAAAGGTACCAGCACTTCATACACTTTAAAAAAGAAATTGATTTTTCGATTGCAGTTTTAAGAAATAGTGCGTATTTTTCTGAATCAAAAAATGCGAACACTCATATGTGCATTGATAAAATAAACGTATAACATGACAAATGAAATTGATAAAAGTGTATTTATTTTATTATTAATTTTTATTTTTTTTTAACATTCAAAACTATCTTTATTTTTTTAAAAAAAAAGGTTATCTGTTTTATTATATTTTTCAAAGATAATATGCAGCTGTTTCATTAAAAACTGATTAATTATGTTTTGTTCATTATTTTACATATGTGCGTAAACTATTTTTCATATTCAAGAAATATTTTTATAAGAACTTGTATGTAAATGCAAAAATGTATTATACAAAATTATATTATGTTTGGTAAAAAATAGGAAAAAATATTTTGAAATTAAAATTACTTTTGTAACTCTAGAGAATGCTTGAAGTATCAATATAAGTCATAGAAAATAGGCTGGCAATTAATAGTGAAGCATATAATACATGAACATTCCTTTTAATTTTTGTATAGAATTTAACTTGCTTATTAATTGCTTATTTAACTGAATATGTCAATAAGAATTTTACAAATTGAAATGGACAATTTTTCTTTTATTCTGCGACTAAATGTTAAAAATTAAGGTATATATTTAAACAATGTTTTAAAGTAAACTATAAGTTATATGAAAGAGAATAAAGTTTGATGTTGATAAATATTTGAAATGAATCCCAGAAATGTATTTAATACATCCTTTCATCTTAGTCTGGCATCATTTATGATTTATAATTTTGAAAATTAAATAAACATTAATAAAAAGTCACATTTTTATAAACATAACGAAATCTTTGTTTAAATAAAAAGACAAAAAAGTGATAAACCGTCAATCAAAAGAGAATATTCACATCACATCTAAAATGCATTAGGAGGGTACGTCTCTCAACCCCCTGTAATGCCAAAATTTCAAAATTGTGTGTGGAGCCATTTGTCTGTGCATTAAATATTGTATTTAATGCACAGTTTCCAGAGTGAGGGGTGAGGACACTGTTCCACGTGTCACTCCACAGTATGCAAAATAAGAGAACATAAAAAAATGTTTTAATAGTTGATTATGTATACACTTATATTGCATTATTAAATATGTATAGGACACAGTTTTTAATAAATTGCCTACATTTTTAAATTTTTAAGGGTACCAGCATATCATACTCTTTAAAAAAAGAAATTGATTGTTTGATTACAGTTTTAAGAAACTGCATATTTTCCAGAATCAAAAAATGCTAACACTCGTATGTGCATTGATAAAATAAATGTAAAACATGATAAATGAAATTGATAAAAGTTTATATTTATTTCATTTTTTTTTAAACATTTAAACCTACGGGTTTTTTTTTAAATTTTAAGATTATTAGTTTTATTATATTTTTCAAAGGTAATATGCAGCTATTTCATTAAGAAACTGATTAGTTATGTTTTTTTCATTATTTTACATATGTGTGTAAACTATTTTTCATATTCAAGAAATATTTTTATAAGAAGTTGTATCTAAAGGAAAAAAGTATTTTGAAATTAAAATTACTTTTGTAACTTTAGAGAATGCTTGAAGTATCATTATAAGGCATAGAAATTAGGCCAAATATTAATAATGAAGCATATAATATATGAACATTGCTTTTATTTTTCTCCTATGTAAGTTATACTTATTTAACTGAATATATCAATAAAAAAATTTTCAAATTGAAATGGACAATTTTTTACGTTTCTATTATGTGATTGAATGTTTAAAAAAGTTATATATTCAGGCAATCTAAAATCTATTTTATGCATTATTTCATAAAAAGATACAAAACATATAAATTATATATCCCTTTGTACAAACACCATAAACCATACATGGAAGGTTGTGGATTCAACACACCACAAGGTCCGTGAACCATTGTAGATATACACAAATTGAAAATTTAAAAAGGCCTTACCTCATCCCATGTAATTTAACTTCAACATCCCACAAGATCCATGAATCATTGTAGATTTGCCACTTTAATTCCAATCGAGGATCCAGCGTCTTACACTCTAACCTGTCACAAAAGCTCAAAATAAAATCTCGCGGAAAACAACATTTTACCTTGTTTCTTTGTTTTTTAAAAAACCCAGGGAAGTGGGTTGTCTTAAAAAGTAAAAAAATTTATGAATCAAAACCCACATTTTTTTTTTCTTTCCCCTCTACTAATACTGTTAAAAACTGGGTACAGCTTAGAATTGAAGGCAGAAAAATTCGTTGGGATAAAAAGGGGGAAATAAACTGTTTGACGTTTAAAATTACATGTTCATGTAAAAATTAAATTTTTTTAATTTGGTATAAAAAATTCCCTTTCATCCCTTTTTGAAAGGGGGGTCGATAATTGAGTGTTGGGGACTTAAACACTGGGGGTCTTGCTTCAGACTGATCACCGGATCGGAACATCTGCTCATGCACCTCAGCGCCCAAAGGTCAAGTATATTGGGATGGGAAAGAGACCCTCCCTCGGGGGTTTTCCCCCTGGGGTTTGAGTATAAAATAAATTATTCACTTATTAGTTCTCACTTTAAAATTTTTAAATTTCTTAAATGAAAACTAATAAACCTTCTTACTCATTTTTTTTCACAAAAACATATTGAGAATTTGGAGTGCAGCTTAGAATCGATGGTATTTTAGATTTTAGTTGATTTTTGAGTAAGCTGTGTATTTTGTTAAATTTGTCGTTCTTCTCTTTTTAAAATAGGCATTGCTTATGAAGTCTAACTCATTTATCAAAGAACAGCAATTATTTTGAAAGACAATATGTATAAGGAAATATAATTACATGAATTTTAGGTAACAAAGGTAAGAAACCGTACAAAAAAAAAATCGTTTAGACCTTGCATATGAAATACTTTGGTGTACTTCAATTACAATTTTAAATGCTGTTACATGGAATGATAAAAACTTTCAAGAATTTTTGGAGCAAGAGGATGAAGATAATTAAATATTTATGAAATCAGATAAAATATATGTAGTTATCCGTTATATAATATGTTTTGGGGTTGATAAATTTTAAAATAAGCAAAAGTAAATTGATAGAATAATTTAGGGAAGTTAATACTGGGTAGAACAACATTTTAATTGAACCTTCTTGCCAGACTTAATGCCCAAGAAAACAATAAGTTAAGAAAAGTGCTTTCCTTTTCTGATAATTATTTTAATGTATTATGATTTAAGATATCCGATTACGTTCGGAACCGTGATTTTAAAAAAGCGCATAAATGGATAATTTCTGATATTTAGTGTCACTTAGATTAAATACATGTATAAAAATTTTTTTAGAACAACAAAAAAAAATATTTAAATACAATATTTTGGCAAAAAAAAATTAGAATAACCTTTTTCAAATTTCTCCTTTTTTTAAAGAAAAATTAAAAAAAATAATATTTTATAAATTTTTTTTTTAAAAATTTAAAAAAAAAAACTTCTGAGAGTCGAAATTTTTTTTAAAAATTCACTTATTTTTTAGGTTACAACCAATTAAAAAAATTATCGGCGTTTTTTTTTTTTTTAAAAATTTTTCCCCTCTGTTGTCGTAAAACATGGATAAACCCCTTCTGATTATATATTTAAAAATTCTAGCTGAGCCTCTATAGAGGTCTGAGCTATATACAGGTAAAATTTTTATAATGGAAGCATTTTTTTAAAAAAAAGGGAAAATTTTGAAAAAAGTTTTATTCTATGTTTTTTTTGTCAAAATATTGTACTTAAATAATTTTTATTTTAATATTATTCTTAAAATAATTTTATATACATTTTCTAATCTAAGTGACACTAAATATCATAAATATTATCCATTTATACGCTTTTGCAAAATCACGGTTCCGAACGTAGTCGGATAACTTGTCATTTATTTATAATACCTTAGTTTATTAAAAATGCTAATATTTTATTGTGCATTTTACGTATTTAAGATACATTTTAAATTAGTTTTACGACTCCAAGAAACAAAGTAAACCGTCATTTATTTCAATAAAATCTTTTTATTAATAGAACAGCAAATTGAAAACGTTATTTACATTTAATTTTGTCGAGTAGTTCATATATTACTTCGCCAAACGATTATGGTTTATTTATTTTTAATGTAGACGTAATACACTCCCCTCCCCTCCTTTTGAGTCAATTCTGACTCAAAGAAGACCGTCAAATTCAATAAGTCCACCTTTTGAAGTGGTTTAATCTTACGTCCACACTTAATCACCATTTAGAAGGAAAAGGGGACCGGCTAGATCAATCACCTGTTACTTCGAATACCTTTGTATCCCTAACTGGGTCTTCAGGTAAGGCAACAGGAACACTGACAGCTGGTCCTGCGCTGTATCCATCTGCACACGACACACTTTCTAATAATCTGTCTGACAATTCTCGATTTTAAAATCTAATATTCCCTTATTAAAAATTGGATTTGTACTTAACTAGTCGTGTGTTTAACGCACAATTTGCTGGAAGAAGAATGGGTGTTAAAAAGCAAGGATCATCCTTACGTTCGGTTATTTTATTCTTAACACGCAATAATCCCTCATTATCTTAAACTACATTAATCATAGGTACATTCCTTGGCTCAGGGAAACATTCCCTTTGAACAGTCCTTATAAGTATCTTTTCACTATTCTCAAATTCTGAATTGGAGATTTCTCCCCCATTTCTATCCTCATGCCTTTTACGACAATTAGCATTGAATCTTTTTATCCGTGGTACTAACCTGATTATAGAGTGATAATTTGAAAATTTCTGTGCGTACCAAGGAAAGCTTTCTTTTACGTTAACACTAACTACACAATGAAACCTTTCTCCTTTGGCATTTACCTTTTTAACCTCACAATCTATTTTTGTTATTGGCTATATTCCCCTAGCTCTTCCCTTACCCAGGCGGGATCTTTAAACCATTTTAAATCTAGCAATTTTTGCGGAGAGCAGCCCCTTGAGAGAACATCTGCTGGATTTGAAATACCCGGGACATGTCTCCAGTTTTCATGGGAGTCTACTTTATTTATCTCTCTGACTGGACTAGAAACAAATATTGACCATTCTCCGTGGTTCTTAATCCACCACAGTGCAACCATTGAATCTGTCCAAAATGTTGTTTTATGATGTGGTAGATCAAGTGCTGTCCGAACGGAAAGAGCTAGTCTTGCATCAATACTACAGGCTAGTAGTTCTAACCTAGGTATCGATATCGTTTTAAGTGGTGCCACTCTTGTTTTGGCTCTTATCGGATGAACCTGAACACCATTATTTCCCAATGGACTTCAAGCTTAACTGAGAAATGGTCCTTTGAGTTATGTATGAATTTTCTGACCCACTATCCAATAAATATTGCATGACCAGCTCCCTGTTGTCACCACTGACCTTAAGTTGAATCGTTTGCAAATATACTTACGAATTTTCCGAGTTTGGTTAGAAAGAGTGTTACTTACAGCCTTTTCAGTGTCTACTTTATTTCATTCTTCTTTTTTAAGGCATAACAAAATGTGAGGCTTTTTATCGTTCCAGAAGCCACAACGTAAATTTTTATTTCTACAAAAACAGGCTGAATTTTTCTCCTTTAAACACTTGAAACACACCTTAGATTTAATTATACCATTCTTTCTATCCACTAAAGGCATATTTTTTTTTAGCAATGTAGCATTCAGAACTCTGATTAAATTTACTACAAAATATACATTTTTTAACTGACCCCTCTTCCTTATCTGTGCTCACTAAAACTACACTTGTAGGTAGAGTATTTAGATCCTCATTTCAGTGACGTTGCTCCGTTTTATTTCTGAAAGTATTATCTGAATTAAAACCAGATTTTGCTATCAAAACTCTTTGTTCGCCTCCCACTTCTAATCTGAGAAATTTTAGCAACTGGGTTAATTTTTGATTATAAGATTCTTCTGCTGTGGAAACAGATGGATTTCTCAACCCAATACGCAGTATGTCCTTAGGAATGCAGAATTCTATCAGGGGCAACAACATTGCTGCATACTTGTCCGACGTCATGCCGATGGATTCAAGCGACCATAAATGAGGCTCCAATTGATCGATAAGTTGTGTTATTCCACCTTTAGATCTTTTGGAATTAGTTACATTCTTAATAAAAGCGACAGCAGTTCTCTTACGTAGAACTCGATTCGAATCTTCGCGGCCAAATCTCATCCGTAGACTGTCGATGCACTTGTCATAATTTTCCGCTGTAGGTGAATATCCATCTACAACATGGGTGTCAAACACGTGGGTCGCACGTGACCTGCCGGTACTTAAGTTGCGGGCTGCCACACAATTCTTTTTAAAAATTTTTTAAATATCGGTTTTTAAATTTTTTTTTTCATTTTGAAATTTTTTGGGTGAACCCATATAAATCTACAAAGTATTTGCCTGTTACCTATTCTTGTTTTAAAAGAAATCCTTTTTTGATAAAAGAAATGACCTTTATAGTTTAAAAAAAAATTTGTATTTCATCAAACGTTTTCATTTAATTTTACTATAGTAAATTATTTTTTATTAAAATTTTAAAATTTACTTATTTGAATTTAAATTCTGTTTCTTCGTGGGGGACTTTTATTTCTCTTTCTGTGTTTGGAGTGTCCAATTAACAAGAAGCAGTTGGAGGGGTTTTTTTTAATTTTAAAAAATATATATTTCTTTAAAATAGGGGGGTGTATACTTAACCCGGTTTATTGAAAGTAAAAAAAAAATGGTAAAAGATCAATTCAAAATTAACGCCGTAATTTTCAAAAAAATGTCAAGTGTAATATGTTTTGTATTCAAAATAAGATTAAAATATGCCTCATATCTAAAAACTATTTGTTGCAAAGGAATATAATTTTAAGCGGCACTATGACACAAATCATGAAGCAAACTATAATGACCAATACTTTGCAAAATTCGTGAAGACAAATTGTCCAAATAGAGAGAGAGATCAATTTTTCAAAAATAATAAAACACACTCATTAAATTTGTTGAAGACTATTATACAGTTACTGTAAAAGTTATATATTATTACTTTTAATCTCGCAAGTAGATCGAAATCATTTACTGAAAGGGAATTTATTATTTAATGTTTATTTAAAACAGTGGATGTATAATATTCAGCACAAACAAAACAAATTAAAAATGTAAGTTTAAATCGAAATATTGTAGGTAGAAGAGTTGAGGAAATAGCCCCAGAGTTTGAGAATTCAGCTTAATTAAATGATATCAACATTCCAAGTCTACTTTATTGCAAAATTAATAAAAAATACAGATCCCTGAAATTTTTGACCCGGCCATTTTTTTTCCACATGGGGATGTATATTTAAAAAATAAGTAAAAAAACTTCGAAATATTCAAAACTCAAAATAAAAACCCCTGGAGCTGATATTTTAAGTTAACTTACAGATGTTTTGAAGAAATATAATTTGCCATTGGAAAAGTTGTCTTGTCTTGCCATAAATACCCCTGGAAAAAAAATTAGGGGACCAAGAAAAAATTTGGGGGATAAACGAAACCCTTTGGGAATAAAAAAATTTAAAAATTTGAAAAATTTTGGGGTTGCAGCGTTTTTGCGCATTACATATAGCCGGAGGGGGTGTTTAACGTCGTTCCCCGTGGAGCATAAAACAGGAAACCCCAAAGCTTGGGGAGTGTGCTGAATCGCTTACAAAGAAGACCCGGGGGAGACATGCCGTTTCAAAGGGCAAAAGCAACTGTCGCAGTTTTGAGAGGGGGGGGGAATAAATGGGTAATTTTAAAAACCCCAGGGGAGTAGTCATCAATTAGGCCACTCTGTTTGGGGTTTTGTGGGGAATTTGGGGGAAACCATTTCCCCCTTCCGAAAATGTCATTTGCAAAAAGACCAGGCTCAAACGCCCAAAGGGACCAGTCGTTAAAAAAGACCGCCATATCGTAAGAAATGCACCCCAAAACTGTTTTTGGCCGCCGTCGAGGCAAAAGTAGCACCTTCAAAAGGGGCCCCTGTGTTTTCCTCGCCATACGAAGGCGCCTGGCAAAAAGACTTTTGGGGCCCGGGGCGCCCACCATGTTGCTTTGGGGGTTTATCCGTGGGACCCCGGGCAGCCCAGCGGTATGTCCATTTGTTGCCACTTCCGCAAAAAATTCCCCCGGGTCCATTTTTTTAACAAGACAATGCTCGGGCCCCCCACACGGCAAGGGTTTTCCAAGACTTTTTCCCCCACTATTACCAACCCTTTTCCCTTTTGGCCTGTGTGATCCCTTTTGATTTGTCTCCAATCGAGCATGCCCAATTATTTGGGGCGGAAAGTTGGGGATCCCAAGAGTTTTTTAAACCAAAGGCAAGGTTACAGCAAAAATGGAAAAAAAATTCCCCCAAAACATCTACAGAACTTGTATGCCTCAATGCCTGATCAAAAACCTCATGCATTCCCCTTTGGGGGTCAACAGGATATTAAATCCTCCGTTCTTTTTTACCTTTTTCTCTGAAGCAAAGATCAATGGAAATTGTTTTAGATTTTTTTCATATTTTTCAGTAGATCTTTTTTTCCCAAAAATTTTTCGTTTGTTATGTGAATAAAGGCTATGTTCAGAAAACACCCCATGCAGGCAATTTTTTTCTTTTTAAAGAAAAAATAAAGGGAAAAACCCTGAAAAAATTAAGATTCACCCCAATAAAGATTTATCGTCAATTTTGAAAATTACATGAGCTCAGTACTCTTAATCAAAACTTGATGACTTGTTTTATGGAGAGAAAAAAAAAACGATGTTAAATTGAAATTTAAAAAAAATTTATATATATTTTTTAATAAAAAATATAAAATATGTATAGTTTAACTTTAAAAAATAGTATGAAATATAAAACGACTACGTGTGTATAGTATACATTACATTGAACTTTACACATTGAATCTAATAAATGCATAATACATTATAAAAATCGTATTTTATTGACTTTTTGAAGAGTGTAAACATGCGGCCCCTCGCCTTATAATAAAATAGTATCATGTGGCCCGCAATATCATACCAGTTTGACTCCCCTGATCTACAAGATCTCGAACTCGTGTAACGACCACCATACTTTGGGTCAAATATTGGAATTTACACTTGTCTCCGAAAGTCTGCGTACAAACGGTCATTTTTCTTATTCATGCAAAGATAGCTTATCAAATGGAGTCTTTCTGAATCAATGCTATTGTTTATTGATTCCTTTATCGTCGAAAATTTAAATAGTATAGCCAAAATCACCTGATTATTTCATAAAATAAGATAAATATTTAAATTTTGAGAACGACACAAATCGTGCACGTCAAAACTCTACGTACACTGGAAATAATCTTTATGATAATGTATTGTACCTGCAGGAAGGAAGATTCAATTTGAGTACCTCCCTTTCCGAACGCAAGTACTTTATCGACCACGCCAAAACGATCGTCTTTGCGTGATGTTTGGTACTAGTTTATATAGATATCACACCGTTATATAACCCCCATGCTACTGATTTGGCAAATAGGCGAACGAATGATACCATATTCGCGGTGAGCAAGTAAGCAGCTGCGTCACTTTGTGGGTTGCGTCATTCGTGCGTGACGGCTTGAGAATTGCATCATTTGCGTGTGATGGCTTATTTGCTTTTGCGGTGGATAGATGGCGCCACGACTGTGGCGCGTGAAGGTGCGGTTCACTTTGCACGGCCAGGGTCACCAATGAAGGAAGGAAAATTCGATCTGATTATATTCCGTTCCGAACGCGAGTACTTTATCGACCCCCAAAAACGATCGTCTTCGGGGGGATGTTTGGTAAAAAGTTTATATAGATATCGCACCCCCCCACATACCAAAAAGTTAAATTTTTTTTAAAACCCCGTTCTTTTCATAACTCCCCAACATCTTTAGCAGGGATTCTACTAGCTTAGTCGTCTTTTCTGTGGCTATTTTGCTCCTTCTACTATAACAGATTTGAGCATTTCTTGGGATGTTATTGCGTTCTCTTGATTATTCACCCGAGTAAATCGCACAAATGCTTTATTGTGCTTAGGTCTCGGGACTAAGAGGGTTTACGGAATTGGTTTGGGACATGGCAGAACAGCAATGCCTTCACAAACAACCATTTGCTTGGTTATTTTGTTCTGCTAAAAATAAAAATCATCACTCACCGTAAGTTTCTCAGCATATGTTCTGATATTTTACTTCAATAAGTTCAAGTAATAAATTTTGAACATTGTTGATTCAATAAATTCCAGATTATCAACCCAAAGGCTTCCTATGCACCCCGAAACATTGCACCTCGTCCTCCATTTTTGTTAGTCAAAAAAAGACTCTAAGATCTGTGCAGGAATTTTTGTCCTTTTTGATGCCAAAAATACAGATATTACTTTCAATGGAATATATTGCATTTTCCCAATAATTATGTGTCCTATTTAGGTGTTTTTCTGCAAAGGTTGATTCTCTTAGTTCTGTTCACTCAAGAGATAAATAATTTCTTGAGTGCAACTCGGCCTCGATAGTCATCCTTTTTCAGTTCTCTTCGAATTGTAGTTAAGGTCACGCCCTTTTACAATATCTCAAAAACACTCTTAGCTATTTTGTAACCCTTTTATTTAATGTCTTGGTTTTTTTTTTTAAACGTATTCAAAGTAAGGTTTTCGAGGTGAATGGAAAATTTGGGGAGCCAGATAAGGGCTTAAAAAGGGTTTATTTGTGGTTTTGAACTCTTTGATCAATGAACCCCCTGTTCCGAGAATTACTTTTTAAAAAATTTTTCCCCCTTTTTTGAGTTTTGTGATGATTTTTCTTTGAATAATATATCCATCTCTTTTTCTGTTACCTGCCATGGAATCACAAGCTTTCAAATGTCAAATCCCCAAATAAATCGTTAAAAAAAAGCTTTAAAACTTTTAAAAAACGATTTAATGGGAATTTTTTGCTATAAAAGGTCTTTAAAAGCTGTAATTTGTAAGTGTACGCTGACTTTTGGCCCAGGTAGTTGGTGATTATTTGGTGAACATTCTCTCTTTTTTCATGTAAAAGAAAATTTTGTCAAAATTGTTTTAATAAGGAAATTTTGAAGAATCCCTGACAGGTATGTTGATTTTCTGAAGCGACATTTTAATAGTAATTATAGCATAAACACGTAAGATGATTTGCCCCGTACGCAAAAATTTCCCGGGGGCAAGTGTATCCTCTTTTTGTAAAATTAATATCTTTTTGAATACGGGTTTTAACTGACTCCAAAAATTTGGTTTTCCCTTCTTTAATGTCACCATTGAGTTTTTTCCGGGTTTAATTTTGTAAGTCGCATTTTCGTTTTTTGTGGAATATCTTATTGAGATGCACTTTCTTTTGATGACGCCGACGCTTGTATCATTTTTTACAAGCTTTTATTTAACTTTGCAATGTATGTAAAATGTTGGGGTCGAATCTTGCAACTCAATTTTGAAGCTGATGTCTTCAACCGATTGATCCCGAAATTTTGTTAAAATACACATTTAGTTTGGATGACAATGCATGTTTTGACTATTTATATTCCGATATCGCAATTAATTAAAAAGATATTAAAAATGTAATTTGTTCGGGTGGAATCTTGCAACTCAATTTTGAAGCTGATATCTTCAACCGATTGAGCTGAAATTTTGTATACACGTTTAGTTTGAATGACAATACATGTTTTGACCATTTATAGTCCGATATCACAGTCAGCTAAAAATATATTAATTGCAAACCCTTTACCCCTGCTAGCCTAGCATCTTATCGGAATGAGCTTAATGAAGTTCCGATTTTTCGACCTTTTCTAAAAACCCTTCTTATTCATTCTATCAAACTGAGACAAAAAAATAATTACATATTCGTAAAGATCATTTATTTCGTCACTACGGTGTAATTCTTTTTAAAAAATAATATTTTTCTTTTTTTTTTTACGATTTTTGTCTAAAATTCATTTTTATGAAAGTGATTTCTTAATCGTTCCGTATAAATTTTTTTCTTTTCTTTTTCGTTTTAATGAGTCGATATTCTGCACTAAAATGTTCAGGCTTTTCTCTTTGAGAATCTGTCATTTAAAAATAAAATACCGAAAACCTTTTTTTTTTTCCTACGAGTTTTCAAAAAATACTCAAATTTTTAATAAAACATTTAAAAACTTCGTTATTTTTAAAGATAATCGCATGGAACTTTTTTTTTTTCGTTTGTACAATAGTATTATCCAAATTCTGCACAAAGATTTAAAAAATTGGTTTAAAATTACGGATTTAAAAAAACAACTTGTTTTTCGTTTTTAATATAGTATTATAGTAAAAGCAAAAAAAAAAAAAAAGTATTTTGATAATTTGATTAATTTTTCTTTGTCCAATGTTGTTGTGGTCTTACAGTGTTTATCCCCGTCTCCCATTATCCTCTTGTTGCGGCTCGAGGGAAATATTTATCATATGTACGCGGCCCGGCGGGAAAAAAGATTGAGTACCCCTGAGCTAGCCTGTTCAAAATTAACCGACAAACGACCTTGCAACAATGATGCGTTAAATGAGATGAATAGACTGAGAAACATGTCCAGCGATAACTAAAAAAGTTAAAAATAAATTAAAAGTAAAAAAAAAACTTTTAAAAAACAAGCTTTTATTTAAATGCTCTAAAAAGAATAGTATAAAATTTTCTTTTAAAAATTGTTTTGCTATCAACTTGTAACGTCATCACACAATTTATGATATAAAAGCTTGTCGCGAGATTCACCTGCGTACATAAACAAGCAAATTAAATAGCTTGATCTGATTGATTTTAATTTTTAAAATCTTCAAACTAAGTAAATACATGTACGTAAATCTCGCGACAAGTTTTTTTGTCAAAATTGTGTAATACTATTGATATAAAGTAAAAATTTAAAAAGAAAGTTTATATATTCTTTTAACATTTAAATAAAACTTGTTTTAAAAGTTTTTTTTTCTTTTAATTTATTTTTTAAATAGATGAATATTTACAGTACCTATCTCTGTAGGTTTCTGCTTCGTCAAAATCCTTTTCAAACACTGTAGCGAAATCTTCTTTGCTTAGGATAACCGCCGAAACAATTTCTTGGTTTTCTGTCAATCTTCTAAATTTATCCTGAAGCAATTTTTGCAGTTCAATAAAATAATCGGTTGATGTTATTTCCCAGCTTCGATTGCTTTTTCAATATTATTAGTACAAACTGTAAACGGCTTCCTCAATGCTGTTCGCTTAGCCTTTTCGCTTTCCATTACGATTCGAATTGCGCGAACGCCAACTATTTTACGTATTTAAGTTATGTTTTAAATTAATTTTACGGCACCAAGAAACAAACTGAGCCATCATTTATTCCATTAAAATCTTTTTATTAATAGAACAGCAAATTAAAAACATTATTTACATTTAATTTTATTGAGTAGTTCATATACTACTTCGCCAAACGATTGTGTTTTTTATTTTTTTTTATTTTTAATGTAGACGTAACACACAGTAGATATCTTTTTGGAACCATCTACTTTCAAATCAACGTTAAGGTTATATTGGTTTGAATTGCTGGTGAATGAATCAGAATATTGTATGAGTTTTTTCATGATGAAAAATTTTTGTATGCTTTTACTATTGCACATATTTGACATCCTTTAATGGTAAAGCCGCATTCACACCAAGGCGTAGAAACGTCGAGTGTTAAGCGTCTATCCAATCAGAGTCTTCCAATCAGGGTTCCAAGCGTCTATCCAATCAGAGTTTGTACGCCTTGGTGTGAATGAGCCTTAAGGTGACCAAGCGTCCTCCTTTTATAGGTTCTGTCCTTCCTCGAATAGCGTCCTCCATTTTGTCCTCCTTTTCAATATTTTAAAACTAATCTGTTAATCTCTGCATTCCGAGATGCCAGGCCGAACAGTTACGAGTCATATAGCGGTACAGTATAAATTAACGGAGATATTAATGCATTTAGTACATAATCAAGCATTTATATTGTACAAAACGATTTAAAAGATTGATGGTGAATATACTTCAACTACAAAAGTAATTCTTATTTTGAATAATTTTGTGTGGCCGCGGTAGCCGAGTGGTATAGGTATCGGACCGTGGCTTGCCTTGTCACGAGTTCGAGCCCAGTACCACTAAAGACCCGCCGTGTAGGGCAGCGTGCACGTTAAATCTGTGAGAGCGAAACGTCCTCCCGTTGGTGTGGTGTGGTAGTTAGGGAGGGAGTCCAGCTCAGAGGTGTCGTCCGTCACTTGACCATGGTTCAAAATTACGTGGTCCGTCGCCAAAAGCCCTCGTGTAGCTAAACAGTGCGACGTTAATAAATCAATCAATCAATCAATTGAATAATTTTGTCCTATAAAAAATCCCGATTTTAAGAAAAATTTATTCCTTTAATAATAAAATGGAAATTGTCAAATTTAGTCAAATCCGGGCATAACGGATAAATGTACCAATTAAGTGCTGAATTTGTTATAAAATATATGTTTCCAATTTGTCGAAGAATGGTTTGAAGCAAATTTCTCAGGAAAAAAACATTTTTCAATGGTGTTTTTTAACTTCATCGCAGGTAAATTGGGCAGATGTAGAAAATTGTATTGACTTTTTATCGAAAAAAATACTTGTTTTTAAAATCGATGACTATTGTCTGCTAGAAGAAATTTAAAGACCGAAAGTATATTTAAATTCTGATAAATTAGAACAATGGGAAAATTAGCCTGTTGAAATTGATAAAAGATGGGTGGAAATATTTAACCTTTTCAGAAATGAACTCATTCCATATGAAAATTTAGTTGTTTTTGTTGAATTAATGTTATGCTTCCCTGGATCTAATATAGCATTTGAAAAAGTTGTTTTAATTGGTAATGATTTTTGGACAAGTGAGAAATCAAGATTGAATGTTGTTATTTTAGCTGTAGCACTTACCGTAAAGTTCAATATGAAGGACATTTCTTGCTCCGAAATTTCCGATTTATTAGAAAATGATATATTGACAAAAAATTCATTCAATGAAAAAGTACTCGTTTAAGTAAATGATTAAGGTATCCGACTACGTTCGGAACCGTGATTTAAAAAAGCGCATAAATAGATAATTTTCATGATATTTAGTGTCTTTTAGATTGTTGTATAATAAAATTGTTTTAAGGATATTTTGACAAAACAAAATTATTTAAATACAATATTTCGGCAAAAAATTAACTTAGAATAACCTTTTTCAAAATGTTCTCCTTTTGTGAAAAATGCTTCTATTATAATAATATTTCGCCTGTATATAGCTCAGACCTCTGTACAGAGGTTCAAGTATGATTTTTGAAAAATTCTCGTTATTTTCAGAGTTACAACCCATTGAAATAATTATCGGCGTTTTTTTCTTAAGATTTCTCCTCTCTGTTGTCGAAAAAGATGGATAAACCCACTTCTAAGTTATATATTTCAAAAAATTTTAGTTGAGCCTCTGTACAGAGGTCTGAGCTATATACAGGCAAAATATTATTATAATAGATGCATTTTTCACAAAAGGAGAATATTTTGAAAATGGGTCATTCTATGTTCATGTTTTGTCAAAATATTGTACTTAAACAATTTTTTATTGTAATACTATTCTTAAAACAACTTTATATACATTTTCTAATCTAAATGACACTAAATATCATGAATATTATCCATTTATACGCTTTTGCAAAATCACGGTTCCAAACGTAGTCGGATACCTTAAAAGGGGTGTAAGCGTAATTAATGTATTTTTGTTTGAATTAATAAAATGTTTCATATATTTACCTTGTAATTTGTTCTAAAAATATCGTCCTCCTTTTCTTTACAAAAAAAAAATTGGTCACCTTGTTAATAGGCAATGTTATCTTCAGGCTAGGATGATACTAAAAATCACACGTTGTTTTTGATTTAACTTGAATTTTTTTAATTTTAATATTTTAAAATATAAATACAATCTTTTTTTTTTAAAAAAAATTGGTGTTTATATGCATTTATAATTTAAATTGGTGTATATATCTTTTCAGCTTGACCTTGTTGAAGAATATGATGGTGAATTAGTGATAGGTCGCATGTCCAAAATGATCATTCATCATAGAAATGTTTTGTATATTCGAGAGTTGAATTATGAAGAATCTGAAAAAATTGCTTCAGTTTGGAAATCAAGTGATGGATTGCAAAAATTCCCATTTCTGTTTTAATAACATATGTAAGTATATTTCGATGACTTTAAAATAGCTGGTTTATCTATTATGTTTCAGGATTGGGTCAAAAGATTGTATTGAATAAAAAGATTATAATTCATCAAAAATATTTATAAAAAAGAATTGTATCTGATTTTTGAAGTTTTACTTCTTTTGGGGCGTTAGAGAAATAGGATGATTTTTACAATGCGCGCGCACACCGTCACGGATGCGAAAATCATTTGTCAAGAAATATACAGAATGGAACAAACCATTCCCGCCTTCGAAATTCTCAGAAAAATATTTCTCTCCACTTCCCTGAAGAAGGGAACACTCGGGTTTGAACCGGGGACCTCCCGATCTGCAGTCGAATGCTCTACCACTGAGCTATACATTGCTTTGTGTTCCGTAGGAACGGATGCGAAAATGCTTTGTCTAGAAATATGCAGAACGGGACAGATCATTCCCGCCTTCGACCCCCTCCCCATATTATTGGTCCTATTGTTCCTGAGCGGGGGTGTTTAAATATATTTAAATCGTGATTGTCTCAAGTTTGGCTGGTCCGATTGACTGAAGGTTAGTATCGTTCAACTCTGCTCGTGACCGCCTTTCGACTATTCAGCTTGCCTCTAAAGATTTTTTGAAAGATTTTAATATTGTTGCCAAAGAAATATAACTTTTACTGTCAAAAAGTACACCAAAACTTTATTATTATTGTCTTTGAACATTGTGATAGATGCAATGAAGGAGAAAGCAGATGCTAATATAATATATTATTTAAATTTCTTTTCAAAACAATAATATTTAAAAAGTTTTAGAAATAAAGTTCTAAAAATCTTGATTTCAAATACAGTCAGTTTCAGTTTGATTTTTGAGGATTATATCAGAAAATTTTTTTAAATTTTCCGTTTAATTTTAAAACTAATACGTATGCTTTCAGTTTGATTTATTAAAATTGTTTAAAGATGTACTGTCAACGTTGAAAGTATTTTACTTAAAATATCTCTTGCAAAAGGGTGGCTTTTTTATGGTGATTAGTTTTGCATCTGTATCATTTTAAGTTAAAAATTGATGTACTTATTAAAAAAGTTTGAAGCATATTTTGGCATTTTGTTTTTAAGGTTAAAAAGTTGTTCTTTTCTATGAAAATGTTATAAAATTGAATGTCTTTGAAAGTCATCAGAGAATGATCGTATTTCATGAATCCTGATATATCAGGATTCATGAAGTCTTGCTCTCTCTCTCTCTCTCTTGAAGTCTTGCAAATCTTGATGTAATACAAGTTTAATAAAACATAACTAAAGCATATATCGATCTTGGAAGTGAAGTCAATTAACTATTGCTGTTGTTTACATTGCAGTGTAAAGGATGAATAGAATTTCCGAGATAACAATGTCAGATTTCCCCTACAAAGCAGAAGTTCACTTGCCTCCGAAAGTCTACGTACAGGCAATCATCTTACGTGTTTATGCTATAATTACTATAAAAATCTCGCTTTAGAAAATCAAAATACTTCTCAGGAACTCTTCAAAATTTCCTTATTCAAAAAACAGCAACAGAATTTACCTTAACAACAACAACAAAAAAAAAGAATCACCACTAAATATTTATCCACCATCCGTGCCAAAATTCTGCATACACTTACAAAATAGAGCTTTCAAAGACCTTTTATTGTAAAATAATTGCAATAAATCGTGCTTTTAAGTAATTATAGCTTTTTTTTTGCGATTTATTTAGGATTTGAGATTTGGAAACTTTTGTGGTTCCATGGCAGACGACAGAATAGAGATCGATATATTATTGAAAGAAAAATCCTCATAGATCTTGAGAAAAGGGGGAAATTTTTAAAGCAATTGTTGAAACTGTTAATAGGAGACATTCATCGATTTAAAAGGTGTTCATAAACTACAAATTAAGGCTACACAGCACCCTAAAAATTTCATCTTTAAAAAAAAAAATTTTTTTGCATTTTTTGCTGGCCCATATGATTGAGATGCTTGCCACAAAATTTTAATTCTGTTAGCAAATTAATTTTTAAGATATTTGAAGTTTTATGAGCTATGGTTTTGGTTTCCTTTTAAAGCATTTTTCCACTCTTAAATTGAATTAATTAAAAATATTTTCGAGCTTTTAGTTTGAAATAGTTATCAATTCAAATTTTCATTACTAAAATCATTTCTGCTTGATTATGTTTTGAGTTTTTTGAGTTCTCATAATTAATTAAATGAGATTAATTCCATGGCCAATTTTTGCTTTAAAAATAATTTATATAACTTAAAAGCTTTATCATTAATTTTTTCCTGTAGAGAAAATGCCATGGCAAATGCGTTCTCAGGTTTCTGTGAGAAACAATATTTCGGAGAGATATGAATACTATTGAAAATGATGTATCCAAAAATCGGTCCTCAGCTGATTCTGCAATTAGACTTCCGAATACAAGTATTCTGAATTCAAATGTTGCAGATATAACTGAATATTTCCTTGGTGTACCAAACTACGTTATACTAAACATATTGCATCACTATATTTTAGTATTTTAAAGTCGTACGACAAGAGCTAAAACTTCCTAAACTGCCCCAATTTAAAATTGAAAGAATTAAATTTTATGAGCAAACCTGACTATTTTTAGCTTAAGTTAGTATCATTATTATTTTGTACATAAATGCTTCGTGTTTCAAAACTTTAGTGAAAATATTAGGTTAAGATAAAGCTGAATAAATTGACGTCTTAACAAATGCCATCAATATTATGCAAAAATATATTTGAATTAAAAATGTAATTTTCAGTCATATTTAATAAAAATAGTGTTTTAATGTAGAACACACACATACATTGGTAAATAACATATTAAAAAATTAGAGTTTTACGAGCATTATAAGTTTTTGTTTTATGACTTTACAAACTTTAAATGCGTTTTTCTCAGACTTTCAATTTTGAAGGTATAAGTGTTTTCTAATCCCTAAGGCTTTTTTCCTGTTCAAGATAGAGCCTTGCATTTTTTTGTATATACTCCCAAACGTATGTTCTATAAAAGTTAGTATGGATTTAGGGCTGAGATCTCTAGTTATTTTTCTAAAAAATGCTAAAGTTGATATTTTAGAAATTTTCGTGTTTTTTCCAGGTTTTTCTAGAAAAATAATTATTAAAAATCAACAAGGGAATAGATTTTCAAATACATACTAACTTTTATTTGTAATAACCTAAGAAACATAAATAACTTAAAAATGAATAAAAAATTTTAAAAATTGAGTATTTTATAAGAATTTGAAAAAACTTCAAAAAAATTCCTAATTTTTTAAAATTGTAAAATAATGGCTGGTTAAAATGAGTTTTTACTTAGAGAATCAGCTTAATAATATAATCTAAATTTAAAACATGGATTATTTTTACTGTAACTGTCTCCAAAAAAATTTTTTTGAAAAAGGTTACCGTGTAGCCTGAACTAAAATTGTAACGGCCAAGCCAAGATTTGGCCACCTGTCATCTGCAGTGTCACCTAGAGAATCTTGCTTTGTAATACGCTCTATAAAAATAAATCCAAGACTATAAAGCTTCACAAAAATAGCTTAAAGTGTGGCTGAGATATTGCAAAAAAGTGTGACTTAAACCTCAATTCGAAGAGAATTTAAAAAGGATCACTATTATGGCCGAGTTGCACTCAAGAAACCATTTCAAGAACCATCAATTGAAAGTAATTTTTGTAATTTGGCATCAAAAAGAACAAAAATATGCCTGCAGAAATTCCTGGTCAGATCTTAAGAAAGAGAATTTTTTACTATAAACATGGGGAAATGATTTTTTGGGGTACTTTGGGAAGCCTTTCAGTTAATCGGGAATTTATTGAATCAACAATGTACAAAATTGGTTCAAACTTTTAAAGCAAAAACGGGGCTTATGCCAAAAAAATTTTCAGCAGTGATGTTTTTTTACTTTCGGCAAAAAGGTATAAACAAATAGCTAAATTGTGACCATGGCTGTTCTGACATGCCCCCAAAACCAATTTGAAAGTAAACCCCTGTACCCAGACCTAAGCACAATACAGTTTGGAATTTATTTTGAGTTAATAATCAGAGTGACAAAAACTTCCAGGAAATCTAAAATCTGTCATAGTAAAAGGGAAGAAAAAAAATAACCACAAAGGGCAACTTTTGAACCCCCTCAAATGTTGAGAGAGTTCAAAAAAAAACAGAATAGTTTAAAAAGTATTAAGTTTTAATTACAATCCATTATTGTAAGGGTTTTTCCAATATCGCAATTTTTGACACACACGGTTTGTGTGTTTTCGCATAAATGTTTGATTATTTTATGTAATTTTCAGGTGATTGTTGCTTATACTATTTGAATTTACGTCGGAAATCAAAAAAAAATAGTATTGATTCAGAAAAAACATTTAATTAGTGATCTTTGCATGAATATGAAGATGATCCTCTGTCGGACTTTCAAAAGTGTATTTGCCCAACACTGAGTAACATACACAGGTATTTTTTATGGAAGTTTTGATTTAAAAAATGGCATGGACAAGGATAATATTTATAGTAAAAATTAAAAATCTTTAGGTGTATGGAATGGGTTTGAATCCCCCTAGCCTTTGTGCGCACTGTAGACACTTAATAGAGAAAATAATTAATTTAAACATAAGTAATTTTTTCAGAAATATGGAGTTTTAAATTCGGTTTAAAATTTTTTGTTAATGGAAATTGGCATTGAATTTTTTCTACTATTAGATTAGCAAGATTATTACGAAAATCTTTTATATCAACAGAGTGTTGATTATAGTAATTGTTTTGACACCAAAAAAAGTAGAATTAGTGTACATCTAGAAATATTTTTAAAAGGTCTAATAATGCAATTTGTATTGCTTGTTCTTTTGGTGGGAAATTACCTTCTTCCTTTGTGAAGTTTTATTGAAGTGTTTTATGTATGTTTTGTGTCCTCTGTTGTGTTGTGGAACTTGTACACATGAATTGCAATAAATCGTAAAATCTTTGAAGATTAATCTCTGTATGAAGTTAATCACTGACATAACATTAATTTGTAAGTACTAAAAGATCAATAGCTTAAAGTTATTGTGGTCTATTTTAATAAATTAAAATTAATTAGTCATGCATCTCATCAATGTAGTAATAAGAATATCCATCAACACAAAAAAAGAATTATCCTGATAAAAATTTCCATTATATAGTAATGTGTTATTTGGTAGATTTTTGATTCACTCTATTTTTGATTTAGTAAATAATTCTGTTCTTGCTCATTTCTCCTTCAGGGATATGAACCATGTGCCATCCGACTGCAACTTCATCGGTGTATTTGTGTCTTCAAAACTATGTGTCATGCATAAATGTTTACTTTTTTTTTTTTTTTTGTGCAGATTTCTTAAAGTATGCAATTTTAATGTGTATTTTATGTTTAAAAAAAATCATTTTTTTAGGGATCTTCTTCATTCAAAGAATCATTCTTCATTATTATTGTTGTTCAAGTTAATTATTTTCATGAAATGATATCATTAAAACATTTGTGAACTGGACCAAAAATTGAGTTTATCTGTGATGTACCAAATATGGAGTTGATTTACTGTGTTAATGCAATTGGACCCTGATTTAACTAATCAATTGGGACAGAAAATTATATTCGTCAATTTAGGCGTATTCATAATATTGGGATCCAAAAAAATGTAAATATTTTGCATTTACCTTTTGGGAATTCTATAATAAGCAACTAAAAATTCTATTAGGGGACTATTAAGCACCAGCTAATTTGAAAATTTTAAATACTGACATATAGATGTTCTGACAGTCATTTGGGTTCCTGATTCGAAACAGTTCATTTTCGAATTTATGTGGAGAAGAAAATACTGGGTCATTTACATTCTGCTGCATGAGGTATGTTTCGGTTTCCAAACAATGTAAAACATTAGAGAATATAACAATTTTGATATGAGTTTTAGAAAGGGATTTCTTGTCCTTTTCAAATCTCACGTGATTGGTTACACTCATGATTCACCTTGCTCCTAAAAATATGCTGTAACCTTTCTCATCAACATTTGCTGCTTACAAGAAAATCTTTTCTGCTTTGGAGAAAAAGGATATGTCATTTGAAAAGAAATCCATCTTTTTCTAATCAAAATTAATTTTAAAAAATTTTCAGCTGATGAAATAATTTGTTAATTTTGGGTTTATTATTCATTAAATATAGATTTTTTTACTTCATTTTATTAACGGAAGAAGGAAAATTCGTTAAATAGGGGTTTGGTAAATCAGGGTCGCACTGTGCAAATTTATATGTATCTTTTTAAAATAAATAATTAAATATTATCTTATTGTATATTTTATAATGATAGTATTATTTTATTTCATGTATTATTTACAATTTCATTATAATTAAAATTGTTTGAAGTATTTGTTGCAAATATAGCTATCATTTCTTCTATATATTTCATTTTCTCCCCTTTCACATAATGTTAATTTAAGATTTTTTTTTCAATTTTCCTTTTCTATAGTTCTGTATTTTTCCACATATGTTTTTAAAATTATTCATGATCTTTATAAGAATTTGCAATTTTTGCTATTTTTGTAATTTTGCTTCCAAAACTTTTTAATATGCTTTAAGAAAACCGCGGACTACAATCAAAAAGTTTAGAGGTATTAAGGTTTAATATCTTTATTTTAATTCATTATGTTGCTGTGTATTATGAATTAAATTGATTCAGAGTGTTTTGTTTTAAGGAAACTATTTTTATTTATTAATAATAAAATAAATACACGACATTTGATGAATCTACTAATAAATGTTTAAATATAATTATGTATTTTAATTATTTAGTGCACACACACATCGTTTATTTGAAAGCTTAAATCAGGAATTTTTATTATTGTTTTATATCATTGAAAGCTTTAATATCACATTTTAATTGATCATCAAATGTGTTTAAGATTCAAAGTTCATCCACACACACAAAGTTTTTAAGTTTAAACAAATTTTTGGAAATTTTTTTTAAATAACTTGCATCAAATATTTATATGCAGTTACTGAAATAGCTTCATCCAAATAGGTAAAAATTCTATCTTTTCTGTTTTTTCAAGTTTGTTAAATACTTAGAAAAACTATAATGAATTTTATGTAATTTAAAAATAACGAAAATGTGTTTACTAATTGATTGTCCTTAAAATCTTTTACATGGATATTCTTTGAGAAACTGGACTTTATTATTGATAGTTGCATTGTAGTAAAGCTAACAAAAGTAATAATTATACACTGAGTGATCTATCAAGCATTTCGAAAGAATAATGTTTATTATTACTTATCACTTGCATGTTCTTAATATCATATGAGGGTTGGGGCAAAAGTCAAAAATTTTTTTTTCCTTGAAGATACCAGTCCGGTTGGAAAATGTGACATATACAGATGAAAGTTCAAGGTGTTAACTACATGTGTGGACAATGGATAGCACTGAAATATCGTAACACACTAATTTATTATGGTAGTATATATACAAGGCAATATAAGCTTCATGGTGCAAAAGAATGACAACACAGTACACATAAAGTTGACATGACAAACTTGGGCCTGGGGCCCCTTTAAAGTAGTCCTGACCCCTTTAAAGTAATCCATGAGCTGCTTTCGATGGCCCGTGCCAATGGTCCCCCACTGACGGTGTCCCCAACGGGCTATCACTGGTTGACCCCTTCTTGCAAACTTTCCTACCCCCCATGCTACTGTACAGTATGGTGGGCATTATTCCCCCAACTATCCGGATCTGATGTTCTCTATACACACATATCCAGAACTTAAAGACACATATACATTTTGATCCGTTCCTTTTACAAGAAAAAAAATTTGAAATCCCCAAACCCCCTATATTAAATCTTTTATGAAATTTTCATTTTTTTTTGCATGATAAATTATTCAATTGAATGATCTGTGAAAATGTTTTTTTGAAATAAATGTTTAAAAAACAATTGTGCTGGATTTAAGAATCTGTTTTTACATACATAAACACCATTATGGGATAATGATCCAAGGTTTGACACCCTGTCTGTGTGTTCACTATATTTATCCCTGACTTTTTATTGGTACTGATTGCACCTTGGTAATTAATAACTTTTAAAAGAAATTTTTTAAAATAAAATGCATTTGAATTTTTTTAAAAATTATATACAGATAATTATTATAAATAGAGAACACAATTGAACATAGATATTGTCACGTAGAAAGGAACAAGGCGATGTTACCCAATACAAGGTTTATTTTGTCGTAGTATCTTACACGGGCAGCTCCTCCACTGAAGGCTTATTTAGCTGCAGTACTTTCGTATCCACACCTGATGGAGAGTTCTAGAATGACCACCAGGGGAAGATTAACATAAATTCAATTTACATAATTTGCAAATGTCCATAATAATAATAAATAAGGAAAGTCATAATTAAAGTTAACAAACAAGAATCTGGGAGGCTCGAACCCGAGCCTTCTGCATGAAGAGCAGTGCTCTAACCGTTCGGCCGCTCAGAGCTTATCAGTTTGTGACATTTCTCCCTCCTTAGGAGACACAGCGACCCGCTGTAGTTGTTTCGAATGGCTTCTTGTAACAGGTCCGCAGTAAACTTGTTTAGGGATCCTTTTGTCAAAAACAGTCGATACTGGCTCCTTTATTGAATTGTCTTGTTTAATGTCTTCTAGCTGAAGGTCTGGATCTTTTTAAGGTTTCATTCGCAGAACATGTACCACGTCTCTTAATTTTCGTTTGCTGCGCATACTATCACAAGGTTCCACTTCGTAAGTGACTTCGGATAACCTTTTTGCCACCCTATAGGGTCCAAAGTATCGCTTTAACAATTTTTCAGATAATCCAATTTTGCGAATTGGAGTAAATATCCAAACCAGGTCTCCGTCTTTGTAATTCACTGTCCGATGTCTTTCATCATAACGGCATTTGTCTTTGTCTGTGCTCTTGTTAGATGTATTTTTGCCAGTTGTCTAGCTTCTTCGACGTTCATCATCAGGTTCTGAACGTAATCATTCGCTGATTCATCGGGAAGAAAGGGCAAAATGGCATCTAGTGGAGTATCCACGTCACGTCCATGAATAAGGAAAATGGACTGAAACCGGTCGTCTCCTGCTTTGCAGTGTTGTATGCAAAGGTGACAAATGGAAGTATGTTATCCCAATTCTTTTGGTCAACATCGACATACATGGCCAGCATGTCTCAGCGAGTGTTTTATTAAACCTTTCCGTGAGGCCATTTGTCTGAGGGTGATATGCAGTAGTTAGCAAATGATATGTCATGCATAAATTATTTACTTCTTTAACGAGATTCGACAAAAATGACCGCCCTCTGTCGATGATGATTTCCCTTGGGGATCCATGTTTCAGTATAACGTCTTCGACTAGAAATTTGGCTATTTCCGAGGCTTCACCGCTTGGTAGGGCTTTTGTGACAGTAAATCGAGTGTGATAATCTGTAAAGACAACTATCCATCTATTCCCTTGCTTTGTTAGAGGAAATCTTCCAAGTAAATCTATCCCTGTTTTAGTAAACGGGATATCCCCTGGCAATATTGGATGAAGCAGTCCTGGAGGTCGCTGAGGTTGAGATTTTCGCCTTTGACACTTTCGACAATGAGACACATAGCAGTCGGACACTGCGGTATAGGCCAGGCCAGAAGTATTTCCTTCTGATCCGGTCGTATGTTTTGGCAAACCCTAAATGGCCCGCTGTCGGTGTGTCATGAAGGCATTTTAATGCATCCCCTCTAAGATGCTTCGGTATGAATAACAGCCACTGGTTTCCTAAAGGATCGTAGTTTTTTCTGTATAAAATTCCATTAAATTCTGTAAACTTCGAAGAGTCTCTCTTTCTAACCATTTCGTCTCGAATATTTGCTACTTCAGGGTCTTTATTTTGTTCACTTTCGAAATTGGTAATTGTATTGATGAACGGTATATCTTCTGTGAGTTCTTCAATTTTAAGCAGTGGGCTCCTAGATAAGCAATCAGCATCCTGGTGCTTTCTTCCGGTCTTGAAAACTCCGGTACTCCCGAAGACGCAAAGCCCATCTTGCTAATCGCCCCGATGGATCTTTTAGATTCGCCAACCAGCATAAAGTGTGGTGATCTGTTACCACTGTAAATGGGAGGCCAAAGATATAGAGTCGGAATTTACTTATCGTCCAAATAACTGCTAAACATTCTTTCTAGGTAGTCGAATAATTTTGCTAGATGTTGAAAGCAATAGGCCTTTCAAATCCACACTGTATTTGTACGATGATAGCCCCAATGCCATATCCACTGGCGTCAGTATGTATTAGTGTTTTAGCTTCTGGTTTAAAGAAGCCAAGCACAGGATCTCTCGTCAGCAACGATTTTAAATGGATGAATGCTAATTGATGTTGTTCTTTCCATACAAATTTAACATCTTGCTTCAATAATTCGTGCAACGGCCTGGCAATGTCCTCAAAATTATGGACAAATCGGCGATAAGAGCAGATCCCTAGAAAGCTTCTAGCAAAACGGTTTGGGGGGTTGGAAATTTTCGAATCGCTTCAACTTTCCCTGGATCTGGACGAATTCCGTTTTTGTCCACTAAGGACCAAGAATCTTGAGGCTTCTTTGATCCAAACGACACTTTTCATGGTTCAGTGTCAATCCAGCATCTCGTATGCACTGTAGCACCATCCTCAATCGCAAAAGATGTTCTTCGAAAGTGGCAGCATAGACTATGACATCATCCAAATAACACAGACAGTGCTTCCATTTCATCCCTTTAAGGATATTATCCATCATTCTTTCGAACGTGGCTGGGGCGTTACATAACCCAAATGGCATAACCTTAAATTGGTATAATCCATCCGGAGTAATAAAAGCCGTTTTCTCTCTGTTTCTTTCATCGACCTCAATCTGCCAATATCCTGACTTAAGGTCCAATGCAGAAAACAAGCTTGCATCCGAAAGGTTATCCAAGGCAACGTCAATCTGGGGTAAGGGGTACACATCCTTTTTGATAATTTTGTTCAAGCGACTGTAATCCACAGAGAAACGTCAGGATCCATTTTCTTTTCACCAATACAGCTGGGGATGACCACGGACTCTCCAAATGTTCTATGATGTCCAGTTTCAGCATTTGGTCAACCTCGTTTTGAATTATTCTTCTCTCTTCAAAAGGCACTCTGTACGGCTTTTGCTTAATAGATTGGCAATCACCGGTGTTTATCTTGTGTTTTACTTTGCACGAGACTCTTATTTTGTTCTCAAAATCAAAAACATCTGTAAAGTCGTTAAGAAATTTCAAAAGATCTTTCTGTTGCGCCTCATGCAGTTCCGGGTCTAAAAGGCCTTTGAATTCTTCCACCGACTGTCTAGGATGCCTCCGCTGTTTTATTTTGATTTTGTCAGCATTCTCGTTCAAAAACTTACCAATCCATCCTCAATATCCGTCATTTCGGCTATACACATGCCAGCTGGTATTATCTGGGGCTGAGAGGAACTGTTAGCAATCCAAATATCGATTTTACCATTCTGGGTGTGCAATTGTAGCTGGACTTTAAGCTCTTTACTCCATTCAAAATTCTTCATTCTTGTAACCTTTTCTAAGGTCTGGTAGTCCTTAGCCAACGCGGAAATCTCTTTTATAGAGTTTCCTGGAATGACAACGTCATTGACCGCATATAAACCAGAATTTACTTCATTCATTTGGAGAGACTTCTCCAATCTGAAGTTCGCCAGATCCGTAATCAATAATGGCATCAGTTGCCTAGAAAAAGTCCCATCTCAATATTAGGTCATGACTGCATTGCTGGAATACCAAAAATTCGAAAGGTTCACCACTCCATTCAATTTCACTCGCAACATACATCGTTCAATAGCTTCTACAACTTTACCACAGGTAGTTCGAAGAATCGCATTTAGAACATGGGCGTCCTTAGTTGCGTGCGTAACTGTTTGGAAACTACTGAACAATCAGCTCCTGAATCAACCAAAGCATTAACGATACACCCATTGACAGCGACGGATACAAAGTTTTTGACTAGTTTAGTGGCCGTGTATACTGAAGGGTTTTCGTTTATTGCGGCCTTGCCTCCATCGCAGGTTGCAAGTCTTTGTTTTCCTCACTGGTCCTAACAGGTGAGCGACGAGATGGAGATCTTGATTGGCGGCGTTGTGGCTTGCGTCTAGGGTACGGCGAATTACTTCTATAACGCTGGTAATTAGATTCAGGATGGCGGCCATAATCAGAAACAGTCAGAATCCCAGCGTTCGGACTGGTCTAATTGCCTTCTTTGTCTTGCTGCTCTAAAAACACGTCGTCTATCACAACAATATCTAGTCACGTGACTCGGTCGTTCACAATGAAAGCAAATTGGTACGTTATCTGAAGTACGCAAAAGGTCAGTCTGTGATACCCCCCCTCCCTTACCTGGGGATATCATCTCTTCATCTACGCGACCTAGATTTGTGGGTGGTAAGAATTGATCACCCAAGCCAGCCATAATAAAACCAATTTATTATTATCCAATTATATTGAACAAAGCTGGTCTTACTATAGGAAGGAAATCAGGAGTGATATATCGTAACCTAAATTCTATGTAAATAAGTGCCTGGAATCCTATCCGCTTAACCTTCAGTAACGTTATCCCTTGAATCTCAATCTTATTTTCTTCGACTCGCTAAAGCCCGTTCTATAATTACGCTTTTAAGTTTAAATCCTTTGCATCAGCTCACGGCGTTCAACATCCCAGTTTCCTTTCTCCTTCCTTTCCGCGTTTACAAAACCTCCACTATATATCTACTAACTAATCTGAATATCACGGTTTCTTGAGAGGATTGGCTGTGAAATAACTTAATGCTGGCCCCAAGAGGATGAGTAGGAAAAACACGTTAAAGCCCAGTCACAAGTCTTCCTTCCGGTATCTTGTTGAGTTGGTCTATTTTCTTGTCGAGGTCTTGGCTTTTGTCTCCAGGAACTTTCGCCAGTCCTTTTAGTTCTGTAAGGGAAAGGTGCAGGTTTTTCATCGAGTAAATGGGGTCAAATTGCTTCGAACTTCTCGGATAATTGATTCTAAATCGCTTGACCCGTCGTCTATGCATGTTGCAATCCGTGGGAATACTTTCTCGATTTCTTCTTTAACAATCCTTCGAATTAGATAGCTTAGGTCTTCATTTGCCATTGATATGAGTGTAACGTTAGGTAGCCTCTCATATCGTAGCGGTACAGCTCATTTCTTTCTCATGGCATCCACTTCACGGCAACACGCAACAAATTTATCTACTGTGCTAACTTCTCTGTTTATCAGTTCCTGGTAGAGGTCTTCAGCCACCCCTTTCATGAGATGCGATATCTTTTGATCTTCCGGCATATTTTTATCCACTTTCCTGCATAATGACAATACGTCCTGAACGTAAGACTCGTGCGTTTCACCAGGACGCTGAGCCCTTGTCCTTAATAATCCTTCTGCAAAACTTTTTAGGCCCTCAGGCCTTCCGAAAGTCTCTTCAAAAAGTTTCTTAGAGTCTATCCAACTTTTCAATCGATCTTCATTGTTGCCAAACCACAACCTTGCAGTTCCGCTTAAATAGAACACGACATTTGCAACACGTGCTGTTTCATCCCAATTGTTGTAGTTAGCGATCCTCTCGTAATCATTTTTCAGCGTCTTCGGTATTCGAGGTAGAGAAAGAACAAGGCTCTCGTGGCTGCTGATAGGTAACATACATGGAGGGAGACTGATGATGTTGCCTTGTCTTCCGTTTCACCTTTCAGCATTCTTTTTACCGTTTGGACTCTACAAGGTAGCAACCCGTATTCTGGAGGTAGCCCTTGGAGCCTTCGACTTGTTCTGATATCTGTTGCCGATGATTATCGTTACCCTGCGCCTCCACCAAAATGTCACGTAGAAAGGAACAAGGCGATGTTACCCAATACAAGGTTTATTTTGTCGTAGTATCTTACACGGGCAGCACCACCACTGAAGACTTATTCAGCTGCAGTACTTATATCCACACCTGATGGAGAGTTCTAGAATGACCACCAGGGGTCAATTTACATAATTTGCAAATGTCCCCATAATAGTAATAAATCACAAGAGAGGATTCATAATTAAAGTTACACAAGTATCTGTGGGAGGCTCGAACCCGAGCCATTTGCATGCCAGTGCTCTAACCGTTCGGCCGCTGAGAGCTTATCAGTTTGCAGCAATATATACATTAAGTATGCTTTGTAGCACATATTTTCAAATAAATTTCATCTCCAGTTGAAAACCACAGCAAATATATATACTAGCTGCAACACAATATTATATACTATCTGGTATACCCGTTCTTCGCACGGGTAAATTGAAAAATTAAACAATACAAATTGAAGGATAAAGAAGTATTTAATGAGTTAATTTTACGTGAATTGCAAACTAAACAAGACAAGTAATATAAAAAAAAATGTAAGTCAATTCCTATACTTAGATCAACAAAGAAAAATTTTATTTTAACTACTTTTTATTAAATAGTTACAATTAATATAAACATGTATATACATATGACAGAATCACGGCACTGAGTAGTAATTAATTTCTATTAATTATCATTAAAGTATCGTATTGTCATCCAAAACAACTGTGTATATAAAATTTCAGTTCAACTGAATGCTTTAAAACGTGAGAAAAAAAACGTTTCAATTTTTGACACAAGTCACCAAAATGTCTCTAAGTCACCAAAAATGATGCTAACGTGGCTGTATTTGTAATTCTTCAAATAATTAGTTTTAATCAATTAATTTTTATAAATTATAATTAAATTACTGTATTGTCATCCAAAATAATCTTGTATAAAAAATTTCAGCTCAGTTGAGTGTTTTAAAATGTATTTTATTAACGATTGAAAATTCCACCATGATAAATAAATAAATAAATAGAGAGTGGAGCTAATAGCAGGAATTGAAAAAAAGCTTTTTGCATATCTCAGGTGAAGATAAAAAAAAAACATATTTGTTAAATTTTAAGTCTGCAGATCTAATAGCTAATAAAAGGGATTTTTATTTATTTTTAACTCCCCGTAACTCTCTTGTCAGTCGATTTTTGAAAACACCTTCCTAAGTTGATCTCTGCTCTGCAAAAGTAACACATTGTTACAAATTTTGTGTAATGAACGCATAAAATAGTCTAAATAATTTATGTCTGGAAGTGTAATACGTTAATATTACTTTCTGTTGTATTTATTTTATGTTAAAATCTTGCCACCACCTCTCCCTTCGAAATATAGTTTTACTATGAATTAAAAAAATAGTGATTACACTGATCAAAGGAATAAATTAAAAGCGAGCACGCACTGAGGCATGGTGTAGACAAAACAAACAGGGAAAGTTTTGCTTCACACAAAAAAGATAGATATATGCTGTAGCGGGCTTTTTTGCAGATGGCAGATTTTTTCCCTACTTTCTTGACAATTATCGTTATATTTTGGAAATTTCACACAATATCTTTATAAATTATAGCCTATGTGTTATTCTGATGTATAAGCTATATTATTGTAAAGTCTCATTAAAATCTATTCAGTTGTTTATCTGTGAAAGAATAACAAACATCCATACAAACTTTCGCGTTTATAATATTAGTAAGGATACTAGCACATTATATATACTAGCTGCATGGCCCGGCGTTGCATGAGATTTCTCTTCCAGTAAAATATTCTGTTTCGAAATTTAATTGCGTTCTACGGGCTTTTCGAGTTTATAAATTTTCCCTTCCCTACAGAAAATCAACACTTCCAATATTCTTTTTCGAAATTATTTTGTTTCTTTCCCCCAGGGCCGTTCTAAGCTTCCCTGGCGCCCTAGGCTCTTCAAATTCTTACGCCTCCCACACACAATTTCGTGAACACCGTCCTTCTTCAGTTCTTACCCTGACAGTTTTGGTTCGGGTGGGATATTTTTTGGCCCTCCAATTTTTTTTACCCGAAATCTTTTACGCCAAATGCACGTGCCTAGTGTGTCTAAGAGAAAAAGCATTCCTGGCCACTGACACTGATCATCTTGGCTTCCTCTTTCAAAGAAAAATCACTCAAGTGAAATTGCACAAGCCATCTTTGGCATGTTTGAACTGTTACTTCTTCCTCTCCAAACACGTCACACAAGTTTCTTTTTGCCTCCATCATGTTATTCACGTTTTGAAACTCAAACAACATACAATGTCTTAAGTGCTTTTTTTCTTCACTCGTGTAGACAGTTTTACAGGTTTAAAAAACTGACTAAAATGCAAAAAAAATTGTGTATAAATCATCAATAGTACAATAATCTAACTGTTTAACCTTGTTTCAGTTAGATACGAATTCTTGCTAAGGATCGACAACGTATAAAAGTGCACGTTTTCAAAAATGACAGAACTTTTCCTTATATCCAATTCTATATATCAATATATATTTCTGTTGTTATAGTGAAAGGTTACCTCGAAAAAGAAAACAAGTTTTGTAAAATTACATCACTTAAAAATCTTTTATTTAGTATCCTGTAAAATGGCTAAAAGTATGGTTTTCACCAATGATGAGAAAGCAGAGTCTATCAAATATGTCCTAGAAAAACTTGTAAGGATATGAAACAATTTAAAAATTATTTTTTGAAACGATGACAACTTAATATTTACATATTATATTATAAATGGAACTTCTCCCTATTGGAGACCAACAATTTTTGTTATCAGTCCATCCGTTAAAGAAATACAACAATCTCTCGTTACAAGGATTAGGTTCAGATTCCCCAGCAAAGTTGATGCAGCTCGAACATGCCAAGTCTTCAACAAGACCAACGAAAGAAAATGAACTATGTGATGACTAAATAACTGATAGATTCAATAAAAAGCGTTCAAGAATCATAGACCAATATTCAGAATTCCACACCTCTTCAGCCCTTCTCAGGTTAAAGGTATCACCAAAAAACTAAAAATAAA
The DNA here is from genome assembly GCA_019973955.1 of Trichonephila inaurata madagascariensis. Taxonomy (NCBI): domain Eukaryota; kingdom Metazoa; phylum Arthropoda; class Arachnida; order Araneae; family Nephilidae; genus Trichonephila; species Trichonephila inaurata. The sequence goes on from BMAV01022639.1 coordinate 178,728, forward strand.
AAGTCCGTTAATCCTGACACAGTTTTCCAAATAAAGCCCTTTATGAGTTTCCTTCAAAAGATATCTTGCTACACAAAAATGATACATGCTATTTTTACTACTACTAACTTTGCACTATTTTACGGGGGAAAGGTTGTAGTATAGTAAGAGAATCCAAAAATTAGGTTAAACTTCAAAATTTTTCTTGTCTTACAAACCTATATGTCTCATTATTTTAGCTGTAAACTTGTTTGAATGCATGATCCTTGTTAGAATAAAAAAATATTGTCAACATAACAGCTGTATCTCACTAGAGTATTGCGGTTTTAAAGACGGGTTGTTCTCGAAGTTAATATAAATTAAAGTTCCCTAATGGTCTTTTCGAAACAACTGTTCACAATATCTGAAAAATAAATCTTCCCAGAACAAAGACTCTCTCTCTACGATACGCAACCTCCAGCGTAGAGGGGCTGATACACTTTAAAACCTGTCGAAGCTCAAAGTTCTTAAGTTAGCATGGTGTGGAATGAGTACCAACTCAAGTGTCGTACTGGTCCTTAAACAAGTTTTAAAATTAAGATGTCCATCACCCATAGCAGTGTGTTGATTCATAATTCAACTTTAATTATCAACTAAGGATTGCTTAAGTTTTTTTTTTTTTTTTTGAATAGCTGTGTGTATTATGTTGCTTTCCGCGCGTGACAATCATGTGGATAGTATCATTATAATGCGTTGAAATTGAAACACATTCTCTGATGTTTAAATCAGCTCTTTCAAAAAGAAATTAAATAAAAACTTTACCATTTTCCCATTTTTGGTTCTGACTATGGCGTGAAGTGAGAATATATTTCAGGGTTATTCCACGCCATAATTAGGTAAAAATGAAATGATAAAAAGAAAGGTTAAAACATATTTTTAATTTAAGGCATTATGTAAAATATTATAAGAAATTACTACTCACTTAGGGTTGTGAAAACATGGAAATTGAATAAAGGAAAAGCACGTCTTTCCTCGTGCGAGTCAGAGAGAGAAGTTAGCGCGAGTCCGTTCATATCAGCTCTACTTTCTGCTCTCGCCAGTTGGTTCCAGTTAAGAGGAATAAGTGGTGCCGATATCACACAGTACCCCCAAGTACTGAAGGTATCGAAAGTTCAAGAGTTTTTCATATGATGAAAGTCCTTTTGATTCACAGTCTATGAAAATTCACAAGTACTTCGGTTGAATCTGACCTTTCTACCAGCTGAGTCGTCGCTGGTATGGGCAATATTTGATCAGTCTAGGAGGAAGTACAACCGATGGTTACTTTTTTCTTGTACTCGGGAAGGCCTTTGTTGAGTCTGTGTCATTCAACAGAAACGCTGGCTTAAGTCAATTAATGCTGATCGTGGAGGTCTTGTCATTTATTTTGACTGTAAAGTGTTTGTTTGTCCTACTCAAAATATCAAATGGTCCTTGATAGGTGCTGTCAATGATGGTTTCACCTTCTCGACCCTAACAAAGACATGAGAGCAGGTTTTGAGGGCTGTGTGCAATGAAACATGAGGTAGATGAATGACAGGAAGCAGGAGTTGGCTTAAGATGTCCGGAATGTTTCTCTTCAGCCTTAAGAGAAAACTCGGAGGGATCAGTTGGGGTCTGACTTGAAGGTTCAAAGAATTCCTCTGGAAGCACACAAATGGTTTTTCCAAATACCATTTCAAAGTGCAGGATGCATTGAGGTCCTCCTGATGCAATGCTCGCAGACCCAGTAAGGACCACTGGTAGCGATTCTGTCCACTTGTATCGTGACACCGAACAGTTTGCTTTAGGTGTACGATGAAGGTACCAAACCATACCATCTGGAAAGAAGGGTGGTACGGAATGGTTCGAATTCCGTTATTCCCAACATTTGTTTCAGACTGTAGAGAATATGAGACTGGAACTGGCCTACTTGGTCTGTGTTGCGATGACAGGTACACCGAAGCGCGATATCCAGTTAGTGATGGTGCTTTTGCCACGGCTTCAGCGGAGATATCACTGGATGGAAATGACCTCCGGCCATCGGCAGCGGATCAATGCATGTCAACAGTGAAAGGTGAAGCCTTCAGATGGTGGAAATGGTCCAAATTCAGATCGATATGACGTGCTGAAAATCTCTCAACGGTTGGAGCAAAGGTTGTGGCTGGGGCTCACGGTATGCCTCTGGACTTGCTTCGTTGGCATGGGAATGTAAGTATCGTGTCCATTTATAAATGTCTCAACATGGACGGCCACAGACGAAGCGGTTCTTGATGATAAGGCGCTTCGCGGCACGAATACCTGGCGGAGATCATGGAGAGCGAAATACTCAAAGCGAAGTTCTTTCTGGCATATAAGGCCGTACTTCTTCTCTACTGACATCACAGAAGAGAGAGATTTCAATAGCATTTCCAACTTTTAAAGGTTTTAATTTAATGGATAAGTCATTGGAAGAAATTAAGGTTTTAAGTTCCTCATCTTTGGTTTGAATATCGGCTAAGTGTTGGAGATCATTGGTTGAAAGATTAAGGGCATAATTCTGAGAGGGCATTCGCCACGGAGCATTGCGATCCTGAAACATGTCTGATATCTGTGCTGAAACAGTGATATGAAATCAAGATGCCTGAGTTGACGGGGAGAACACGAGTCCGAGATTTTATTAAACGCAAAAGTTAAAGGGCGATGATCTGTGAATATTATAAAATTATGTCCTTCCAGCTGGTGCCTAAAATGCTTTATTGCTAAGTATGTGTAGCAAGCAGTTCTGCTCATGTGCTGTATTTTGTTTCTGTTGCACTCAGTTTACGTGGAGAAAACGCGATAGGTTGAGGATCATTTTCCGTCAAACACTTAATGCACCTCCAACTGCGGAGGCTGGACGCGTCAACCAAACAGAGTTGTTGATCGGGGTGGTGGATAATTCTAGGATTGCAAAGTTAGCCAATGAGGATTTGCATTGCATAAATGCGGTTCTAAGCCTCGTTCCAAGGAACGGACGTTTATCGTTTACAATTAGTAAGCAATCCCAGACATTAGGTGCTTGAGCTTCGGCTGCATGGTAAAAAACGTCTATAAAAATTTAACATGGCCAAAAACGCCTTAGTTGTGAAATAGTATCTGGCTTAGGAAAAATTTGCAATGGCTTCGACTTTATTTGAAGTGCGGTTTACCAAATCAGGTGCTATGAGACAACCCAGAAATTTTACAGATGTTTTGCCTAAAACACATTTATCAGGGTTTAACTTTGAGACCGTAATTCTAAACGAGAAAAGATTTGATGTAAGTGGTCAAGGTGTCTGTCCTCGGAGGAAGATGTGCTATGAGTAAGCTCATCAAAATATGGAATACAAAATTCTAGGATGAGCTAAGACTTGATGCATGTCTGAAATGTTTGACCGGAATTCTGAAGTCCAAAGGCGCTAGCAGTATACTGAATAGACCAAATGGGGTGTTACGGCTGTTTAGGAATATCGGTGGATTTTATTGCTATTTGATGATACGTTCGGCCAAATCCAGCGGTGAAACATAGTTTTCGATACAGAACTTGGAGGCAGTCTTGGATGTGAGGGACTGATAGCGATCGGGCAACGGTAACCGAATTAAGTCTACGGTAAATCAACTTCACAGGGTCGATACTTCCATTAGATTTTTTTAACAACATGTAGTGGGCTTGCCCAGGGGCTCTTTGACGGACGAATTATACCTTGCGCCATAAGGTATTCGAACTCTTTCTAACAGCTTTTAAAAATTGTGGGTGCGAGGCGACGAGGTTTTGGTGAAAATACTGGGGCTTTAGTTTTCATGTGCTGATAAACCCTGATCTGAAGCGACCAACATCATTGGTTGTGGAGGTTAATTAATTCGATATTGTTTTATAACCTTATATCGAACTTAGTATTGCCGACTAATATTGCTAGGTTAGATGCTACAGACTTCACTTCTGGAAGTTGGCCGTTCGAAGAAAGTTTGTGTTGGCGATAACTCTATGATGTTTAGCACGGCAAGCAAATTAAAATGTTTAGGAAATCAACCCCAAATGATTGGTTATGTACATCCGCGATTACGAAAAGACCAGGTGGGCTATGTCGTAAACCCAAATCGAGTAAAATTCATTTTGTGCCATAAGTCTATATTTTTTTTGCCAACCGCAGCGTACAAAGTTAAGTCTTTTGTTGATCCTTAGCACGAGGCGCGAAAGATTTCGGAATAACAGAAATATCCGCTCCTGTATCGATCAAAAAGTACCTTAAGAGGACCGGCCAATAAAATGTGTGAAAGCTAATGAGGCGATCGCCGATGAGGCCAGAGACGACGCCATTCTAGTTTTTCGAAAGAAAAAGAGCATGGAGTAGCACACTTTTTCGCTTTGTTGCCAAAATTTGTATGGTAAAACAATATCCATTTTAAGTTCTTTGTACCTTTTAAAACGATTTCAAGGAATTACTGCGATTGCGGAAATGTTTTTGAGTTGCGGGTTGGGCTACGGAACGCTTCACGAAACTAGTTAGTTCGCTTACTTGCTGCGTAAGCGGAGCAACTTGTTGTTCTAATTGTGCAGTTTTTTTTTGTCAGACGTTGCTGCAACTGAATTCAATTCCTTGGGAAAAGTCAGGTCATTGATTTATCAGCAACAGTAGCTGCCGATCTGTTTTCGTTGAGAGCAGCAAGAATTGTTTGCGTTCCGTTAGGCAAACATCCGAGCCACAGCGATCAAGAGTGGCTCGCCAACATTATCGCCTGCGAGGAGCGCATGCGCGGCGGGAGCCGTGAGGGCCGTTGGTCCCCTAATTCCTAAGCCCTGGAGGAGAGTTCGAATTTCAGAACTCTCAATTTTCCGAATGTACTGATTAAACGCTTTTTGTAAAGCTCGTACCTTCCGCTTTTAGGTGGTTTCTGAGAAACCGTCGCTAACAGACTTAAAATGCCCGACCCCAACAGCAGACAGAAACATAATTAAATTTAGTGGTATCATTTTGAAATTTGCCTCCAAATCGAACTAAGTGCCCCACCGCAATAAACCATAGAGCAGGGTTATGTTTCCAAAATGTGGTGGTTTGACTGCCACGTGGGATATCTGGTTACTGTTGTAGTGTACTTTCGTAATATTGGATGATCGTTATTCATAATACCGATCATCCTACTCATAATAACGGATCACTCTTACTCATAGTAACGGATTCTTGATCCTTATGTCTTATTGGCTATTAAAACCTACTATTGATTTCATTGGTCAGAAAGAAATGTCTTCGGCATTTCTTCTGTCTTCCAGAATTCCACTCTGACGAAGCTGAAATATATATACTCAAACTTAATTATTTGTTATGTTGAGAAATAAAAGCTTCATTTTTGTAAAATCACCGCAATTTTACTCACACTAAACACAACACACCTAAAATGGTGACCTGCTCTGAATATAAATTTACTAAAACAAAAAAAAGTGTAAATTTTTTCAACGTTGCCTGTGTTTTTCTGTAAATATGATGGATATTTCAGCGGTTAAAATCTGTGCTTTTGTTTCATCAGATCCTGCGCTATGGTTCGGGATGCTTGAATCAACCTTCGAATTGGCAGTTCCTGCCGATAACCGACGAACGCACAAAATATAATTATTGCGCAGCTCATTTGTCTCCCGATGCGGCGAGATGGCAGTTCGAGACGTAATTCTTCTACCTGGGAGCACAAATCCATATTCAAAATTAAAAGAGTGGTGCTATTGCCCGATGCGGTGAAAGCAAAGCCAGGAAATTCGCTGGACTATTAGCCGGAGAGCAGCCAGGAGACAGAAAGCCAATGGAATTATTTCGAGGATGCAACGCGATCAGAATCGCACAACGTGACGGATTCACTTTTGAATTATTTTACAGCAGTTACCACCCCAATGTGCAATCCATCCTGTAGCATTCAACCCCTACAGCTCAAAAGCTTCAGAGGTAGCTGATCGTAGTTTTAGGAGGTCACACCTGTACAGGTATAAATGCTGTATCAAAATTTTCCAGTGCTAATTCTTGATGATAGTAGTGAATCAAAACTCCTTAAAAGAGTTAAAACTTTACGAGAGGAAGTGAAAGAACTTCTTGACGATCGAGAAGTTTTTTCTCGAAATCGTTTCACCTTCGCAATCGAAAGAGTCCTATGCCAACAAAAGTATCAAATTTATGTTGGTATCATAATAAATTCCCGCCGGGCCAAAGGCAAGAAAATGTATTCAGCCCTGTTCTTTCCAGGAAAACTTGAACGGCGGAGTAGCGGCGACGTATGCCTTGCTTCGACTCTGTCGCCTTTTCGTTCGCGATCGTAAATCCAACATTTGTTTTAGTTGATTACCAGCGATTGCTCAACTCTTCCCGCAAATAAAACTCAAAAACAATTTTTCCAGTTCAAACTTTTATTATTGCAAAATGGTAACAACCCATTCAAGTGTACGGGCGTAAATTAATGTCAATAGATTTAGGCTTAAGACGAAATTCTCTTTTTGTCTTTCCATTTTTTTATTTTGCAATGTGTCTAATGCTATTATTGCAGATTTCTTTACATTATTTAATATAAACCTGATTTGAAATCGTAGTTTATTTGATACTTTGCCAAAATTAAATTGTTACTATATTATTAGAAATTCTAATATTTTTTCAATTAAAACTCATGTTATTGATAATGATTTTTCTAAAATTGTTGAATGATTTTCCAAATATTGTAAAACCCCAGTAAAACCAAACAGTTAAGCATAATGTAGTTCACTATATTGAAACTTTGGACCACCTGCCAGTAAACCCGTCGTACGGCTCCGCATTGCGGTTAAAATTGCGAAAATGGAAATTTCAGCATGCTGGATTTAGGCTACACATGCGCCCATCCAGCAGTAATTATTCTCATTGCAATATGGTTCCGCAAAAAGAAAGTAAATGATTGGCGCCCAGTTGGCGATTTTTAGAGCATTAAATGCTCAAACAAAAAAAGGATAAATATCCGATGCCCAGTACTTTGATTTTACAAGTGAACTACATGGGGCAAAAAATATTTTCTCACATTGATCTTGTTAAAGGTTTCACCAAATTCCGATTGCTTCCGAAGACATACATAAACTGCTATTTGTAATCTCATATTTGGTCTCTTCGAAAGCACTCGACGCAGTTTGGTTTATGCAATGCGGTTAAGGTACTTTTTCAAAGATTTCTATCGATGAAGTTACCTCGTGGTTTAAAAGGTATTTATGCTTTTGATGATACATCTTTAATTAAAATTCAAAATGTTCAAGAACATACTACTAATCTCAAGCACTTTTTGAAAGACTTGATTATTATGGCTTAACGATTAAACCTTTCAAAATGTACTTTCGGTGTAGGTAGTTTAAAAATTTCTTGGATTTCCGTTTGTGTGAAGGTATTTCACCTCTACTGATCGAGTCGATGCTATTCAAAAGTTTCTAGACCTAACACTATAACGCAATTGCGTAGATTTTTTAGGAATGTATAATTTTATCGAAGATTCATTCCTCAAAAGCAGCCCACATTTTAGCACCCCTAATAAAAATTTTAGGCTGTCACACAAACAAAAAAAGAAAGTTCCATTCGTCCTTCGAAAAACCGCAAACTCCTCTTGAATGGACTGAAGTAGAAAATCTTATTTACTGCTGCCAAACAGCATTAGCTGATGCAACTCTTCTTAAGCATCCGATTCCTTTCTAGTGCTACTTTTAAGTAAGTTTGACCGATGCATCAAATTTCGCCATTGGTGTTCCTTTTGATGCAACTTCTTTCTAATAGTAACTGGGGACCAATAGCATTTTTATCTTTAAAGCTTTAAAACTCAACAAAATTGGTTCACTTATGATCGAGAACTTTTGGCAACATATACTTCAACAAAAAAATTTAGATTACGCTTGAAGGTCAATGAATTTATTATATATACCGATCAAAACCTCTAACATAATGCTTCCAGCAAAAAACCAGAGAAATGTACCCCCTAATGTCAACCAAGACATCCGATTATATTTCGCCAAATTTTCCACAGATATTCGCTATGTAGTTGGAACAGAAAACAAAGTTGCAGATGCATTATCTAGAGTAGAAATTGATGCAATTATAAACCACCTTTAGACTACAAAAGTTTGCTCAAACACAACTTCATGATTCTGAAATTCAATCTTTCCCAAAACCGCAGATTCTTCTTATTAAACTAGAAAAACAATATTTTTCCCTTGAAGACGTTTCTTTATATTGTGATATGTCACTTGAAACCCCTCGACCTTCGTCCCTAAAAATCTCTCAGACAAGTGGTATTTCAAAATTTGCATTTCTATCCTATCCTGAACATCTCTACAACCAATTTAATTTCTTGCTGCTTTTTGGCCAGGGAATGAGAAAAGACATCAAAATAGAGTTCGAGCTTAGAAAATGTCAGCGAGCAAAAAGTATTCAAACATACTAAAAGCTCCACTTAGCACATTTGTTTCTACTCGATGCTCGATTTGCCCAATATCATATTGACTATATTGACCATATCCACTATCCAAAGGATATAAATATTGTCTTACCATCATAGACAGGTATACCAGGTGGCTCCAGTTCCTACCGACATGTTGGCAGAAACCACTGCTCGTGCAATTCTAAATGTGGTTGATTCCCGTTTCGGCACACCTGTTACAATTACAACTGATCAAGGGACAAATTTGAGTCTTCTAATGAGAGACAAACATGATGGGTAGCCATAGAATCCATATTCAGCCTCTACCATCCACAAAAGCAATGGAAATGACAGAAATGATTCCGTTGCGGCATCTCAAAAGTGCTATTATTGCCCACATGAGGATCACCTCGGTTGGTCCGATATTTTGCCTATCGTATTGTTAGAACTACGTTCGGCAATGCTAAAAGAACGATTTAAGCAAATGCTTCCTCAACCTCGTTTATGGTACTACTTTACCGTTTCACCACCTGATCTCATATCTTCAGAAACCTCTTCAAATACTTCCAGACAAATCTACTTATGTTTCGGAAGTTAATTAAATACCATGATGAGAAAACTTAGGCCCAATATCCTGATTCTCATAGTTGTACGAAGAGCTATGTACACCAAATCATTAAGTACATGCAACATCGTTTTTCTTTCTTAGAAATGACAAAATCGACCCCCTTTTAACCCCTCCTTATAAATACTGGACCTCATTTTGGTTAAAAGTAGATCTGACAAAAATTTTGTAATTTGTATAAATAATAAAAAATGTAACTGTTACTATAGACAGATGCAAGCCAGTTTTTTAAATTCAGATTTTAATTCACAAAAGGGTAGTTCAAATTTCGAACCACCTTCAATTAAGCAACAAATTGAAGATAAAACTGTTGTTGATAAAAATATCAGAAACCACACGTTCTGGCAGGCACGTACATTTTTCCTAAGAGATTGGACTTACTAATTCAAATTCCTCTTGTACTTTATATATCTATATCTTTTATTGTATTGTATATAAATACTTATGTGTTATTGCACTTTATGTATTTTATAGTGCTTTATTTTTGTAAAACAACAAACATTTTATATTTGTATATTTTTATGCCGTTCTTCGTCACTGGGGGATACCTCTGTAGTGTACTGTAATATTGGATGATCGTTATTCATAATAATGGATCATCCTTACTCATACAACGGATCACTTCTACTCATAGTAACGGATTCTTGATCCTTATGTCTATTGGCTATTAAAACCTACTATTGATTTCATTGGTCAGTGAAGAAATGTCTTCTGGACATTTCCTCTGCCTTCCCAGAATTCCACCCCTGGACGAAGGAATATATATACTCAAACTTAATTATTTGTTATGTTGAGAAATAAAGCTTATTTTTTGTAAAATCACCGCAATTTTAATTTTGGCCACTCAACACAACACACCTAACCGTCACTACTGGGAAAACTTTAGTAACGTGGCTGGATTTTCCACCGCCAAACTCTCCTTTCGAGCCGAGTTCAATGCCAAGGCGTATCCTTGGAGCGAAACCGGTTTGTAGTAAACTATATGTGTGTGCGCGCGATACCTCTCCTCAGAAATGACTCCGCGTAGTAATACACTGTACCCCTGACATTCGACTTTTTTAATGCTGATGTTTTCTGAAAATATTACCAGTGTAATTTAAGGGGTAGGTTAAACTTCTCGAATTCACATTTTTAACTTTTTTATCGCAAAATCAGATAAAAAAAAAACTTTGTGTGTATGTCAAAAAAAGTTAAATTTCAAGTTTTTTTTTTTTTCCTTTTTTCAAAGCAAAGAATTATTATTTAAATTCGAAGCTAAATTAAATTATTTTTTACAAATACGAGACACAGGTATCAAATTAAACATAGTTTAAATTTTTTGCCAGTACAAAGGAAAATAATTATTTATAATCATGAAAAAATAGGTATTTTAGTATAATCAATGCAGAATATCTAGTCAAACATTGAGACAGAATCTAATCGAGAAAACTCTCATTTTACTATCCAAATTCTATTATTTTTTTATCTCTATCATTACCTTAATTTCTAAAGGAGATAACTACTGAGATTTTCGAAATAACAAATATTTTCTTATTTTTTTTCCCTTTTTCATTTATTCAGAGATGATTTATTTTTCAAATATAGAATTTATATTATTTTTTTTATTTATTTTTTTAAAAAATATTACAAGGAAATTGTTACAATTTGGGAAAGGGGGTATATTCTTTCAGTGCAGTATTTTACACATTTTCTTTTTTTTTTTATAGTCTTTCGAAAAATAGCGATTTACAGAAAACTGTTGATATTGTATGAGTTTTTGAATAGTATAAGAAAATTATTTCGTCCAGATAACAAAATGACCGCGGTAACCTAGTGGGAAGGTAATGAACTCGTGACCGGCATGTCATGAGTTCGACCCGTACCGCAGAAGACCGCGTAGGGGGGAGATGCACGAAAAAACCCATCAATGCTCAAACTTTCTTTTTGGGGTTGGGGAAACTAAAAAAGGGTTCCAGCTCAGGTGTCGTTCTGCCCCGACCTATTTAAAAAACGAGGTCCGTCAAAAGCCCCCGAGTAGCTGATTATGTGACGTTAATATTTTCCCCTCCAGATAAAAAATGTGTTGAAAATAAATCTCGAATTATCCACGTAAATTCCCCAATTTTTAAACATCCTAGGGTTCGTGGAAAGGGATGACTGTGTTGATATCTTATCTGCACCCATTTGTTGAACAGGAAATTGACAATCAAGAGTTCATTTGGATATAAAAAAGTACTTTTATAAACAACAAAAACCGTCGGGAAAAGAATATTCTAACGTATAAAAGAAAGTAGAAAAGGACACATTGAGTGGGAAGTTTTTTTCTGGCAAAATCCCTTTCTTCTGTTAAAAAATCTTTAACGTTTTCTTAGTTAATGAGCTGATATCAAATAAATTGATATTTTCTACTGGATTTCTCAAAAATTTAAAAAA
>BMAV01022642.1:0-23722 GCA_019973955.1 Trichonephila inaurata madagascariensis
TGGTGTATATCTTGAAAAAACTCTTTTTTCAGAAACCATTACAAAATAAAAACCCAAAATTTTAAAAAATGCAACGCATAATTTTTTTTCCCTTATCTGTCGAAAGTCTAAATTAAGTAGACGTAACAAACTGCTTATCTACACTCTGATCCTAAAACCCCCCCTAACTTATGCCTCCCGGTCTGGGGACACGCAGCAAGAACCAACATTAATTTACTTTGAAAGTTCCCAAAATGTAATAATCAGGCAAATTCTAAATGCTCATTGGTACATGAGAAATGTTGACCTTAGGTCAGCATTTAAAATCCCTACTATTAGAACAAACGATCCGCAAATTTTCCACTTTTTTAATGATATAGATGGGCATAACAACCATCTATTCAAAAAATTTTCCCAAATTATTTCTCTCACTTTTCCGTCAGAAGGCCAAGAGATGTCTTGGTCAACCCAGATTTTGATTAATTCTCCCCTTTTTCTTTTTTCACCCAATTCAATTATGAAAATTGCGTTCCAACTCTGTTGTATCGCAAGTTACCCTGATTGGCTACCCATTTTTCTAAAACTACTTATACCTATTACCCCGAACCCCTGGCTCGGCAATAGGCTCCTCTCAACGTAATGAATATTCCCCGAACTTCATTTTTCTCCCTTACTTTTCTGATCCTTGGTCTCTTGCTGCGCCCTGATTGGACGGCCTTGCTCCGCCCACAATTCTCAGTACTATTTTTGCATTTTCTAGCTCTTAAAAGAGCTTTTTTGTTTTATAATTTTAAATATTAAATTTTAAATTTACTTATCATATTTATAATGGGCATTGGTAATTTTTCACAGTCATCTACATTCCAGGATAGGAGGTTAGAGTCCGGGAGGACTATGTACCCCGAATCTTACCCCAACGATCAGGACTGCAAAAACAGACGATTGCGTCATCCACTGCCCTGCTCACCGCCACCATGCAACTTTTCTATTCAATCATCAAGCGTCAACAGACGTCAACATCGAAGGACTCTAAAACTTTTTATGATATGGGACGGAGGATTATATATATATATATATATATGTATAATTTTTACAATCCAGTTCCCAAAGACACTCAGGGTATATAATAAAAAGTAGCTAAAATAAAAAATTTTGTTGTTGATCTAAGTAGGAATTGAATTAAAAAATGTATTTTTTAATATTACTTGTTTTTTGAATCAGGTTTACGGAAAGGTAATTTAACAAAATGCTGTGATATTTTAAAAAAGGTTTCACGCGAACCTGAACTGATGAAATGTGACTGTCAATTTAAAAAGATTCGAAGAAAAAGTAATAAAATTCTTAAAGGAGCTAAATTTAAAAGAATTAAACCTTTTAAAACTATTTTTGTAAATGTAGGAGAATATCGATTGCAAATTTTAACAGATGTAAAACACTTTCCGAGATAGTAGCTGAAAGTACATACAAAACAATCAGAAATTATTATTTTACAAAGGCCACTAACTACACTACAAATAGCGCATATGCCATTAATGCAAGCGCTGTTATTCTAGGTCTCTCTCTCTCTCTCAGCTGTATCTATATTTATAATTTCATACTTTTAACTTTTTTTAAAGAGAAAAAAGAAAATAAAAAATTTCAATTTCTTGTATGGGTATTAGGCACTGTCGTAGCTAGCCCTGAGTGGGCCCTGTATCAAAATTCATTGGGTGCCCTTTTTTTCGGGCTCCTTAACATTTTACGATATTTTTGCTGATGCATTTTGGAGCCAATGAAACTTGAGGGCCTTGTGTCATTGATACGGCTGATACAGTGGTAGCAACTCGCCTAGTATTTTAGGTAATATATTAAAACTTATACTAATCTTATAATAAACTGCCATAAATCTAAAAAAGCAAAGAAGTAAACAGTTATATAAAAAGATTGTATAGGACAAAAATAAGACAGCCACATTAGTACCATATTGAAGTTAGCCCTTGAAAGAAGACTGTAGGATTAAACATGGTTTTAAGGCTAGCATATCTTTTACTGTATTTTTCTATATAACTGGAAAGAAAGCACAAGAAAATAGTATAAGAATTAAACTCCATGAATTCTAAAAGATAATAAAGGCAACATCAAATAAGTAACGCACGAAAAACTACAAATTAGTTTTCGTCAAGAAATACCAAGTAACGAAATTAATCTACTTTTCTCAGTATTAAGAACAAAAAGCTAAATAAAATTAGTAAATTTTTTGCGATAATACAAGAGCCCATCACCACATTAAAAATGAAGAATTCCCTCCATTTCAAAGCTATATTGCACGCAAAGAAAAATTGATAAAATGCTTAAAAATAAAATATGGTTCTAGTTTGAGAAACATGAAATGCAAAAAATTTATTAAAATGATTTTTGGAAGGAAAAAATTCAACAGGAGTTTAAAATAAAATAATACAGGCTATTTATAATAATATGTAGAGAAATCTTAATAATTTATTCGGAACAATAATAGAAAAAATAAATTAAGGCACTTCTATCAGAAGAAAATATTGAGCCTAATAGCGAGAAAAATGCATAATAAAAAATGTATAAACATTCCTAAATTTAAAAAATTTAAAATTTGTAATTGATCTTGAGTTTATTATAAATGGACCTAACACGTAAGGAAATGGAAACTAGAATTCAGCCATAGATGATATTAGCACCCAATGTAGTTACCACAAACCTCGTAATTGGTTCTCTTTTCTTGTTTTGACAATCGATAAAGATTTTCAACTCAAAATACAGGTTTCATTCAATAGCATAGATTTTATTAGTGCTGAGCGTGTTGAATTTTGTGCCTCGAAAGAGAGATTTGTGAAGAGCACTGGTTTTCGTGTTATCATTTGAAGAAAACTGCTGAAGAATCGCATCAAATACTTGTGGTAGTTTCTGGTGAACATGGTCTTCGTAAATCACCATATTTTCAGTAGTTTAAAAAAAATTCAAAAGTGCCAATTTTGATGAGTGACGAAACCATGTTCTCTTTACAGAAACTAGTAGCAGAATCATTTGTCACACTGAAACGAGATTCGTCGGAGAACATCACTCTAGACCAGTGGTCTTGAAACTGCGTTTCACGGAACCCTGGGGTTCCACGAATCAGAATACAAAAAATCGAAATGAACTTACAAACGTGTATGCAAAATGAAATAACATTCTCTATGAAGTTTGTATACCCAAAAGAATATAAAGCTCATTCCAGTCATTCTGATAATACAAGATAACTATATTTTATAATACTTTTTAAACCTATATTATAATACAAAAATAAAATACTATTACGTTGATCCGGGTTCGAGGATTTTATGCAAATTTATCACAAAGAAAATAAACATTTCTTCAAGAGCGATGATAATTTATTGACGAAAATCCAATCCTTTAAATACAGGATTCAGCAGCAATATTCCCAGAACAAATCTCAAAAGATTTTCACACCTTCCACAGCGCTCAAACACAATTGTCAGCGTTTAAAATACAAGTATGTACAGGATTATTCACAAGCACAGCTGAGCTAATCAGTTATCGCTTGAGCTTATCAGTTATCAAAAAAATGTTCACTAATTGCTGGTTTAATCAAGACTGACTGTCGTTCTGGTTAGCATCTCTATTTATAGGCGCGGCAGAAACTTCCAGAAATATAACCGCTTCGTGTCATAGAGCGTGACGTTAATGGACATCTAACAAATTTCTAGAAGAATGCAGAAGGTTCAGAACTCGCCAACATGGTTGTCAATGATGCCAAATAGGCCGCCAACTTAGTAGCTAAAAATGATGCCAGCTTGGTTCTACCGCCAAGATTTCGCCAAGTTCTCATTGAATCGCTTTTATAACGCAAGGAGCGGCATTGCTTGTGAATAGTACAATTTTAACATAAAATAAATATAACATAGACTAATATAAATGCATTAAACATCCAAATACAAATTATTTACACTATTTACTTAAAATTCGTAACAATATTAATACGTGTTTTATCTTTTTATACATATATTACCTACTTGATTTTGAATATTTTATTGTTTACAATCCCAGGTTCCATGAGATAATTTTATACTCTTTAGTACAACGTCTAGAAAAATTAAATAGTTTTCTAATGGAAAATACCCCTTTTTGCTTTTGTGAAAAAAAACGCTTACAATTAAGGAGATGGAAGAACTTATCGACATATCAACTGATTCGATGCTAAAAATTTACAACTAAGCAATAACAGCTTTTAAATTTTATGTTGCAAATTCTTGCAAAATGCACATAGTTTCTCTAAGCAATTTAATGCCCTTCAGAGCAATGTGTATAAGTGAGAAATATTTCTCAACGTTAGTGGCCGTCAAAACAAAGTATAGAGACAAATTAAACTCAGAATATGCAATGCGATTACAGTTCATCTGAACAGACCTAGACCTCGACAGTTTGGGTAAAATAAAAAATGCAAGCACATATCCCATTTACTAAACATAATTCATGGATCACAGATTAATATTATTATTGAGTAAATTTTATTAAAAATAGACTAAAAATTTCAGACCATACTTTTTAAATTGCCTTTATATAAAGTACCTATAACACATGTTGATTTACTTTAAATATTATTTTAAGATATATTCTTCTAAGTGTGTTTTAGGAATAGGGTTCCACGAAAATATTTTCTAATTCTAGAGGCTCCAAGAAAACACCTTCCGGTTCTAGGGGTTCCGTGAGTTCAAAAAGTTTGAAGACCACTGCTCTGGACCACAATTTTGGTGATCCCAGCCAACATGTTACTATCACCTGTGCATTCTCTATCGACGATGGCGTGGTTGAAGTAGGATGCAACAAGAAAGCTTTCATACATACTAACCATTTCGATTTAATCGCCGTTAGATGGTTCTTGCTGAAACTTGCGGACGGGTAGCGGTTGCAAGGTTTGCAGCCTTCTGTCCGAAAGTGAATTTCTGTTCCTTTTTTGCCACGAGGGCAGCATAGTAATCCTCTAAATGAGTGGTGTTTCTACCACGACCCGCAGCAAGCTTTTGAAAAACGTTTCGACTTTCAGCGGCATTCTCTAATCGCGAGATGGCACTCTCTGATACACCCATTGCAGCAGCTACAGTGGAGACACTTTGACCTTCTTTCAGTCGTCCAACTGCTGGTTCACGATTGCAGTCATTCAAATGATGTCTTGCTGACACATTTTGCTCTTAATTATTTCATGAACCAAACAGAATTTCAGAGAAAGAATTTTTCTTTCACACATTCAGCCCTATTTTTGTCAAACAGCAATCATCATGAATTTTGGAATGAATCATGAGCTGGTATAAACTATCTTTTATATATATAACGAGTTCTGGTCCACCATGCACTATGAACTTGATTTTTTATTGGCCAGATGTCTGAGATGCAATTTTGCACAAATGACTTGTACCTTAGCAATTTTCAAGCAGTGTGTATATTTTCCTTTACTATATTACCAAGGATAATTTACAAATGTATTGCTAATTCCTGAAATCAACAGGGTTTAATTTTGTTTTTTGAACCTAAAAGTCTTAATTTACTCATGCTTCAAAGTCAAATAAAAATAAGAATCAATAGCGAGCAACCAGCCAACAAGCGTTACTAGTGAAAATTCAGCCGGAAGAATCAAGGTATTTTACTGCAAGCTACAGCGAAGAGGCGAAAGAAAAAAACCCAACAGCCACCTGAAGGAAACCACATAAAGGAACGATAATGAATTTGTGAGGCACAGTACGAGTATTTGAAAGAGTACATAAAACATTTAAATTGGAAATACAAGGTCGTCGCAAGGGAAACCTTAACGGACTTGATCATTTTATCGTTTTATAAGTAAAATGTGAATTAGAATTGGGATTAGTGAATAGAGCTAATGCAAGGATCAAAGATTTCCGTGAACTTTTACTGTGTTGAAAGACATTTCTTGACAGTACGGTAATGAATTGAGAGAGGGTGTACGTTTATTTGTAAATGAGTGAGTGAGTAAATATTAAAGTCGCCCCATTCAGCTATAGGAGATCATTGGCTACGGATATGGTATTTTTCAACCATGATCGAGGATGACATATGAGCTTCCCGCTCCACACCAGTGGGAGTACGTTTGAGCCCTGTCAGTTTTAACATGCATCAGCCCATCTACATGGTGGATTTCCTCGGATTGAGGCTCGAACTCATGACACGATGGCACCTGTCTATGACCATGACCACTAAGGGACCTCGGCTTCTATTCGTAAATCAGAATGAATAACTTGCTTCCTGATATAACCGTGGCCATTGGTGATTTTGCTTTGGTTGACATGAGCTTTCTTAATGTGGCTTACATCTGCAGTAGTGCATATGTTATGAAGGGGCCTTTCATAAGTATAACTGGATCACTTTTCTTGTGTTCAGTTTTCTAAATTGCTAGCACCTAGTGCATCTAATCAACATGATTTCTAATTACAAGTTCACAACAAGCCATGCAACCAAAATTACCATGTTACGGCGCTATTCAGATGGTGGTCGTAAGAAGACGTTTCCCTAGCCTCTTCTAGAAAAGTGTTCAATATCCGCTGTTGTTTTTTCGGCCATCGCAGCTCGGTTCCTAGTTCCAAAGATCTCTACTAACAAAGACTCTGCTTCGATAAAAAATGAACTCTGCTAACGATAAAAATTATGTAATTTGAAGTACTTAAAAAGATACTACAATCTTCATTACTTTCATATTCTCATTGCGTTTTGTACATAAAAAATAAACAATTTATAAGAGTTCACAATGAGTTATTTTAATCGAAGTAAGTTAATATTACTACAGAGTTTTGAGGATCCTAAAGCCACTTGCCCCACAAAGTTAATAGTACTGGTAATCGGGTGCGTGTTAGAATCGAGCCGGAAAAATTTAAATGTAAATGTAAAATCCCTTTTGCAACAACAGCCTTATTTTGGGTATTGTTAAATACGCTTTGTAACAAAAAGAACATGAGTAAAATAAACGCATAAACCGAGAGAAGAAAGGTTTCAACAAATAAACTTATATACACCTTGCAGTGAAATACAAAAACAATTACGTAGTAAAAGTTTGCGTAACCACACACAGCAATGTGTAACATGATACATATAAAACAAGTTCATTTCAGCAGTTTCCAATTATTTCATTGTGTTTGATGTTACAATTGTTTGGAACTCATTTGTTTGTTCCAAGTTCCTCTTAAATGAATCGTTGACGGTACTTTGAATAAAAATATTGCTGATGTTCAATTGGATGGATCTATTCAGTTAAAGACCGTCGGAGATTATCCTAGCCTTAAAGTCCTCTTGCGTTATTGGACAAGTTTTAAATCTTTAGCTTTCTTCGAGTGGTGCGACGGCATAAAGAAAATCGATATTCCCACAAACTGCAAACGACAACCAAAAAGTCATCTTTAATCCAGACGATCATCAGTTCTAATGCCATTGAGACGTCGTATTACAGGATAATTCAGTTAACCTTGAGTACGGATCACATTTATTGGACACCTCAGTAATGGGTCCATGTAATGGTAACTGAGATGACTCGCAATTCTGTGCAAACAATGATTCCTGAACGACATTTATGTAGAGAATCCCAGAAACTTGATCAAGATCTTCCAGAAGCCATCAATGTTAATGCCATTGACTTCATGTTACATGAGAGTTCATTTAACCTGGAGAACGGATCCCATTTATTGGACACTGCAGTAATTGGTCAAAATCACCGATATAATCTCTACTTAAGGTATCCGGCTACGTTCGGAACCGTGATTTTAAAAAGCGCATAAATGGATGATTTTCGCTGAGTATTTAGTGTGACTTAGATTAGAATGCGCCATATGTAAATATATATAAATGCATGTATATAAATACTTAAAGAGGTGTTGGAAGCTAAAAATCTGATTTTTGACAGGTGAGATTTTTACATTTCAAATTATTATAGATTTTAACCTTCTAAAATACCTTACTCTAACCTCTAGGATATTTTAAAATTTATAAAACCTATTTTATAATCGTGGAATCACAGACACGCCCATTTTAATGGCGAAAAATGTAAACAAAACACTTCGTTTTAGCTTAAAAGGTGCAGCTTGACTGATATAAACCAAAACTTGTATCTTTTATTTTAAACTGAGACTTTTATTTTTTTTTTATTTCCTAGCCGATTAAAGAGATCTCCCCTGTATACATTAAAATAAATTTATTTCAAAATTAATTATATTTAATAGGCGATGCTCACTTTTTCTGAAATTACTGTTCACAGATATGTAAAGATTTTTTATGAAATATTAATAATAGTGTTAAATATATACTGAAATTAGATTGTCTATGGCAAAAACTCTAAAATTTTATTTTTTACAAATTTTTTAAGTGAAAAAATAGATCCAAATTTCGCAATGTTTGATAAAATTATTTCACTTAACTTATTAAAAATTCAAAAACTAATATAAAAAGCTCATCTCAGTATATAATGAGAGAGAGGTATATATTTTAATTGTATGAATAATTTTAAGAATGTAAATATGTAGATTTTGAAAAGGTTTTGTCAAGAAATCAGCCAATGTAACATTGTTAGTATATATATAGAGGTTTCCATCTCCCCTTAAATAAGTACAATATTTTTACAAAAAAATTGACATAGAATAATCTTTTGTCAATATGTTCTACTTTTGTGAAAAATTCTTCTATTATTTTAATGTTTTGACTTTATATAGCTCAGACCTCTTTACAGAGGCTTAACTAGAATTTTTGAAAATTTCCCATTATTTTTAGAGTTACAAACATTTGAAATATATAATTATCTGCGTTTTTTTCTTATAGTTGCTCCCCTCTGTAGTCGTAAAATAGCGGATAAAGCCACTTCTAAGTTATATATTTCCAGGAAATTCTAGTTGAGCCTCTGTGCAGAGGTGTGAGCTATATACAAACAAATATTATTATAAAAAGCATTTTCATAAAGAACATTACAATATTCTAAATTAATTTTTACCACAATATTGTATTTAAAAAAATTTCTTTTTTTTCAAAATATCAGCAAGAAACGTTTTGCCGCATGTATTCTAATTGAAGTGACATTAAATATTCTGAAAATTATCCATTTATTCACTTTCAAAATCAGGTTCCGAACGCAGTCGGATACCTTACATGAGCTGTTTTATCAAATTAGTCTTCTTTCGTTACTGTGGCAACAAAGCTGAAAAATTAAAGACTCTGGATGGTGTCTGCTTAGTAGAGTGGTGAAGTGGCTACAAATTATTGGACTTACAAATCTAATCCCTGCTCCAAAAAGACACCCGTTGTTCAATGAGATGGAAAACGTTGAAATTGGTGTAGATGTTCAAGAGGACGAGTGTTGCACTTCTTTTTTGGTAGGAGCTGTTATTTTAACATTTATTCATTCGCACAACTGACACTGATTTTAATACATATTTATTGCAAAAAGGACGTTATATAAGTAAAGTATAAGAAAACTGGAAAAATACTGAATTTATAACAAAAACCATGGGGCATATCATTTTGGATTTGATTAAATTCAAACTTTTCGTAAATCAAATTTATGAATAACATTGTTGTTACAATGATGTATGAGTGAACTGTTTTCTAAATAATATTGTAAAAAAAGAGCTGCTACACTTAAAAAAAAATCACATATTCTAATACATATAAATAGACACAAAGAATGATTTTCCTATGTCAAAAACTTTTACAGTATTAATATAAATAGGGTAATTGTTACACGCTGATCAGGGGTTCCAGGATTTTATACAAATGGGTGGCAGGGTTTAGAAGGACTGGCGACACGGGCCCATGACGCGAAACGCAAAACGGAATAAACGCAGGCTGCTTTTCGAACGCGGTATCACGGTATCCCAGACGGTGCGGGGCTTTCGCGCGACAAACGAAGCGCAGATTAAGCGCGACTTCCAGGCGCTGCTCTTCAGGATGGCGGTAGGCGAACTGCTACGGAAGTTAAGGCTTCGCAAACCTAACCGCTTTTGACCGACCGACACCGTAAACATATCGCAGATTTTCGCAGGCTTGAACATCCGCAGCCGCCAGGAGATGAGCATTACAGCGACGCTGGGCCAGTGCGGAAGGCGACTTAACGTCCGGGCTGCTGGCGTAACAGGCGCAGCGGCAGGCGAACTGGAACGCTCGTGGAAGCGAGGCGGGGCAAATTACGTTCGAAGACTCCGACAGGCTGGGTGGGCTGGGGACGGTGGGTGCCGGGCACGGAACTTCGCGTGACACGGCACTGCTCAGTGGGCGCTCATGCCGGTTGACATTTGGAGGCATTGCTGTGGTGGCTTTATGCTCCATTCAATATTGAACTTTCGGTGCAACGCGTAACCGGCTTCCGCCGGGGCGAGATTTCGTCGCTTTTCGTATTCCCCATTCTCAGAAACATTTGGTAATTTCCCAGGGCGAATGGCAAACACGTAAAGTGACGGGGATGGGCGGGCCAAAACCAATTTTGCGCCGCGCGCAGGCAGGGCGAGGCGGCAAACGTTTGCTTGCAGGAGATATTTGGGATAGTTTGCGGGGACTGGGTAGAGATGACGGGCGGGGGTTGCTGGAATTTTAAATACGACGCAGCCCGTACTGCTTTGTAAAATAAATATGATCCATATTCAGGTTAACTAAATTATTTTTGTAATACGACGTTAATGGTATTGCAAGCACGTGGTCCTCTTGATTCCAGATGACTTTTAGGTAGTCGTTTATGGCGGTGGGCTACTCCAAACTGTGGGGCGCTCCCCTGGGGGTGATGCAATAGCAACAAAGGGGGCGCGAGCTTATGGAAATAAAGGTTAAAAAAATTAATTTACTGGAATGAAAAAAATTCTTTCACGATATAATGAAAAAATACAGATTTACATTGATATGATTTATATATATATCATCTGGTGAATAAGGGTCATCAAAAATAAAAGATTGTTTGAACAGCTCATTAGCTATATTTGATCCTATAACTAAATAAAAAATATTTTTGTTTTGCTTTGCTGTAATCATGTGATGAGAGATTTTTGTATTACATTTCTTACAACCTAAAATATTACTTTTGCTGGCTTTTCGAACTTACTGATATGGTTACCTGCATCCCACTTTTTTTAGAAATTTGTAAATCAAATAATTCTGTTGCGCTTTTTTTTTTTCGCAATATTGAAAAGAGTTTTTATGATACATGGAGAAGCACATGTTGAGCACTTTTGAGAGGATTAATTGGCCCAACATTTTATTTTTTATGAGGATACTGGAAACATATAATACAAAAATCATTAATTCTGGGGAAAACTATTTATTTGTTACCAATGACCTTGGCAGAGAATCCTCTAATATGACGGTCTTAATGGGAGACTAAAATGATTGATAACATATCTCCTTTTTTTGCAGGGTGGCAAACGTTTTTAGAATCTTAAGGTACTTGTTGTTTTAGACCGAGGTTCAGCACTTTACCTGTGCCAAAATATTTTTCTTGAGCATGCTGCCTTTTTCCCAGTGGTTTTTTAATTTGTGATGTTGTACGACTGATTATGGTTTATAAATGTAAAATGAGCAGAGATATAAAAGATTGGGCATCTGTGATCTCTCTGAAGAGGGAAATTGAAGCTGATCAAACAAAGGGAAACACTTGCTGAAATAATGCATATTAATCATGTTAGTAAATTTGAAAAGCAATAAACATGAAACAGAAAGGAAAAATTTCAATAGCTACATAGAACTTTATCAAGAAAATATGAAGCCATAGAATTGGCGCACCAAAAATGCACTTCACCCTGTCAAAAAAGACACAAGCAAGAAAAGTTCAACAAGGATATTTGTCGATCATCAAATGACATTAAAATTACAATAACGTGAACAAAAATGCTTGACAGTTTTTCTTGCAAATAACTTTCCTGTAATGTTAGCAAAAAGTGTCTGTGATTTGTGTCGTTATTAAAGGTCACGCACATATGGAACAATTGGGGATTCAGTTTTTATTGGATATTTTCTTAAATTATGAAAGACAAATAGAAAAATCCTTGAAATAGGTAAAGTATATTTTCTCTTAGTTAAATTATTCACGGAAATTGTGATTTTTTAATCTTGTATATTGAAAATAATTATAAAAAAAGAATTGGGTGCATCACTCCCCGCGACCATTAACGTTGGTATCGAGAGCACACCTGATCCCGGGCTGTCACATTAAATATTAAAAATAACACAATTGTTATTTATTAGAATTTTATATTCTTTTTTATTACTTAACACTTATTCTAAATGCTAATCCTGCGAGGCTGAAAATTTCAGTTCATTCAAAAACCGTTTTATAATATAAGTATTCATTTCAATAATAAATCATTTTACATTTTATATATACATTGTCATGCACTTGGTTTTACTCTCCTTACAATTAAACTGTTATAGCATCCAAAAATAATATATTATCATTTTAAAAAAATAAACTCGTGTTAAGAGTGGGTACTTCAGCCAGTATAAGAACAAGTTGAATAATTATCGAGTGACTTCCATGGGCTTGTCTTGCAGAGCAAAATTTTTCAAAGGAAGGCTAAAATTGAAATTGACACTCCAGAGTTATTTTTTGATATTTAGCTCAGATCTATATTTTGTCTTCAAAGTAGCCATCGCAGAAGAAAATCCGGATTCACAAAGGTATGCTGTTAAATGGTAATAGTATACGAAATGCTTTTGTTTTCAGTGCAGAAAATTCAGCATCCACCTCTATCCAGAATTCAAAGAGTGATTTATTACAAAATTGCCCTTTAATTTCGTCACTGGATGTGAAATCTATGAAGATCTCTTTTCGGCGGTTGAGAGCTCTTCTGAAGTATTTTGAAATGGATCCCTAACCCATTCATAACTTGCTATCAATTTTTCCTCGTCTGTGTACTTGTTGATGCTTTATTATCGTCAGATGCTCCTTTGTGATTTAAAATATATCTATGATTTTGTTTTAATCCACTGCAAATAAATATAATACCGTGAATTATAATTAACGCGTGGATTATGAAATGTACATTCAAGAGAGATTCGGTAGCTATCGATTCGGCCAAGACTGACTAGAATTGTACAAAGTACATTTTTTTTTACATGTTTTGTGCGAGCGTCTGTTAGGTTGCCTAGACTCACATGTACGTTCGCGAGAATGCCAGATGTAATGGATATGATAAGAGCAACATAAGATTAGGCTATTTTTTATAATGACATTTGTACTTTTAGAAATGGATCTTGAAGGAAATAAATCTTTAATTAAATATTATTTCTCAATCTGTTTCAATTTAAAATTAGAAAAAAGAAAATAACATAATTAACCTATTATGAAGTATATATAATATATATATATATAATTTACTTAAAATATGTATTACTTAAGAATAACATATATATAAAATTTAATACTTATCTTATTAATACTGAATTAAGAACAAGTTTAATAAGTATTAGCATTTCCATGGGCTTGTCTTGCAGAGCAAAGAAGTTTTTCAAAGTTTTTTGAAATTGACCCTCTGAGTTCTTTTTCTATATTTAGCTGATAGTATCTATATTTTATTTCCTAAAGCAGCTACCGCATTTTTGCAATAATATGTTCCAATTTAAAAATTCGAGAAAAAGAAAAATAACATAATAATTATCATATTACTTATTTTTTATTTATTTATTTATTTTTGCTTAAAAGTAACATATACAAATTATTTACACATTTTACACAAAATTCGTAAATAATAATTTAATGTAGTAATAGACTTCATGGATCATATCGACCCTCGTTTGAAGCAAAAGTGGATTAGAATCCACACGTATTTAAAAAGGCATTTAATAAATCTAAAAAAATTGTGATAAAATGAAAACAATGTATTGAAAAGCAAACAAAGTTTCGCGGGTTGTTAAACAGAAGAGGCAATGCCACTAAAAATAACCTAGGACATTAACAATTAGTTTTCAAATATGCAGTACAAACAATAATCTCCCGATTTTGAGCTAAAATATGTTCAATTGCAAACATTTATCAATAGGGCGTGTGGCCATCTCTACCGGGGATGGCTCAATAGCGACAATTACAATTGCAAGCATGTCGTTAAACACTTTTTTTTATATCATCCCATTCTTAAAGGAGGAATGTTGTCATTAAACTTTCGGAGAGCACACTGTATAGAACCAAAATACGTCTTCAGAAAACTTTCCATGTACGATGTATTGGGTTCGTCAACGTACTAAATATTCCATTCGAAGCAGTATTTCACATTTTACCTACTGTTTAACAAATCGAGCTCCAGGTAGTCTTGCGTTATCATCCATAAACATGTCATTAGTAGCAGTGGCTGCCAGATGTGAACGAACATGTGGACCGAGGATTAAATCGAGATAAACATTTATTGTCACTGAACGGAAACGAGAGACGTGAAGATGAGTTAACCCTCTGCGATTGATATCATAACAGTAAATCACAACTCTATCAGTGTTCTTGAGCGATATTGGAATCTCTCATCGAGTTCCTGGGATTCTAAAGATTCGTTTCCGTCAGGAAGTATTGTTTATACAGCATTGGGAGTCCTCAGTTACAAAATACATTGGACCAGAACTGCTTTGTAAAATAAATATGATCCATATTCCAGGTTAACCAAATTATTTTGTAATACGACGTTAATGGTATTATAACTGATGATCATCTGGATATCAGATGACTTTTAGGTAGTCATTTTCGGGGATATCAATATTGCTTATGTCTTTGCAACGCTCGAAGAAAACTAAAGAGTTGAACTCGTTGATAATGCAAGACTTGCGATATAAATACGGTCCTTTTTGCCTTTCGGTTGTATTCCCTAAGACGTTCACCAACAGGTCTTCATGGCATTGCATGTTCATTTTGATGGCGATTCCACAAAGGGCTGATGATCGAACGGTTTACATTAAAGCAGCGTTTCTCAAACTGTGGGGCGCACCCCCCTTAGGGGGCGTGACAAATCTACGAGGGGAGCGCGAGCATAATGAAAAGTTCAAAACAAATGACTATTTAAAAAAATTATTAATTTACTGAATGTAAATCAATAAAATACTTTTTGACATAATAAAATACACATTTACAAGGATATATTACACTTATACATGGTCAGTACTTACACAATGTATTTTATAATTAATTTAACAATACAAAAGTTAAGTAATGTTTATTAAATACCTAGCACCCCATGGGCTTTTCTATTTACTAAAAACAAAAGTTAACACTTTTTCTCGATTATTGAAAAGGTTTATAATGAATCCCTTAAGTGCCGATTAAAAGTTATAGTGATTCGCCTAATGCCCACTCGTTTTCTACGTATGCACGAGAGTATGTGATGTATTGGGGAGGAAAAAGAAGCAAATATTCTGAAATAAATAAACTTTTCCACGCAGAACAATGTCAAGGACTTTTATTGCATTCCCAAGCCTTCAGTATAATTTTATTGATAGCAGCGCACACAAAAGATCGTAGTTGGGAAAGACGTATATATACGTCAAGAACGATATATGAGTTTATTTATGTCGTAGATAAAGGTTTTTCTATTCGCGTCGGTGGTGCTGAAGAGTCTAAAGTCGTATTGTAGTTTTAGCGTGAAAGTATATTATTATTCAATTCAATACATTGCTATTGTACGAAGGAGGCGCTAGATGAAAAATTATGATTGAAATATTGGGTCACGAATAAATTTCAACTTTGGAGGAGCACTGCATTAAAGGCTAGGGTAATCTGCAACTGTTTTTCCCCTGAATGGATACAACCCGGATTGAATATCAGCAATGTTTTCATATTCAAAGTTGTTTTAGTTACTTATGCCACCTGGATTGACTATAATGTTAGATCAAGATCCATGAAATTCATAGCACGGCAAAAGAATAGATTCATACGCCTGTCGCTAACCTTGGCTTTAAGCACCATACAGGTGATCGCAGTAATGGATTTTGCTCAGTTCTAATCTCTACCCCCAGGAAGAACATCCTGGGGTGAAGTTTCCTCCTCTACACCAACCATACGAGAGGACTTGTGGTTTCATCGTCTATTTAGAGTTCCATACCGCAAATCAGCTTCACTAACCACTATACCTGATGTAAAGCTACCAATGTACCCGTCAACGACCCATTTCAACAGAAAACTGGTACGAACTTTGAGCTCCAAATAATGGTGTAACATCCAAACGCGTTGTTATCATGTTCCGCAACGAATCTTTTTTATATCCATTACATTATACATTATATGTGCTCACGCAATCATTTTACTATATAACAGTTTTTCATTTCACTGCAAGGTGCATATACAGAAAAACCTGCTTGTACCGTACCTTTCCTCTGCTCGAGTTATGTTCATTGTACTCTTTGTTACTTATTTTTGCCGAGAGTATTAGCAATTCGCTAAAAATTCTGTTGTTGATAAATGAATTTTACATTTACACATTTGAGTTTTTCCGACTTCGATTCTAACACGCACCCAATTACCAAGAGCATGACATTGGGAGGAAAAGGGCGTTTTGGATTCAAATAATTTCATTAATAGTATTTATTTATTGATTAAAATAACTCATTGACGTTATAAATTGCTTAGTTTATATATACGACCGTAAGATATGAGAATTGTAGTATTTCATTGTGGTACCTCAAATTACATAATTTTTTATTTTAAAAAGTGTACCATCTTCTTCTCACACTATGTAGAAAAATCATAGAAGAAATTTGTTTTAGCCGAAGCATGGAAAATATCGTATCTACACTGAAAAAAAAGAAAAGGGCAAAGTGTCTTTTGTAATTGAGTTAAAGAGCTGCTCAAGAGCCACACAAGTTTTTCTTCCTTCTTCCTTTCTTTATTTGCTTAATTTTAGAACTGCACTTTTACACATATGTACCTGTACCATTTAGTTACACACAAGAAAATATTTGGCTCAGTGGAACAGGTAAAATAGATTTGCGATTGGGAAAAAATAATTTTATTCATTCACTTTTGGTTATATTTTAACTTACCACTTCCAAAAATAATGTTCTCGCTAGAATAATCACTGTAATTGTGTCATAGCTGTTTCGTATATTAACGTAATCATTCCTTTAAAGAAGCGATTGTACATTAAACGCGTGTTTTTTTTAAAAATAAAATTCCAGGTATATTTCTTTCTGCTATAAATCACTCACGTGATGAGCGCAAGACTCCGAATCCAAATGTTTTACTCAAAACACAGATTTTTTACCACCACCCAAAGCCACTCCACCCTTTTTGGACACCTTGTAACGTAACATTCAATACGCATTTTAGAAGTACCTACGCAACTAATTGCATTGTTAAAGCAATTATGAAAAGGTATTTAACATGTTAGATATAGCTATTAATTCAAAATTAACAATCCTCAAAAGTTAAAGCAATTCAAACACAAATATTGACATTTTTTCAACACTTCCATGTAGTAAGCAATAGTAAATATTGCGTAAAAAAAATTATTTTACATAAATGAGAAAAGAAATAATAATACATTTAAATGCACAATTTATCAAAGCTTTTTTAATTACTTAATTATTTTTCAACAAGAACACGTCATCTGGAAGCAGATTTTTTAAATATACCTGTTTTCATTTAATATCAACTAGGCTCGAATATATTTATACTTACTAAGGTAAAGTTAACTAAACAACCTGGATTCCAATGAGAGAAAAGAAGTAGTTTTTATGATCAGGATCTCGTCACTAACTTTAAAATTATGCTTTTTAAATATCCATTTTTAGTGCGCTATTGCAAAATATTTAAGTGGTTAAAGCTCAGGTGTCTCGTTTCGCTCTTATCACTTGACCATGGTTTAAATTACGAAGTCCGTTCCTTAAAGACCTCGTGTAGCTGAATACTGCGACGTTAGTATTCACTCACTCTTTGCAGACTATTTAAATAACTTTCACTTTAATTTACTGTCTATTTTGAGTCCAAACGAAACATTTTTGAAAGTAGTAACACTATTTTCTATATTTTGAATGAGAATCAGTAACGTAACAAGACCTTTCAGCAGAAAGCCATTAGGCGAAACCAGAGTTCTGCAGATCTCTCTGAATCTACTGTTTATAAAGGCACATTGAATATGCCTTGCTCGCCAGTCGCATTTAAAGCATCTCGAGAGTTAATGGAAAGAAAACAGCGTAATTTTGATCATCACAAAGTGACTAGGACAATACCTGATGCCTAATCCACTAGTACCTGAACCAGTTCGAGTAACCGCAGTAGCTTCATGCTCAAGATAATTGAATTGTGGTCGGCGTGTTTTGAGTTTGAGCCTAGTACCACTGAAGATCCGCCGTGTATGGTGGCGATGCACGTAACAAGAGACTCCAAATTCACTCGTTGGTATGATGCCGGTTAGAGAGATAGGGTGCCGCTCAGGGGTGTCGTCCTCGCTCCCGACTGTGGTTCAAAATTACGAGGTCCATTGCCAAATGCCGTAGAGTAGCTGAATAGTGCAATGTTAAAATTCCCTCACTCATTGAACCAGTTTGAAATTAGTACCCAAACAATGCACAATTTTCCTGGCATTTTTGTGTGTGTGATTATTTTAAGTTAATTTTTTAACCTCAGAAAACTGTTTAAGAGTTTTATGGTATAAAAATAATTTACTTTAAAATAACCATTAATTTCTTGGAATTTTTTTTTGAATTTTTGCATTGCTCGAAAAAGCAGTCTTTCTATATGATTCATGACTAAGTTTACCTACCCTCAATATAAGTCCTCTTGTATTATAATTAGACATTATTTTCAACATATTTTACCGCATGCAGATTTTAAAGTTCCTAAAATACTGGATAGAGCTGAAATTTGTTTTCATCTAATATGGTCTCGATTGATTGAATATTAACGTCGTAGTGTTCAGCTACACGAGAGCTTTTGGCGACGGACCACGTAATTTTGAACCATGGTCAAGTGACGTGGACGACACCTGAGCTGGCACCCTGATATGGTCTCGAGAGGCACCCTTCCCTTAAGTGCTGTGATTTCAGTGCCTCCAGAGACGTGATCTGCTAAAAGTTGTAAATGTGGTAAAATTTGGAAAATATTTTATTTCTTTCATAAATAAGGGCGAGGGACTATACGAATCTAAATCTGAATCATATGGGATTTCTGAATATTTATATCTTGCATAACTATGAGAAACAACACAACACTTCATATTTTTTTAAGAAAGTTAATGTTATAACAGGTTTCCAAAAAGGGGAGGGGGATCTCAAATGAAAGTAAAATAATTATCTGTTCACAAACCTTACTCATTTTCTCGAAATATACAGTTTTATAAAGGAAAAGAGATCTTTGTATAAAATGGTTTTCTTTAAAGAAGATATGCGTGAACATATACCTTTCCAACAAAAGGGTTACTGGGCGTTTGAAAAAGAATGTGTTATAAGGAAAGATTTTTTTAAACATTCACACACACACAAGAAATATATTGCATTTCTATATACAATACGAAATTTAAAAGGGATTTTAGTTACAACTAAACCTTAATCTTTTTTTTAAAATTTTATTTCCTGAAATATATGTGAATAAAAAATACGAGTATTTTTTGTATAAACTCAGGAACTAAGACACACACACACACACACTAAAAAATTGCTGGCTTTCTAAGAAAAGTATTGATATCACTACACCTTCAATTTTCTCATATATTCTATGGCCGCGGTAGCCAAGTGGTCAAAGTATCGGATCGTGACTGGCCTTGTCACGAATAAAAGCCCAGTACTACTAAATGCCCGCCGTGTAGGGAGGCGATGCACGTTCAATCTGTATAGAGCTCAAATGTCCTACCGTTGGTGTGGTAGATAAGAGAAGGGGGTGGCAGCTCAAATTTCGTCCACGTTACTTGACCATGGTTCAAAATTACGTGGGCCGTCGCCAAAATCCCTAGTGTAGCTGAAAAGTGTGACGTTAATATTCACTCACTCACTCTCATATATTCTATTTAATATGTTTGGGAATCAAGCATCTCCAATTATGTCACAAATAAATAAATGAAGAAAATGCCCTTTTTCACTCGATATTATTTAAAAGAAATAAAATGAAAATTATCAACAAAAAAAATTAATAAATGAATTTGGAGTTTCAAAATATTGAATTTATTACTTAAACATAATGAATAAGTGTAATTCCATCACTGAATGAATGAATATTAACGTCGTACTATTCAGCTACACGAGGGATTTTGGTAATGAACCTCATAATTTTTAAACCATGGTCAAGCCGACGAGGACGACAACTCTGAACTCTGGAACCTCCCTCTCCTAACTTCCATATCACACTAATGGGTGGACGTTTGAGCCTCGACATATTTAACGTACATTGGCCCGCTCAGCATGGTGTTTCTACTGTGGTACCAGGCTCGAACTCATGACATGACAGCCACGAGTCTGTTACCCTGACCACTATCTTAAAGCCAGTATAAAACAAATTAGAAACATTTTTATTCCCGATTTAAAGACTTCTTTCTAAGGAGTCATTAAGTAAGGAAAATAAGAATGTTTTTCATATTCTATTTAAAATATGGAATTCAAATCAACCTGGTTCCTATGTTTTTTTAACGCATTTTCAAATCTCTTTGGATTTTTAATTAAGGGTATCTTTATTTGCTTCTGTATAATTAGGTATATTACTATGATTCACATTACTTTCCCATTGCGGGTAACATTTAAATCGAGCAGCTGTTGAAGATAGAATCTTTTCTACATATTTGTATTACTTTCTTAAACATGTAATCTAAACATAGAAAAATAAATTTGTTAGCAGAATCATTTAAGACAAATATAGAATAATATGAGATAACATTAAATATTGTTCATGCAATGAAATTACTACCACCAAAATAATTGTATTAAGACTTGAGGTGTGCTTATCGTATTTCATATTCCATTTTATTTAAATTATTCTGAATCTATCTCTGTTTTCTATCCGTATGAAAAGAGCTTCATCTTACATTAAAATTTCTATTCTGATGGGGGCATTGTGTAAAACTGATCAAATAATCGACCGAAAAACCAGTTCCAATGTTCAGAAAACCGCTGAATACTTGAGAGGTTTCCTCCGAATCAACATACTGCAAAAAACGGCTCTTAAAATTCGTTAGTCATTAGATCAACACCAGCATTGATTTTCATTAAACCATATCCAATACAGCCTTTGAAATGGAATTTAAACGTTATATATACATAAAAGTATTATTTAAAAATACTGTTCTTTTCTTTTACACCTAACCCTTATGCAATTAACACCATGTATATATATATCTGCCCAGATGAAAAATATGATTTAGAATAAAATCTTTATTTCAGCTTTTATTGCGTTTATTCTAAAATTGTACTCAATCAGGCCTTTGCAAAACGAGTGAAAAAAAAATACTGAATAAAGAAAAAATACTCAAGCTACCAAGAAATACAGCCTTTATTTAAGAAAAAAACAATTAAGATATAGAGTCGATTAAATTAATATGTGGATATTTTTGCGATTTCACACTGGAAGGTAAAAATACATTTATGAAAAAACGGTTATTACAAAATGAAGCAAATGTTAATTAACACTCTTCACGTAACATTGACTAATAGCTACGCTCTCGTATATATAAACTTAAACTAAAATAAAATCAATATTTACAAATTGGAAAGTATTAAGATCCTTGCATTCAAGATAAAACAGAATGTCCACAGTTACAACTTAAATAACTCAGTTTACTTCCGCATCTCAATTATTTCTAAGTATTCATCGCATTTGAAAACACTTTTCTACTTAGATGCGTTTATATAGTTAAAAGTATCACTTCGGAGTGAATATTTTGAGACATTAGGAGCATTCGATTGACTTGTCTAATGTGTAAAGAGCGTTTTTGTCTTCTAGATGGTGTCTTGCTCAAAATGTCCGATGGCATTCTACACACTCAATGTCTTCTCTCCTGTGTGTACACGTATATGTTGAGTAAGACTGCTTTTTCGACTAAATGTCCGATTACATTCTACACACTCAAAGGGTTTCTCTCCTGTGTGCACACGTATATGTTTAGTGAGACTGCTTTTTGACTAAATGTCCGATTACATTCTACACACTCAAATGGTCTCTCCTGTGTGCACACGTATATATTTATTAACATTGCTTTGTTGACTAAATGTACGATTACACCCTACACACTCAAAGGGCTTTTCTCCTGTGTGCACACGTATATGTCTATTAAGATTGCATTGTTGACTAAATGTTCGATTACATTCTACACACTCAAAGGGTTTCTCTCCTGTGTGCACACGTATATGTTGAGTAAGACTGCTTTTTGACTAAATGTCCGATTACATTCTACACACTCAAAGGGTTTCTCTCCTGTGTGCACACGTATATGTTTATTAAGATTGCTTTGTTCACTAAATGTCCGATTACATTCTACACACTCAAATGGTTTCTCTCCTGTGTGCACACGTATATGTTGAGTAAGACTGCTTTTTTGACTAAATGTACGATTACATTCTGCACACTCAAATGGTTTCTCTCCTTTGTGCACACATGTATAGTTGAGTAAGATTGCTTTTTCGACTAAATGTCCGATTGCATTCTACACACTCAAATGGTTTCTCTCCTGTGTGCACACGTTTATGACTAGTTAAATGGCCTTTTTGACTAAATGTCTCTTTGCACTTAAATGATTTTATCCCTGTATGTACAAGTTTATGTCTGTCTAAAGTGTTTTTTGAATAAAATTTATTTTGACATTCTGTGCATTGAAAACAGTCCATTTGTTTTTGTGTAAATTTATGTTTCTTAATACATATACCATCAGGAAACACTTTGGTAGAATTATGGGGCCGACACTTATCTAAATCGTTCTGTCTTGTAAAACCAGTTTGCAGACAATTACTTAAGGCATACTCAACCATTTTGGAATTCCTGTCTTCCATATGAAATTCGTTCTTTTCATTGAGATTAACTTCACTAGACATCAGCGGGGATTTCTTACAATTAAATATTCCTGTATCTTTGATTCGAAAGAGGTTATTTTCGGAAGAAAATCGTTTGAATCAACAATGCACTGATTTTGATCCTCCAGAAAAGCGTTATTGTTAGCACCTTCACGTGAATTGTTACTCGAATCCATGAATAAAAAATCACTGTTTAAAAAGTTGTTATTCCTTTCAAAAATACTTGAATCTGTTGAGGAAGTCACACTATCAAAATTGGAAAAATTGGCAGGTGGCCATTGATCTAATCTAATATCAGATGGATTACGGCCTCGCAAATGAATCGGAAACGTACAATTATCATCGTATACAATGTTATTAGAGCCAATTCGACGAGGAATTAAATTAAAGAAAAACTCACTTGAAGGCAAAACTTGTTCATTTGTATCACTTTCAATGCTCTCGAATGCTTGATCAGATAAATAATAAAAAGAATGTGATTCCTGTAATTGATCATGGGGAAATGACGTTCCCTCTAAAATCGGAAAAGGTCTTCTACTGATTCACCAGTAGCAGTGGGTTTTGTTTTTACAACTGAATTTTGGACTGCCGTATGTCTCAAAAATTCCGATGGAAAATTATAGGATAAAACTTTGTCAACCAAAGCATCGTCTAAATCTCTGAAATAATCAGCAGAATTCAATAATCTACAGTTGTCAGCTGTCTGATTGCATCCCTTGTCTGTTGCCGGTTGAAAGGAAGATAGCCTTAATTCGGAAATCTGAGAGCAATTGTCGAAACATGTGTTACTGAAGTCAAGTTCCTTGATAAC
>BMAV01022643.1:0-15202 GCA_019973955.1 Trichonephila inaurata madagascariensis
TTGAAATTCACCTAACCCCATAGTATTTTCTCACGTCATTAAAAGTGTTTGAGAACTTTTATTTTAGAACGGTTTCATGGAGTAATATTCAGCTTTGAGCGAGTAAATGTAATACATTTTATACAGAACACAAAATTGTAATTGCCAGCTGCTCCACTGAAAGACTCACAATTGAGCTCCTGAAACATTAAAAAGAATAAATTATAGTCAATTTAAAACAAAATAAAAACCCACAAGACTGGGGGGATGATCAGGAGGAGCCACAAACCGTAATTCATAAATAGTGTAATTAACCCATAAAAAATGTATATTTATAGATTTTTTCCCCTAACTTAATGATCCGCTCTATTTTTAAAAACTTAAACAAACAATTTGCGCATTTTTGGCGAACAGCTACGGTCCGTAAACTAATTTATCCTTCAATCTGATTTGCTCTGGCTAAGGAATACTCTTTGGTCTGGGGACCCACTTTTGTTTTTATCTTCACTGGCCCCTTTTGCCCGCCCTCACAAAATACACTAAACCCTTCTCCTAGAATTTTTACCTCACTTCACTTGGTTTTCACCCATCGTGAATACTAACGTTCCAGTATATACGATTCCTTCTCTGCATAACCACACTTTCTTCTTGGGTTGGTTGGAAAGAATTGCCATTCTGGCCTCAAAGAAATCCCAAGAGGATTAGTGGAAGTAATACCGATAAAGCCCCGTCACAAATACACTGATGGAAATAAAAAAAAAACCATCACGAAGAAGGATTTGGTCTATATCGATGAAACTTGGAAGACGTGTTTATACATATGAAGGATGACTTTGATTCTAATTCAGAGGCGTAGCTACCGCCGTATCAACCGCATCAATGATACAGGGCCCCCAACATGTGTAACTACAGTCCTACTAACAAGGCCCTTATATCTAAAAAAGAGCCCGAAAGAATTTTGATACAGGGCGGCCTCAGAACTAGATACGCCTGTGTTCAAACTACGCGCATAAGAGTGGGCTACGCCAGTTGAGGCAGGAACAAGGTACTTTTACACTCTATAAAGTTCGTGAGTGTTATTCATCGTTGAGATTTGATGTAATCCAGAATGAGAGAGACTTTTTAAGACGTCAAAGAAGCCTTTTATCAACAGCTCTCTGAGTTTGAACGAGGTAGTATAACAAAGCTAAAAAAAGGTGGATTTTCTTTCCACGATATTACAGAAAAGCTTGGAAGGAATGTATCCACTGTGCATGATTTTTGAAAGCACTGGTCCCGGGAAAGGGACTCCTCAAAACTATGGGTTTAATCACGCACGGGTCACCACTGACAGAGAAGACTGGTTTCCCGTATAGCTAGGAACATACTGCATCTACAGCAAAAATTGCATTTTTCCTACCAGAGTGAAGTGATCTGTGATAAATCAATCGTTTGAGAAATATTAGCCAGACGCCCTGTACTTGACCATTAGCTCTAAAACTTGACATTTGTACCCCGTATGTCACCTATAGATCACTAAAAGTGGAGGGGTGGGTTTTTTCTCCGATCAAAGCTGTTTCTGTCTTGAAACAAGTGATGCAGAGGCGTAACGGAGAATAATATCCCCCCCCCCTCCTGCAAAGCCAGATTTTAGACTCCAAGCCGTAGTTGATGTCAGTCAGGTTTGGGGGCACTAGAATCTTGGCAAACCTCCGTGATGTGGAGGTTGAAAAATATACGTTACGCCACTGCAGTGATGGCTATATATTGATTAGTAGAAGGCCAGGTAAGCGCATGCAAATAATCTTTCTGTCACCTAGATACACTGGGCCTGCACCTACAGTTATGCTTTGCCTCTAGCAATTTTATTTGATTGTAGAAGCACTCTCGAGGTTAATTCAGACATCCTGACAGAAAACACTTGTACGTCGGTCTGGTGATTCAAACTGTTGCACTGCGATTCATGAACATCATTTAAAAAGTATTTTCCAATAGGATAACGTGCTCCTTCATATCCTATTGTAACCCAACATGCTCTATAGGGTGTCAACGTGTTACCTTGGCCTACTAGATCACCAGATCTTTCTCCAATCGGGCAAGAATGGGACATCATTAGATAACACAATTCCCAGCCAAAATTAAACAACCTTATATTGACTTACCAAGAGCAAACAGGCATGCAATTCCATCTTACAAACTGACATCCGGTATCTGCATAACACATGACATGCACGTTTGCAGGCTTGCATTTAGAATTGTGGTGGTTACACCGGTTTTTAAAGTATCATCATTTCACATTTGAAATGGCTCCACTCGCGCTTACATTCACCTGTAATCTTGAAACTTTATTCAATTAAATATGTAGAACAAGAGTAGCGTAGCGGGGGGTGCAGAGAGCGTATGGCCCCAAGCGGCACACGAATAGGAGCGGCGGCAAGCTACGCGATATTTAAATTCAAAAAATATTTCAAACGCCAAATCACGCCAGCACGACGAAACTGTCGGAAACGAGTGAAAGCTTTAATACACGCACAGATGCAGGCAGTTTATTAGTCGCTATGCAATCGTATTCGTTTTTATGTTACTTATGCTTCTGACAACCGGTTCTGTGTAAAGTCAATGATGCGCAAAATTATTTGCAAACAGAGGTACTAAATATCCATCAATGTGCTAGAAAAATACGTGCTTTAAAGGCAAACTATTGACCAAGTCAAAACGAGAGAGGAATTCGTGGATGACGCTTTAATATATGCTAAAAAAGTTTATGTAGAAGAACTCAGAAATTTCTTTTTTGAACCCAAGAAGAAGAATTAGGAGAGAGTAAACATGTTTCAGTATATATTGTGCAAAGAAGTTGACTTGAGGTGAAAAATGTTTTCTTCAATAGACAGAGTAACTGCTGAAATTTGAGAAAGATTCAAACAATTGCAGAATCTAACGCAAAAATATGCTTTTTTAAGGCCTGAAGTGATTTTAAGTATCGACAAACTTAACTTAGATCAAGCTCCTCAAGACCTTAATAGAGAATTCCAACTTGAGCGCATACGTCCACAAGCTTTCGTAACTGCAACAGACCCAGGCTGTAAAAAAGAACTCGTGGGTCTGGCTCTCTGGGTTTCATTAAAAATATATTGTGAGTCCAAACTTGAAGATGGCTTGCAAACATTGCCATAATGTTGAGAAATTTTTTAACATCTGCCTTCAGTAAAGAAGCAGTTGCGAGAGAAGCTTCTCTAAGCTAAAATTATCAAAATTATTTCAGATCGACTATGTTCACGTTAAGGTATCCAAGTTCGAGACCATGATTTTAAAAAACACATAAATGTATAATTTTCATAATATTTAGGTGTCACTTAGATTAGGGCCATGTATAAAATTGTTTTAAGGACATTATGACAAAAAAAATTATTTAAATACAATATTTTGGCAAAAAATTAAAGAATAACTAGCACGCCCAAATGTTCTCCTTTTGTAAAAATCAACTTCTATTGCATTAATATTTTGCCTGTATATGGCTCAGATCTCTGTACAGAGGCTCCAACTATGATTTTAAGAAAAAATCACATTATTTTCAAGAGTTACAACCATTTTGAAATAATAGTTATCGGCGTATTTTCTTAAAATTTCTCCCTTCTGTTTTTCGTAAAAAACATGGATAAACCAGAAAACTTCCAAAGTTATGCATTTCAAAAATTCTAGTTGAGCCACAAGAGGGTACAGAGGTCACGAGAGCTATATACAGGCAAAATATTGTAGTACAATAGAAGCATTTTAAAAGGAGAACATTGAAAAAGTTATTACAAGTTAATTTTTGCCAAAATATTATCATTAGCTAATTTTTTATCCTGTGTCCCTTAAGCTAATTTTATACATATACATCTAAAATATTTTAATATCATGAAAAAATATACATTACTCTGCACACAAATAGTTTCCGAACGTGAGATCCGAGATACCTTAAGAACTAACTTTAATTTAACTATTCTGGCAGTGAGCATGGCATACAAATTGATATTGACAGTTGTATAAAAGATTTTGCTATGAAAAAAACCCGAAAAGAGCATTTTTAATCAAATAAAAAAAATTTAAAGCTGTTTTTTTTTTTTTACTTTTACTTATTTTCTTGACTAATAATTAAAATAGCGTGGCGACAAATTTCCGGTCGGCCCCAGGCGGCGAAAGCCCACCCTACGCCACTGCTATACAAAAGTATTGCCGAAGTTTCATTAGTCGACAGTATTTTTTTCTTGGGATTTTTTTTCTACCGTGTAAAATGTACCCGAGAGCAATTAAGCCCGGTTGTGGACTAAAACCGAACTTGTTTGAATTGTGACTTTAATAGTATTCAATTTTTCGAAATAAAATTTGGGCAAAAAGAAAAAAAAACTCATGTGAAAAATTTGTGCAGATTGCAACAATACAGATATATGGAAAAATGATGGCTATGGCTGCTACAAGACTCAAATATGGGTTGCAATATCGGTTCAAGATCTTTTTGTTACTCGTTGAATTTATAAATGGAGTCCGTCAAGCTTAGGGCCCCCTGGCGGCCGCCAGGTCCGCCACCCGCAAAATCCGCCTCTGATAAAATAGCCTCAGAATAGTAGAGCAATATTATATTGAAAAGGGGATGTATAACCCTACATAAAAAGTGCAAATCACTAATAATTATGGAAAAAAAGAAGGAAACGTGTATATTTTCTCTTTTTCATTTCGATACTTTAATTATTCCATAAGGCAATTTATTTCAGTTATGTTAATTAATTTTCAGACAAAGTTTAAAGCATTTAACAAAATTTCTCGTAGTGTATTTACTTTTCGTAAAAATTATATTTAAAAAAAAAAATACTACTGTTATTGTAAAAAAAAAAAATAATAATATAAAAATTTTTTTTTTAAGTCAATGCCTACTTAGATCAACGAAGAAAAAATTTATTTTAGCTACTTTTCTTTAAGTAGTTACAATTAATATAAATATATATATAAAAGATTTTGCTATGAAAAAAAAACCGAAAAGTGCATTTTTAATCAAATAAAAAAAATTTAAAACTTTTTTTTTAACTTTTATTAATTTTCTTCACTAATAATTAAAATAGCGTGGCGACAAATTTCAGGTCGGCCCCAGGCGGCGAAAGCCCACTCTACGCCACTGCTATACAAAAGTATTGCCGAAGTTTCATTAGTCGACAGTATTTTTTTCTTGGGATTTTTTTTTTCCATCAGTGTAAAATGTACCTGAGGGGAATGACAGAATCACAACATTAAGTGGTAATTAACTTATATTAATTATTATTTAAGTATCATATTGCCACCCAAAGCAATCGTGTGTATAAAATTTCAGTTCAACTGAATACTTTAAAACGTAAGAAAAAAAAAACCTTTTCAAGTTTTGACACAAGTCGCCAAAAATGATGCCAACGTGGCTGTATTTGTAATTCTTTAAATAATTAGTTTTAATCAATTAATTTTTATTAATTATAATTAAATTATTATGTTGTTATCCAAAATAATCATGTATATAAAATTTCAGCTCAATTGAGCGCCTTAAACTGTATTTTATTATTGATTGAACATTTCACCAAGATAAATAAATAAATATAGAGAGAGTGTGAGCATATAGTAGGAATTGAACAACTTCTTTTAGAGTGTGAAAAAAGTGGAAAATGGAACAGCGTAGAACTTAGGGAGCAAAAATATGTAACAAGAGCAAATATTTCTTTCTTGCTTAAGCATTTTATAAGGCGAGGCGTTTTTCATATGTTTTTGAATTGAAATAAATGTGTATAAAGGAAATGAGTGTTTTATATTCGTTCATTTCAATTAATTTTTAAAGAGTTCGGGATTTGTAATTCACTTTTTGTTTTCCAGTTTCGAAGCTTCCGCTTTTATACATCAATTGTTTTAACAAAAAAACTTTTAATGTATATCTTGTACTTTATAAATGAGTTTGAAATACTAAAACATATAATTAAAATATCTATGACTAGTTCATGCATTTTTTTGTTATTTATACACGATAAAAAGGCCTTTTTTCTGATGTTTGAACAAAGAATGCTAACTATAGATTTAAAAATGATTTAATGCTTTCCAGAGAAAAGACGTAAAGAATTTATTAAGGTATGTGACTGCAAAATCCTCGGTTTTGGAGAAAAATTTTGAAATTTTTTTTTTATGTTTTTAATATTATAACCCATACGCTTAAGATTCCAAAAAATACTTTATTTTAGTTCCTACGATATTTAGAAGCTAAGTTATAGCTTATTTAATGCAAACCAAGGTAAGATTTCCCAAAACCAGGTAGATTGTTTAAGAGACATAAAATGCTTAAAACAAATAGTTTGAACGTCTTTTCGTGACTTTTAAGCAATATAAATATTTAATAGCTTTATTGTAAATGTAGATCAACATTATGCTTTATTGAATTTTGTGTGTACAAGATTTGTCGTAACTGCAATTTTTCGCAAAATTTTGCTAAAAACGACAATTGTTGTAGTCTAAAACTCTCCAGAAAACAACAAAAGGGTAAAATAAATGGCCAAATCAAGTTTTACATGAAGCTAAAATTAGCTTGAGCTAAATGTGGAAGTTTAAAAAGTGCACAATTAGTAGAAAATTTTCATATTGTATTAGAATCTTTAAATGCATTTTCTGAGAAACTATGTTTTTCAATTTTTTTCTTCACGGCACAGTTCACTACAAATTTATTTTTTAAAGATATTGACTTGAAATTTTCAGAAAATGTTTTATTTAGTTTTTATCTGTTATCTAGAGTCTATAATCTAATCTCTGTGTATATATTTATTTATTTTGTATTGCACTTTTTTGTGAGAAAATAACATTAGTGTTGTAAAAAAGTGAGTTTTGGCGTAAAAAATTGTATATTATTTCAAAACTTTTTAGAAGTATTTACAAATTTTATAGCTATAAACACGAATAATAATGGCATTTGTAAGCTGTATAAATATAAGAATATATTAATTAGAATTTTCAATACAATCCTTACCGCAACTGCAATTTTTCACTAAAATTTCCTCAAAATTCCCAATATTTTAAAATTAATTTTAACTTTGTAAAAGCTGTATTAGATTCTTACTTTTTATGTCCCATTTCAAATAAAAAAATGTTTATTTAACTGAAATTTTATATATTTCAAAAAAAGTGCTCCGAAGGTAGTCACATACCTTAAGCAAGAATGTGTGTGTGTGTGTGTGTGTGAGTCGGATAACATTTCGAAACACACTTTTAATAGTTTAAATTATAATTATTATTATTTGCGTAAAAATTTAAAAGTTAATATATTTTCAGATTAATTTTGTAAAAAAATCCGCCACTTTTCGTGACGCATAGTTCGATGATTTTTTTTATTGTATTATTTCCAGTACAAAGTAAAACTTTTGCTTTATGGGTTAATTGTGGATGTACAAGATAACTTCATATTCCTCATGCGAGACAACCTCATCTTCAACAACTAAGCTGAAAAATTCAAAGATAGGTCTTTGAATCCTATTATTTTTTTTTTCTAATTTTCAGTCAGAATCGCCAAAAATTTCAACTTCAAAATCAATTATATGTCTCCGAGTTTCTTTAGTGTGGGGAATCATCTTTTAATTCTGTCATTAACCCTTTAACTGTCAAGTTATTTTGATGATTTTTGTACACAAATTGTCAAATTTTTTTTTGAACCAAAGAACTTCTAACCTTTAACCTTTGAAGTCTTCAGTAAAGTCCTGCCATCTATTGAATTGAGCGTACATTAACTTTTCCCGAGAATCAGTCGGGTTTGACAAAGAGATGAAGCCGAAATGAACAACTCCCGGTAGTTTTCGGGAAAACAATACGATGCACTAAAAAAAAATACCCCGAGGTACTCGGGCGTGACATTTTAACCGTGTGCCCCGAAATCATCTGGGGCGACTTTAAAAGGTTAAAAAAAAAAAATAAAGGAAAAAAAAAATGAGAAAACTGAGTATAGAAAAAAGTACAATCTACTACAAAATCATGCATAGTAATTTCCCACACATACGAGGGACTTCAAGTCGGGGTTTTCCAACAGGGCCCCGGGCGCATGTGGCCTCCAGAAAAATTGTGGCCCCCCGATTTTTTTTTTAAAAAAATTTAAACATTGGGTTTTTTAAAGTTTTTTCTTTTTTAAAATTTATTTGAGGAGAAATTTTATATATATATATATATATATATATATATATATATATATATATATTATATATATTATATATATATATATATATATATATATATATATATATAAATTAAATGTATTTTTTTCAGCTCTTTTTTAAAATAAACCCTTTTTTGATAATAAAAATGTCCTTGATTAAAAAAAAATTTTTATTTTTATCAAACAGTTAATTTTTTTTATTATAATAAATTACTTTTTAAAAAATTTCCAATTCTTAGATATCCTTTACTGTGGATGGTACAGATTCTCTGTTGTGACTTTATTCTCTTCCTTTTTTGTTTGAGTCCCAAAAGCAAGAGGCAGTCAGACATGTTTTTAAGGTTTTAAAAAAAAATTCAGGACGGTTAAGATAAAAAGGGAAATGTATTTTAAACGTTTTGAATGACAGCACAACTAAATTTTAAAAAGAGTAACTAAAGATCAATTCAAGAGGAACACCTTAATTTTCAGGAAAATAGCAACTGTAATATTTTAAACATTATTTGATCATTGCATTATTATATTATATAAACATTATTATATTATCTATGTCTGTATACATGAAAAAGAATAAAAAAAAATAATAATAATTCATTCTGTATTAAATTTTCACTCCAATCATTTTTTTTTTGTTTCCTTATCTGATATAAAAGTACATAATTTTATGTGCGCCCGCGAGATTATAATGTTTTTCCAAAGTCATTTGGGTTGGACACCCCTGTTCTAAAGGCCGTATCCCACGTACATTTTTGGTACAATTTTTTCAAGCAATTTTTACTGAGGGGGTAGGGTTGCCGCGTAAACAAAAGGACATGTTCTGTCGTCAGCCGTGCTCTATCTCCACATTGAAAAATTACTCGCCAATTTTTCTGCTTCGGAAAATGAACATCCAAAATTATTTCCTTTATTTCGGTTGCGCTTTTGTTGATGGGCGTAAACAGAAATTGAGCACCATCCTGTTTAAAATATTATACGCCGTTAAAATATTATACACCATTAAAATATTATACGGCATATCTGATGTGTTAGAGGAAACCGCGAACCTGCCATCTTGTTTATGACGTAGGGCGCCGAAGAACCCCATTGGCTAGAATTTCAAGCAATTTTTATTTGGAACATATTTTTGAGCTCACTAGCAAAAAGTTGTTCGAAAGCCGTTGCTGTAGCAACTGAGTAAAAATTGCACGAATTGGCCGAAAAATTGCTTGAAACGT
Organism: Trichonephila inaurata madagascariensis; assembly: GCA_019973955.1. NCBI lineage: Eukaryota > Metazoa > Arthropoda > Arachnida > Araneae > Nephilidae > Trichonephila > Trichonephila inaurata. The sequence goes on from BMAV01022643.1 coordinate 9,349, forward strand.
GTAAGTGTGATACGGCCTTTTAAGTAATCGTGAAAGAGAGAACTCTATCTTCCTCTCCTCTGAATACAAAAGAGACCGATCATGTTATTGATTTTTCGGAACTGTTATAGAATCCATACTGATTCGAAAGCTGTTTAGAAGGGCGGCAATACTCTCTCAAAATGACAAACAGTAGGGAAAGCCGCATTACCCAGCAGTAGGTCAGGTCCAGCCAATCAGAGACTTCATCTCGGGCGAGATGGTCTCTGATTGGGTTAGAGCTCAAATCGTGACAGCCTGGTGTGTGCAGCAAGAAAAGTAAACGCAGATCCTATATAACAAATAAACTCGAAACATTGAACATTGAAACAGATCCTATACATCGCTTTTGCCAAAAAGTTAGTAACAGATTAGGAACTGAAAATAGCTAATTCGTAAAATTAGAGAAATTTTTTAATTTTTTCTCCCAACCATTTATTTTTAAAAGTCATCGAGTTTTTTTTTTTCTTCAATTCCCAATAGAAAGAATTCGATTTTGTTTTTTTTAACATTAATAGATGTCTTTTTAAAAATAAAAAAAATGTTTCCCACAGATTTTTACATAAGTTACTATTCGGGAATATATTTTAGTGTGCAACAACAACAACAACAAAAAATCGAGCCTTACAGTACTGCATATGATGTGTAACATCGCATTTATCGTGATAAATACCAAAGTAATTTGAAGCCTGAAAAATGAATAAAATATGATTGGAAAAATTTTCTATCTAAAAATTTTATATTTTTAATGGAAATTTTTTTTAAACCAAAATGGTAAGGAAATTTTTTTATCAAAAAATTTTATTCTTTTCAATTTGGGGAAAGGGATACAATACACTTGAAAATGGACAAACAAGGTTTCGGTGGCCATATAATAATAAATTAACATTAATTTGTAAGACAATAAATGGAATGTGTTTGAAAACAGACTGATAAAAACTATTTATGAATAAATGCTCTAGTGGTTATTTTCTTATAAAAGTGACATTTTTCTTGTTAAAGACTCAAATCGAAAATGATTATTTCCCTAATGAGTATTCTTACATTGCAGTTCCAAATGCAATTTGCATCTAAAATATGAGCAGAAAGAAATTTATTACATACCTATCAGACAAAAAAATTGAATTCATTACAAAGACAAATAAAAAAGATATCTTTATAAAAATAAAACTGAAGATCTCTCTATCAAATCCTTCCTCAAAAAATTAAAACTCTTTTCTATATTCCATCTTTATTCTTAACCCCATGAGCATTGCTTATGATACCCAAGAAAATGTAAACGTACTTGTGTTGATTCACTGGAGGACATCCCAAAACATTTGCATGGATTTAAAAATAGACTCCCAAACCCCTTTAAAAAACTTTCTTTTCCCCTTTTCCATCTAGTCTATCAACACTGCACCCCGTTGTCCCAACACCTCCTACTGGTTGTCCTCACCATTTAATTATGGTTGTGAATAGTTTGTTTATTTTACTAAAACTGAGCATGCATTCTTAAACCGACTATATATGTCAATCATTTCTTAACCACACACTGTTGCTATAGTAACGAAGGGTTACTTTTTTACAAACATTATCGTATTTGACATCCGAGTTGCAAACAACACCCTCTGTTAGATAAAGAAAGTTTTTGAAATTCGGACGACGCTCTTAAGCAGTAGCTTAAGGTATCTGACTACGTTCGTAACCATGGTTTTAAAAAAGCGCATAATTTTCATGATATTAATGTCACTTAGATTAGAATACATGTATAAAATAGTTTTAAGGACATTATGAAAAAAAAATTAAATGCAATATTTTGTAAAATTAAACTTAGAAAAACCCTTTTTTTAAAACGTTCTTCTTTTATAAAAAATTTTTATAATAATAATATTTTTTTTTTTAGATAAAGTAAGACTTCCCCGGGGGTATGAACAGGATTTTGAAAATTCACGTTATTTTTAGGTTAAAACCTTGAAAAATTTTCGGTGTTTTTTTTTAAATTTCTTTCCCTGTTGTAGTAAAAAATGGATAAATCCACTTCTAAATATAAGTTATATCTTTATATGTAAAATTACGTGTCACAGTGTTTGTCCCATGAACTCCCAAAAATTCAACCATTTTTAATATAATTTTGGTATTTTTTGTCATTTCTTTTAACTTAAAATATAGGATAGTTTTATTTCAATAAATGACGTCATAATTTTTTTTTTGCCGGAAATTTAAGTTTTAAACAAGAAATTTTTGCACTGCGTGTGTATCGAGAAGGGGTTTCGTCGACCAAAGTGCACGAAAAGTGAATGCCCTATTTAGGCGTGGAATCCGGGTTTTAATCGGTTTTCAATAATACCCCGGGAAATTTTTCCGGATAAGGCCGGGTTTACTGCATTTTTTGACATACCTTGGCAGGGGCTTACCTTAAAAGCCTTGGAGAACGAAAACTTGGTCCCTGACGTATTTCAAACAGTGCAATCCGAATCTAATATTCTATCTGAGAAATTACCCTAACTTTGTCGGATAATTCCGGACGCCCGTCTATTACGCGAACCATGGCAGGTGCTTACCCTAAAAGTCTTAGAGCGAAAAAAATTGCGTTTCTGGTGTATTTAGACATGGTGAACGAGAATCTGAAATTTAATTTTAGAAATTTCTGTAACTTTGTCGGATAATGCCAGATCGCCATATTTTAGACACACCGTGGCAACTTAAAGCCTTGGAACGCGAAAACTTGGTACCTGACTTATCTTGAAACGGACAATCTGAATCTGATATCCAATTCGAGAAATTCCCGTAACTTTGACGGATAAATTCAAACTACCATATTTTAGGTATATGGTGCGTGAAAAGTGCCTTTCGGGTGTACTTCGGGGTGACAAACGAGAATCTGAAATCGAATTTTAGAAGTTTCCGAAATTTTGCTGGACATCCCTAATGACCCCCGCCCAGGAACTGAACTTGCATGCTCGAGGGCAACGAAAGTATTCTCCGGTTGCGTCTAGGATCGGGAAACGAGAATCTGATATTTCATAAACTCCCGTAACTTTGCAGGATACTGACGAAATTAGGAAAAAAGACATTGCATTCAAGTCCCACGTACAGATTTTCATTCCCTCTAGCTACTCAACTTCCACGCGCTGGATCATCAAAAGTCAGTCCTGTGTGCGTTTCGGAGTGTGGAGTGAGAATCTGAAATCAAATTATAGGAATTCTGATAACTTTGCCGGATAATGTCGGATGGCCATAATATTCACGGACAGTGGCACCGACCTAACTTGCAGACGTAGGGACACAAAAAGTGAGTTCTGATCGGGATCTCTGATCCGAATATTCCCATCCAATTCAAGAAAAGCCCATAACTATGTCAAACAACGCCAGGCGATCACAAAGCGAAACAATGCCAGATCCATATTTTTTTTTACACGAACCATGGCATAGGATTACCTTAAAAATCTTGGGGTTTGAAAAGTGATTGCCTGGTGTTTTTCTGGGTGGGATGCAAAAATCTGAAATCGAATTTTAGAAGTTTCCGTAATTTTGCAGGATAATGCCGGATGATCGTAATTCTCCCTTTCAGAGACCGAACTTGCAGCGGTAAGTGCTTCGAAAGTGGACATCGGGTGCATCTCGAGGGTGGGAAACGAGAATCTGGATTTCGATTTCAGAAACTCCTCTAACTTAGCTGGATATTGCAGGAATGAGGTCGAATGGCTTTGCATTCGAGTCCCGTGTCCGGATTTTCATTTCCAAACTTGTAGGCACAGCTCTGCAAAAATACGATTGTAATAGGAAACAGCATTGACAATTGAATTTGCAGGCATTGTTGTCACTTTGTTAGATGGTGGACAAACTGTACATTCCGCATACAATGATGTCATTAGAAATTCATAAGAAACTAGGAGCAATGTGTACCATTGAAAAAAAAAGGGGATGGGCTGCGGTAATGCAAAGGAGTTTAATCATAATCAGATGAGTGTACCATATCCCATAAATATTCACTCAAGGCATTTCATAGAACTTTGCAAGATTTAAGCGGAAGCAAAAAAATATTCGGTGGTACTGTCCTGCTACTGTATGGTGATTTTCGACAGACATTACCAGTCATTCCTCGCACTACTTTTGCTCACGAGATTAACGCATGTTTAAAACAATCGGTTATATGGTGCAACGTAGAAACACTTCGATTGACCATAAACACGCGAGTACAACTGCAAGTTGATCAATCGGCGCAAATATTTTATAAATGCTGGATATTAGAAACGATGAAAAACTGTTAACAACTTTTGCACTGCTATTCAGACAAAAAATGAACTGATTGAGAGTGTCTTTCTGCATATACTGAATAGTTATCTAGATAATGATTGGCTCTGTAATCCTGTTACTTAGGCAGACAATATGTTGATGTTAACGAAATAAACTTCAAGATATAGAGTTGTTGCCAGGAGATTCAATGTCTTTTAAATCAATAGACACTATTGTTGATGAAACCAAAGCCATAAATTTTCCAGCTGAGTTTTTGAATTCTCTGGATACATCAGGAATGCCACGACACACGAAATCTTCTGTTGAAGATTGGTTTACTGGTTATTTTGCTGCGTAACTTAAGCCCCCCTTTATTATGCAACGGTACATGTTATTCTTCAAAAGGATTACCGGGAAACTTCTTGAAGAAACCTTTTGACTGCAAAGTTTAAAGGAGAAATCGTCCTGTTGCCACGTGTTCCACTGATATCGCCAGAATCTCCAATACTATTCAAAAGGCTTCAATTCCCGATTCATTTGGTCTTCGCGATGACCATAAATAAATCTCAAAGCTTAACAATTTTCCACTTGATACTTGGACTTAGAAAATCCTAGTTTCTCGAATGGACAACTATATGTTGCTTGCTCACGTGTGGGGAAATCACCGAATCCATTTGAGTTAGCAAAAACAAGGGTTACCGAAAAATACTGTGTACCGATTAGCAATTAGTTATATTAAACTCATTTATTGTTATATTTTAAATGATAAAAATAATATTAAAAATTGATAAAAATCGACGTTAGTCCCTTCATTTATAAAATTAAATCTTATATTGTTACTTAACAACTTCGTAAGTATTTAATGCTATTTCATTATGTTATACTCAAATAGGAGATGATTAAAATGCAAAATTTAAAACATTATGTTGCTTTATGCTTATTTTTAACTCTCTGAAATTGTGGGCGAATATTAATTTGACTGCATTGAATGGCTTAGAATAATATTAAATCACCGTATTGAAACAAAGCCACTGCAACGCGTTGCCTGGTCAGCTAGTATTTCAAAAAATATGGTTCAGCCTCTGTACAGAGGTTTGAACTATATGCAGGCAAAATATTTATAATAGAAGCATTTTCCATTAAAGGAGAATGTTTTGAAAATTGGTCATTATATGTTCATTTTTTGTCAAAATATTGTACTTAAATAATTTTTTTTATTATAATAATATTCTTAAAACAACTATCTATAGATTTTGTAATCTAAGTGACACTAAATAACTTAATTACGATTCATTTATTAGCTTTTTCAAAATCACGGTTCCGAACGTAGTCGGATACCTTAAAGAATGAATGCAATCAAAATTGTTAAATTTTAAAAGAAATCAGATTAAAATCGTCTAAAATGAATAGGGTTACCGCGGGAAAAAAACCCCAATAAAAATTAACTCTGATGTACGTCATTCCCATGGCAAACGGATTACCACACGATAACAACATCAAAGTAACCATCGTATAGCATCCCCATCTTGGCAAACATAAACTTGGCACTCCGATATCAGAACCAAAATAACATCCGAATCGTTTATGCCGGAAGTCTATGCTGGGAGAGATTCTTTTC
>BMAV01022644.1:0-10500 GCA_019973955.1 Trichonephila inaurata madagascariensis
ACGGGATCGTGCGTGTTTTATACAAAAATGCTATTGATTCGTAGATCCCTTTTCCCCAAAACAAAATTAAAAATTTCCGCGGTTTAAAACCCTTTTTTATGGTGTTGTGGGGCTTGGACCCTTCAAGGTTTTAATGGGCAGGCGTCTGAGTTCGACCCCAGTACCACTAAAACCCGCCGTTGGGGGGTGATGCACGTTAAATCTGTCCTCAAACCCCCCTCCCGTTGGTGTGGTGTGGTAGTTGGGAGAGGTGTCCCAAACAGGTGTCGCCTTTCTTTGCCCATGAAAAAATTAGGGAAACCCGCTAAAACCATGTGGCTGAACAGTGGCTTAATATTCCCCCCCCCAAATGGTGTTGCATTCTTGTTAAATCACACACTAACCTGGTTTAATCTTGGTTCCCTGAAAAACCATCCGCGTATTCAGTGTTCACAACAATGACGTAACGTACACCCCCTCAATCCTGACCCAAAGGGGGGCAAAAGTTTGGTTTTAAAATTTTTGTAGACCCAGGGGAAAACCCTGACTTAGCAAGGGGGTTTAATATACTCCATTACGCCACTTGTTTACAAGGAACATTTTTGTTGGAGTTTATTGACTGTCTGATAACTTTTCAGCCTGCAGATAAGTTCTTTTAATCTTTCCTATGCAGCTAAGTAAATTTTTTCAGAATTTCAAATTTGAAATGCAACTAACAAATGGGAATATAAAAATTTTTTAAAAAGATCTTAAAACATTACAAGAAGATTTTTCCCATGATTCAAGTCACCCAAAAAGGTTAAAAAAAAAGGCAAGATCAAGAAAAAGAAGTCAAAGAAATGATAAACACACACAAAAAATTTCAACATGTATTCTAGTAATATTAATACATACGTTATAGAGAAGAAAAAAAGGAAAATGTCAAAAAAGAAAATATGTTTGAACGGAAAAAAAATTCAAAAATTTTTTGTCATAGAGATTAAAAATTTTATTAATTTTCAAAAAATATGGATTAGAAAACAAGACTATGAATCGAATATTAATATTAAATTTTTTTGATAGAAAAAAAATGTATATGGGTATATATTCAGCAACACCTAACTCTGGGGAAAAAATTTAATACTTTACGCGATAATGAATTTTTTGGACTACTTCTTTAACTGTATAGTGAAAATCGCTTAACACAAACGGGGGACTGAAATATTTTTTCTTTTAAAAAAATATTGCAAAAAAAAAATCTTTATATTTAGAAAAATTGATTTTTTGAGTTTATTAAAATCATTTAATTTTATATGAGGGTATAAAAACTTTTTAAAAAACTCAAAAAAAAAAAATCATAACAAGAAATTTTTAAAAAATTCAGCAATCCCAAAACCCCACAGTTTTCTGTTTTGAGAAACACCTTAAGAAGCTCCATCCTCATTTTAAGCAAAATAAAATTTGCTTTCGCCCGGGAGCTTTTTTATGCGCTCGTATAAAAAAGTTCTTTTGGAAAAAAAAAAACGCAAACCAAACTCATGGATTTTTACTCATACGGCGATGCACTCGTCACCGAATTTCAAAGACAATAAAAGAGTTTTTTTTGTGTGGCATTTATAGGATGGAGAAAAAAGGGCAGATAAAAAAAATTTGGGCCGTTCACAGGCTTTTTCGGGGGTATTTCAAAAATAAGTTAGCCCCTTTACTGAAACTGTGAAACCACCTCTCTTTTTTTCCCCCAAACAAATTTACCTGGTGCCCCATATTTTTGTTATTGAAGGTTTTATTTGTTAAGGTACCCAACCACTTGCGACAATTTTTTTTTAAAAAAAATGGAAATGCGATTTTTTTGTTTTTTAGATTTATTTAGTATATTTTGGAAAAAAATCATAAAATTAAAAACAAAAAAAAAAATATGATATTATTAAAAAAGGGAAAAAGTGAAAATTACAAAAAATTACATAAAGGGGCTTTCCCGTGCAAAAAAAATTTTTAACAATACTCAATTTTTTTAATTTTAATTTTTACTTTTTTATTTTTTGAAAGCCCTTTAGGATAAAAGTATTTTAATTTTTACAAAAAAAAGAGCACTTTATTTTGTGATTATATGAAATTGCAAAAAAACAGTTTTATATTCACATAAAGGACTAATTTTGAAAAAAAAAGTGGTTGATAAATCTTCAAATTCTACGTTATCGGAAAATGCAAAAAAAATTTCAGCAATCAGCCTTTGACAATCGCCTCGGGGGCTCACCTTCTTTAGGTGTGTCGGTCACAATCGGGGTACCTAGTGATTTTTTTCCTTTTTCCCGGGTTTTTTTGCTTTGGAAACAGATTTCCCAAAACCCGGGGTCCCTAGTGATCCTTCCTTTTTTCGACCCCCCTTCTTGTTTCACCCTATTCTTCTTTTCCCGTCAGCCGGGGGCCTATACTAAAAAAATAAAATTTGTTCAAATTTTTTTTTTCTGGAAAAACTTCTTTTAAAAAATTTTTGGTTTACATTTTGATTGTGTTAATTTATTTCCCTTTTTTCTTTTTTTTTTAATACTTTGATTATGTTGCTTTATTTTTTTTCGACTAACATTGGGTTTAGCCAACCCCATTTTTTTTGGGGCCCAAAGGGGGGAAAAAATGGTGTTCTGGGAATAGCTCCCGTTCCCCCTTTGGCCCACCTTCACTGTAGAGGGGTGGCAGGGTGACCCGCTCCTTCAATCGGCTGGTGGTACCTTTCTTGTACCCCCGAAGAGCACTGCTGTAGGGTTGTGCACAGATAATGGCGGGTTTACCGTTGGATCCCCCCGGGACTTAGCATTATATTCGGGGTTTACCGGGCGCCGTGCTGGTTTTTACCAGAACCGGCACATGCCTCCCTTGTTGGACTCGTGGTGGGTGGAGGCAGCCAGGACGAAGTTATGTACGCGTTTTTGGATCCAATGCGTGTGCCTTAATTTACCCAAAATTAACAAGACGGTTTTAGTTTTATCCTTACCTAACAATGCCATGTCCCTGAAATCGCCATTTCCCATTCAAAAGCTCTTTTGGGGCAATAGAGGTGAACCGAAATCATGAAACGTTTTACGTTGGGGATCTTTTTTATCGAAACTATATCTGCCCTAAAAAAAAGTTTTTTTCTCCTCCGAAAACTTTTCTTATTCAAACCCATTTCCTCATAAATCATAAACATTTTCCGGGTGTCTTTTCCCGAGCCTGATCGGGGACAACCCTGATGGGAAATTTTATGGATTTTCGGGTCAGGTGTTATTCAGGTCAGAAGAAAAAATAAAAAAGATTCAACAATTATTCCGACAAAACATTTAATATTATTTTTCAAACTCCTAAATTCCCACAACAATTAAAGCTGGATACCTGAATTGAAAGATACGCCCTTTCCCCCAATCCTCTGGCTGTTTAATTGCAGGGGTTGGGACCTCTAAAATTTCCTCCCGGGAAAACAACATGCTCAAAGGGGCATTTGGGGGATTCTTCACGTTGTACCCTAAAACCCAAAAAATCATTAACTGTTCAAGCTTCATTCCCCCAAATTTCCCAAATTTTTCCCAAAATGGAAAATTGAAAAAAAAATACAAAAAAATTCCAAAAAACATATCTTTTTTTAACACGAAAATTAATAGTTCCTCAGTTCCCCAAACGAACCCAGGCTACTAAACCCCTAAACTAATCACATCTCCCCAAAAAAAACCCAAACATAACAAACATAATTTTCCCCCTAATGTTTGAAACCCGTATCCAAAAACCATACCAAGTACCTCGTCTTCAGTGTCTAAATCTCCAGTCATCTCATACCAATACATATACTTCCTTCCCCATCTGCAATAAAACCCAAAAATACAAAGTGGGTCTTTTTTCCAATACCCCTTTCCACTAATACTACTTCCCCGGCCTAAAAATTCTGCCATCTTTAAAACTAAACCCACCCCCTTAAAATTTTTTAAAATTTTCCGCCTGTCAATAAATTAACATTCAGTTCCCCAACTAAGTTGGCCCCTACTACATCCAAAGCGAACCTTCTAAAAACCCACAGAGTATAAAACAAATTTCAAAAAAAAGAAAAAAAAAAAAACGCGCAAAAGTACAAAAAGCAGAAAAAAAAAACCCAGAAAATCTGCAAACATAGAATATACACAGAGGATGAAGACTTGATAATTTTATGAGTGGAGGGAGGAACAAACCCAATTTTCCCCTGTCGTTGAAAAAAAGCGAAACAATATTGGGGGAATGTTATTTTTTATATAACTCCAAAAAAAAACAGAAAATATTTTTACTTAATACTATGATTTTGAAACTTTACATTTATTACTGAAATTTTTTTATAAATTTTTTAAATCTTTTTACACAATTTTTTAACGAATGTTTGGCCACAGTAGTTTGGGCTTTTGCGCAAAAACCCCAACACTCACTCACACACTTTGAGCAATCCTGCCCTCGTTTGAGCTTTTCAAAAAAAAACCATTTTAAAGTTTGAACCCCTTTGGAAAAGTAGGCCTTTTTTCTAAAAACTTGTGGTTTTGTTCTAGTGAGGGGAAAAATAAAACATTTATTTTTATAAAGCTAATAAGTTTTCTATAAAAAAAAAAATCTTTAAAAAAAATTTTTTGTCAATTTTTAAAAAAAATCAATTTTAGGGTAGTCAGTACCTTAAGGGGTTTTTTCTTTTCGTGTTAAGAAAAAAAATCATGAAAATACATATGTTTGGCCCATTTTATTATTTCCTTTAAAATTTTTTGAAACTTTTTTTGGTTAAACTTTTGTACTTTCTTTTATCTCTAGTATATGGCAATCACTGTTATGTCAGAAATTTCAATTTTTTTTTGCAAGATTAAAGTAATCATTATTCATGATGATTCAGAGTTATTTTTGTCTTCTATAGATAGTTATATTTCTCTCATTCACTGCTATCTATTTTTAAAAAAAAAAAAATTGAACGAGGATTAAACTAGTCAAAAATATAAAACCAAAACGTTTATTTTACAATCAAATTCAAAGTAGAAACTATTGAGACACAACGAGTTTTTTTTTTTATTTATGAAAATAATTGCCTTTCTAGAAATAAATTGAAAAATAATTAATACTTCATTCCAATAATTCCTCCAACTTACAAGAAATTTAATTGCGAAATATTGATGATTATTTGTCATTTCATCTAGAATAAAAATATAACGTCCAATTAAAATGAGCTAAATTAAGGAAAGTTGCAATAATGATTATTTTCTTAGTTATCAGAAAAAGAGTATTTCAGAAGAAAAATAATTATTCAGGGAAATAGTAATTAGCCTTTATTCTTAGGAACTCTTTCCATATCATTAAGAAATCAATTTTTAAATATCAACAAAAAAAGCGCTTTTTGGAAGAAATCAAAACTACATAGTAGTTAAAATTTCCTAAAAAAAAATGTTACAGATATTTTTTCTCATATTTCTCGGCATAATAGTTGCTTACTAAAATAATAAAATCAAGATTTTTAGCATAAATCTTTTGAATTTATTACAGAAAGTCTGATTTTTGTTCTAATTAAGATCCATCGCCTAGAGCAGGGGTGGCCAACCCGTGGCACATCCCAAATTGGGGGGCCGGTGGGTCTAAATGGAAGCAAAAAGAAGACTTAATAAAATTTTGAAATTTTAAAAAAGATAATAAATACCTTTTTCTTACAATTTTATTAATGGGGTTGTCTCAGAAAAAAAACCCAAAAATTTGGAAAAAAAGATAATGTTTTTCCGTTTGTGAACATAATGAAATACATGTCACTTAAAACTAGCTGATGTGTGTGTGTACCTATAATAACCTACTCTATAGAGCTAATCCTAATATAGATGACTAAGAAAAAAATAGTAATTCAAAAATCACTTTATGAAATCGGCGTTTAAAATTTCTTTGAATTAAGTGATTCAAAAATTACCTTTTTATTTTATACCAAACCCAATTGATTTAACTTGCAAAAATTTATTAACAATAAAAATTAAGTTTGTACTTTCTGTATTTATTAAATATTTTTTTAAATTTTATTTTAGACTTGAAAATGTTCTTTTTCGTTAAATCCCAAAAAAGTTATAAGTAAATTTTTCTTTTACCAAATTTTTTTGTTGGGAAAAATTGAAAATTTTTGGGAAATAAAATTTTTTATAAAAATCTTCCCAAAAAATTGGCCCAAACCCTTTTTAGATACTGATGCATTTTAAAAACTTTTGAGGCTGAATTCCCCAGTTGTCGTGGTGTGGAAATTTGAAGATTGTGTGCTATCTGAGGTGTCATCTTCTTCACGTGACCATGGTTCAAAATCATGAGGTTATACAAACAGAGTACCATAAGAGACTGAGAGTCTTATTGAATGATTCATAAAATTTAACTTTTTGGCTTTTTTTAAATGTTTATGAAATCATTTATAATTAAAACACAAAACTATTACATTCACAGTATTTAACAAAACAAATACAGTTGATATTTTTCTAAATAATTAATATTTTTTTTAAAGAGGAAAAAAAGTACATGTTTTAATTTTTTTCATAGCTATTTTAAACCAAAATACATTCTTTTCCATGGATAAAATATCAATTATATTCTTCGATGCCAGAAGAATATTGTAAATCTAACTGAAATCTTTTTTAACTCTTATTTATAAGTTTGGATTATTATTATTATTTTAGTTGTTGCTTTTATTTTTCGTCACTGTAATTATTTCATTGCAATTGTAGCAGATGTATTGTGATCTGCGTGACTTTAAAAAAAATCCCACAAAGTAAATAAATAAATAAATTAGATTAATCCATAACAATCTGCAAATAATTCCAAGAGTTCCTAACAATAAAACTTTATGAGCAATCCCCCATTTCACAGAATAAAATTACTTTAAAAAAAACCCTTTTTTTTTCTTAACCTTTCTCTTACCGGTGAATCATGCGTTCTAGAAATAATACAAAAATATGTATTTTTTATTATCGGCATATCAATTAAAATTTCTTCGAAAATAAACCAACATTTTTTTTTACCAGTATTTCATATACTTTTTTTTTATACCAAACAACGTGCATATGCATTTATTATGTAATGGATACTATACATTTATTTGAAAATTATCCGGCAATTTCTGCCTATAAATCTCACCTCCAAAATTATTCATATTTCAAACCAGACAAAAGAGCTCTATTTTAAATGATAACTTCATCCTTTCAACAAAAAATTTATTTTGACTGAAATAAGATAGACACAACACACTTTCTCCACTTTTTTTAATTGATTCAACTTCATATCAAGAGAGTAACTATACACTAAATTTAAGCAGGGTAAAATACTCTTGAGTTGTTGAATGGAGTATAATATTTTGCGTGCTCCATTGAATAGAAGTTATGACAATGCTGCAAAAAAAATAACAACGTCTCTCCAGTCCTTCATTGGTGGGATAAGAGAGCCAACCGAGTTATTAATAAAGGGTTTTAATATATCATTAGCGGTATTATTTGTTGAAGCAGTGAGGCTTAACGCTAATCACAATAGATAATACTAAAAGCTTGAAGTCACGAAAACGCGGTGGCGGCCAATGAAAACGCGGCCGTTTGTTGATGGAGATACGCCTGAATGCCATTGTCTTCTTTATGCATTGGGGAACTCTCCTAAAACCGCCCATGAGGTGGCATCTAGTAATAAGTTATGCTTTATAATGTGTTGAAAAAGTCAATGAGCTTAAAAACCGGCTTGCATACTTTGAACTATTTCCTGTTCATTCATATCTTAAAAACAATTAATCGTCGAGTCTTAATAATAATAAAAAAAAAAAATTGAGTACAAAAGTTTTCATTAACTTAAATATTACTGCTTTGGAGAAATTTGCGTGCGAGTGGTTTATATGTACAAGAGTGAGTGAATATTAACGTCACATTATTCAGGTACTCGAGGGCTTTTGGCGACAGATCTATTAATTTTGAACCATGGTCAACTGAGATGACACACAATCCCCTCTAACTTTATCACATCACAGGAAATGCTTGAATCTGACTATTTTAAAGGGATCGGACTCTGCAAAAAGGGCAGCGGTAATGGGCTCGAACTCAGACACGCGGCCACGGTTTGTTTTTACGCAGGGTACCCACCTAAACAAAAAAGCTGTGTTTAAAATTTGTTAGTCTATACCCCTTTTAAATCATGATTTTTTCAAAAAATTAAATTTTTTTTTAAATTTTTTTTATAGGACATCTTATTGAAAAAAATAAAACATTTTATTTTCCATTCACTAGACAAAAAATACGGTGTTTTTTAAAAAGAGAAAGCCATATAACCACACACACACACAAAGGGAAGGGTTTTTTTTTTTGAAAAACTCAAAGGGGACAAAGGGTTTCAAAAGTTTTTAAAATAGTTTGCTGAAATTTTAGTAATTTTTATAACAGAAAAGTGTTTTTTTCAGATTTATCAATCACTTTTTTTATTTCAAAATTTACATTTTTTTGAATATAATCTGTTTTTGTTTTTATATAGCATTAAGATGGCGCCATTTTTTGAAAAACTAAAATATTTATTATCTGAAGGTATTTCAAACATGAATAACAAAGTCACTTTAAAAATTAAAAAATTGAGAATTTGTTAAAAAATTTTTTGTACAGGGGGCCTTTATGTAATTTTTCGTATATTTTCACCAATTTTTTTTTTAATAATAAATTTTTTCTATCTTCAATTTTTCTTTTCCTTAAATTACTAAATAAATATAAAAATTACAAAAAAAAAATTCCCCTTTTTTAAAATTTGAAGTATCGGATACCTTAGTTATATTTTTTATTTCCCAGAACATATGCTTCTAATTTTAGTAGTTTTGAAACTATTTTTTTAAAAAAAGAAAATGTTAATTTCATGGGATGCTAATTAAAAACATATAAAAAAAAGGAATATGTGACCAATAGCTGGAAAAGAAATTGTTATAACAATATAATCTAGAAGACTTTACTACGTTTTATACGAGTGTGAGTCGGAAAATAAGTTTCCCCTGTCGACTGTGTATGAAAGTTGCTATTAAAATCAAAACATAGTAGGAGACTTTAAAGATAAGACATAACTTTATTTTTCCACATAAGTACCTAGTACATTGAGACATTTGTCATACCACTTGATAAGCTTCAAAAAGCCCTCCAGGAAAAAGTCAGAACTTTGAGTACGGAAGAAGCGTTTAAAGGCTTTTATGAATTCAGCACTGCTTCCAAAGCGCCTTCAGGTGAAATTCTTCTTTAAAGCCAGAAACAGATGAAAGTTACTTGGTGCGAGATCAGGACTGTATAGTGATGGTATAGGTGCTCCCAACCAAAAGTTTACCCCAAATGGGTTTTGCTAACCAAACCCATTTTGGGTGGTTTTTCTCCCCTTTTCATTCAAAACATACCGCAGAATGAGGAACCCTAAAAACCCACGCAAAAAAGGGGGGGGGGTTTTTTCCGTTGTAAATGAGTTTTTCGGAAGGGCGAACATCAAGCGGTATGAAAAATGTTTCAGAAAAAGGGCTTATGGGGGAAAAAATAAAAATTATCATTTTTTTTCCCTTTCTACGACTTTTATGCTCAATTCTGACCACAGTCGTCGGGGAAACATTTTGACTCACCCCCGGATAATTTTCAATCATGAAAGTTTTCTTCAACTTAATAATCAAAAGTGAAAGTACTGATACTTTCATTGATGAGTTAGATCAGATTAAAAATATCTAATGTTTGAGTAATAATATAGATTTTTAAAAAAAAAAAACAGCAACGGGATGATGATGAAACTCAATCTTAAAAAAAAGGGGGAAACCCCTGGAAAAATGTTGCTAATTTCGTTACAATTAAACGTTTGTTTTTCTTAATGTCCATGTGATTTTTACTAGTTGCTCTTTACTCCGAGATTATTTAATATGGAGAGTAATAATTTCCTTTGAAAAAATTTATTTGAAGAGTTACAATAGGTACCTTTAAATATTCGATAGTTAAATAATTATTAAAATTTTTGAATGCATTTTAAACTTGTTTTCAGAAAAATAGTTAAAAGACATGGAAAAGTAAATTAGCATTAAAATGGGTCTCTATGAACATGCCACAGAGTTTCTTTTAAATTTTAAATGTCAGCCCAATTGCTTATTTTCACTTGTTGAATGAATATATTTTCTTAATTGTTTATCAATAATTATTAAGAAGAAAACGGTTTTTTTTTTTTTAATTAATATCGCCCTGGAGAGTATGAGAAACTATTCGTGACGAAATTCGGGAAATTCAACTACATTCAACGACGGATGGCCTTATCGTATTACTTTACCAAATTTTCATATCCTTCTACGACAGGGGTGTCAAACTCGCGGCCCACAACGAGCATTTTTTGCGGTTCGACAAATATATAGGCGCATAATTATATATAATAAAATTAAAAAAAAATTCCTCCAAAATTGGAAAGATAGTTACAGTGAAGAGATGTCAAGTGTCAGACGTAAACATTTAATTTTTCTTGTTCTTTTACATGTTTATTGTAATGCATTATTTGAAATAAACCTAAGTTTCTGTGAATACTGATTTTTTACGC
>BMAV01022645.1:0-47351 GCA_019973955.1 Trichonephila inaurata madagascariensis
AAGCAACTTGAGTCAAGTTCAAGCAAACAAAAATAAAATTTGTTTTCACATTTTAAGAGACTATTTCTATACTCAGGAAGCTGAATCAAAAAGGATTTGGTTCTCTTTAACGGCACTCGATATATATGTCGCAGGAAAATGATGAAATTAGGAAATTCATCAAATCCCTAAGGGAGATGATTACTTGACGATAGATGTTAAAATAACGTCTCTTCAAGGTCCTTTCCCTGATAAAAGTCTGGGATTTGAACGAATCCCTGAGCTGTTTCAGTGAAATGATGAAATAATATTGTCAAGAGTTTAAAAGTGTTTATTTAACAAATATGGTGCATTATTAAACGTAGAAGTAAGTAATACAACAAAAGTCAATGAAATACAAATTATTTATTCGAAATTAATTAACAAATAATTAGAAAATTAGGCTGGTAATCAATCCCTATGTTAATCCTATGATGCCATTTTTTTAAAGATATGAGGTTGATATTTAGGGGATTGATAGTTCTACCTGTATGGTTAGGAAGTACAAGGACTCGACCCCTCAGGTGTCTCCCCCCCCCATATAGCATTTTGCCTAATCAAATCCTGACTAGTTCATTTCATCATTTCACTGAAACAGTTCAGGGATTTGATAAAATCACTTACTTTCATCAGGGAAATGACCTCGAAGAGACGTTATATCAACATCTACCGCCAAGTGATCATCTCCTTTAGGGATTTGATTAAATTCCAAATTTCACCATTTCCCTGCGACTTATACAATGAAACAATATTTCTAGGTAAAATAATACAAATAATTTAAGCTTCCAAATAGAAGTGTAATTTATGAAATTACTTTTATAAAAAAACAAAATACGAGAGACAATGAATTTTTTAAAATATCTTTTAAGAAAAGTATCACACACAAGTAACTTGGTAGATTTTAAAAAAAGTTAAATATATTTTTTGTGCGGTGTGTAGAAACTAAAACAATACAAATGATGAATTTCATTTTAGAGCCGATTTTCTTATCAGAGTCTGAAAATTTCAACAAAGAATGAATCTCAGAGTTGAAATTTGTAAGAATCACCATAAATGGCTCAGCAGCCCAGTTATGAGCCAGTTCGTGCCTTCCTCTGAAGATTTCTCCATAACGCGCGCGAGCGCAACTTCTGATTGATCTTTGATCTCCAGTTCTTTTCATCAATTGCGAGAAAATCCCATTTTTACCAAATCAGCCCATCTCAACTGCACTCTTCCCTGTTTTCTGATTCCAGTAGGTTCAATATTATGCAAATAATATTTATTTAAAAAAAGACTAAAATGGGAAATGGTAATTTAATTAAACGTAATTTGTTCTTTACTAATGTCAGCTAAATCAGAATAATAGTATTAATATTGGAATATATTTCTGTGTGACTAGAAAGTTTTTTCCCAGAATGTGCTACATTCTGTATCGGTGTAAAATTCACATTAATTCTAAAACCTTAAGGTATCCGACTACGTTCGGAACCGTGATTTTGCAAAAGCGTATAAATGGATAATATTTATGATATGTAGTGTCACTTAGATTATAAAGTGTATATAAAATTGTTTTAAGAATAGTATTACAATAAAAAATTATTTAAGTACAATATTTTGACAAAAAATGAACATCGAATGACCCAATTTCAAAATATTCTCCTTTTGTGAAAAATGCTTCTATTATAATAATATTTTGCCTGTAAATAGCCCATACCTCTGTTCAGAGGCGCAACTAGAATTTTTGAAATATATAACTTAGAAGTGGGTTTATCCATGTTTTACGCAACAGAGGGGAGAAATTTTAAGAAAAAAACGCCGATAATTATTTCAATGGGTTGTAATTTTGAAAATAATGTGCATTTTTCAAAAACCATAGTTGAGCCTCTGTACAGAGGTCTGAGCTATATACAGGCAAATTATTATTATAATAGAAGCATTTTTCACAAAAGAAGAATATTTTGAAAAAAGGTTATTAAAAGTTAATTTTTTGCCAAAATATTGTATTTAAATAAAAAATTTTTTGTCAAAATGTCCTTAAAACAATTTTATACATGTATTCTAATCTAAGTGACACTAAATATCATGAAAAGTATCCATTTATTCGCTTTTTTAAAGAACGTAGTCGGATACCTTAAGCAGAATAGCTATAAAGAAATTCATATATGTTTTCAATTAGTATTTCCCAATTAATTGTTCACATATTTCACTCACAAGAAAATAGCAATAGAAATGTTCACAAAATTCCTCTAAATCGCAGCTAGTGAAAGTAGTTATGGATTAAGATTTTTAAAAGAATAAATATACTAAAGACAAAAAAAAAAGAATGACATTTAAAAAATAAATTCTTAAAGAACTGGACCGCGAAATTCAGCACTGTCTCTTGAGCATGAAGAAAAGTAAAAAGAATATTCGTTACATTCCTAAGATCATTAAATTTAAATTTGCTTATTATTCGTAACGAATACTTTGAATTGTCTGTACTAAAATAGAAGTAGAGTCAGAAACACATGGACCAAATACCATTGTCTTTGCCCATAAATCTTTCGAAACTTTAGAACAGGTATAATAACTATTAATAAAAAATCGAAATAGCTAAAATAATAATCCTTAAATATTTCTAACTTGATACACGATAAAAAGTAATAAGTTTTGGAAATGAAAGAAAGGAAATGGTGAAAGAAAAACGGGGAAACTATCTCTTTCTATGTAAAAAAGTTTTTCGTGATGTTGTAATAAATTTATTTATGCATAAGGTATTGCTAGTAAAAATGGATCGTAAAGAGGCAAAAATTGGTTGAATATAACAAAAGAGGAGCGCCAAAAAGGATTTGCCTATGGGTTCCCCACTCCTACCTTCCAGCGCTTCCTCGAAATATCCGCTTACGTCATAGACCGTGAAGTTATAGATTTCTTTAATAATTTCCAGAGAAGCATCCATATGGTTACCAAAAATGATGCCAACTTGGCTGTATCACTAACATTTCACCAAATGAATTAAAATGCTGATATGAAGACTTGAAATTTATTTTTTTCCTGCTTACAATATATTAAAAATAAAATGAAAAATAGAACTACATGGTACATATAAATTACAGTTTAACAATTTGACCAATGAGTATAAACAGTTGCGTAATTTGTACAATCGGGGTTAGTTCTCCGTTAGATGGACAGGTGGTACCCTCCCTTCTAGTTTTCGTCAATAAAATAATGAATACATTAATGATAAACTATTTTTGTTTCTAGTTAAGACATACTGAATCTAAATCTTTTAACTTTAAGGTATCCGGACTACGTTCAGGGAACCGTAATTTTAAAAAAGCACATAAATGGATAATTTTCATGATATTTAGAGTCACTTAGATTAGAATAAATGTATAAAATTGTTTTAAGGACATTATGAAAAAAAAATTATTTAAATACAATATTTTGGCAAAAAACTAACTTAGAATAATCTTTTTTTCAAAACCTCCTTTTATAAAATAAATGCTTCTATAATAATAATATATTTTGTGTTTATATAAAGAAAGGACTTCTCCAGAGAATCTGAACCAGGAGTTTTGAAAAATTCACACTATTTTCTGTGTAACTACCAATTGAAATAGTTTTATATATATATATATATCGGCGTTTTTTTTTTCTTAAAATTTCTCCCCTCTGTTGAAGTAAAATAAGGATAAATCCACTTCTAAGTTGTATAATTCAAAAATTCTAGTCCAGCCTCTGTACAGAGGTCTGAGCTATATATATAGGCAAAATATTATTATAATATATAGAAGCCTTTTTCACAAAAGGAGACTATTTTGAAAATGGGTCATTCTATGTTCATTTTTTGTCAAAATATTGTGCTTAAATCATTTTTTATTGTAATTCTATTCTTAAAACAATTTTATATACGTTTTCTAATATAAGTGACACTAAATATCATAAATATTATCCATTTATACACTTTTGCAAAATCACAGTTCCGAACGTAGTCGGATACCTTAAATTACAAAATTAGATTTGATTAACGATACAAACAAACGACAGGGAAACGTGATCGCAAAAAAAAGGGAATCCAAAGAAATAAATTTATTTAATGATAAAAAATTCTAAATTTATTATTGTAGCATCAAAGTATGAGCTCAATTTCACTAGATAATTCTTAGAAAAACAAATCACTTCTTTCTTTAACTAGATCAAATTTTTCTCCAACTCATTCAAAATCGTTGATTATCGAAATTTTTACTGAAAAATCTCCTTCTTGTTGTCTTTGGTGGCCGCGGCAACCTAGTGGTCATGATCACAAACTTGTGACTGGAGTGGCATAGGCTCGAATCCTGGTGGCACTGAAGTAGGGATGGCAATTCTTTTCGAAAAAGATCTATTTTTAAAATCGATTCAAATCGTAACCTGAAAAATCGATTCACAAAAAAATCGAAGTCTAAAAGATGGATTTCTAAAAAATTGATTTTTTTTTCAAGTCTGCATTTACAATGTAAATATAAATCCATTTTATGACAAACAAGAAAGATACCATAATAAACGATTTCTTCTCAGTAAAATCAGGGAATTTTTTTTTAGTTCAGAGAATTAGACAATTACAATTATTTTTAGTACCATATTCAAGAGAGCATCAGGTATAAAAAAAGACATTTATTTTCTAAATGTATTTGTTACATTAAAAAGTATAGAAAATAGATAATATAACTTATAGTACCCAACAGTAGCGCACACAGGCATTTTTCAAGGAGGGTGGGGGGGGGGTCCGGGGTCGAAAGTTCACCATTCTTGTATCATGCTCCTTTTGATTTTGTCGATTTTCGGGAACAAAACACAGTAAAAACCTAATTATTGAATAAATAATTAGCATTAATAAAATTAACCATTAATAACAAATATTAATTAAATTTTATGTACTATATACTTAGCATTATAATCAATAGGAAAAAAAATCAAGGGCTTTGGAGGGGGGGCGGGGGCCCCCCGGGGGCCCCCCCCCCCCTTGTGTGCGCCACTGGTTCCCAATGCTTAATACCTAAGCTTTTCAAAAACAACAGTCTGTCAAGTCTGCTACAAGCGGTTCCGCTCATCACTTGCGATGCTGTCAGCAATCGAAAAAAGCTCTCACAAGGAACGGATGATTCCCCAAATTACTTATTATTCCGTAACAAACACTACATAAAAATGAATATTTATTTCGCTAATCACAGTATATTTCGACAGTCAGTTAATCAGGGCATCAACAAGTGACGCAATATCACCAAATACAAAAAGTCAAAGATTACATACGTAACTTTTTTTAAAATTTATTAAAGAGAGGCGAAGGAAACTAAGCACACAGGCATCTCGCGAGAGTTCTTTAGTTACTATCCCTTTAACTGCCAACACCATAATATTGCGGGTTTTAAAGACAGTACATTCAACTAATTGTAAATAATTTTATGGCTTTTACCAAAACAGAAAAAATCGAATGTCGATTTTCTAGGATGAAATATCGATTCACTGAATCGATTCAGTGCAACATATTGATTTAAAAAATCGATTTTTTTCTCTCAAGAAATCGATTCTTCGATTAATCGATCTCGGATCGCCATCCCTACAATGAAGACCCTCCATGTGGAAGAAACGATGCACGTTAAAACTGTCGAAGTATAATGTCCTCCTGTTGGTGTGGTAGTTAGGAGGGGGAGGTGCTATAACTCAGGTGTATCTTCCTCGTCACTTGACCGATGTTTGAAATGACGAGGTCCGCTGCCAATAGCTCTCGTGTACAGCGTGACAATAATACAACTATCACTATACACAGCTGGGGGAGCTATTTACTTTTCTGCATAGTAAGATCATTTAAGGCAGTGATGATCAACCTACGGAGTGGTCATGGCGAATTTCACTAAGAAATTCAATTATTTGTGAACAATGTACAAAACATTTAACAGGAAATTCTATCAACTAAGCAATGAAATGCTTAACTGCTTAAAAATGCTGGGCGTAACAATTGGTAGGATATTGGAAAATTGAAACTGTTTTCCTTACAATATTACATGAATTTATATCAAAATGATTTAGAAACTTGTTTTCATTAAACTCTCTCTTTGAATGACTATAACACTAACAATTATTATGATACAGGAATTTCAACATGGACAAATGTAGGAACCAACCATTCTACGAAAGTGTTCAAATTGCTGCACAGCAGATACCGCTGATTGAAGGAGTTCAAAAAGTTCCTAGCCATTTCAATTGGTATTTGAGTACCACTCACAAAAAAGTCAATTCTCCGGTCATAATCATCTTTCTTCAAAGCTTGGACTCATCTAGGAATAAAACTTTTCCATAGGACATGCTTCAAAATGCGAAGGATACCCGATTTTAGAAGCGACGAGCCGCTTGTCGGACAGATTTTCTAAAGCGATTGATGAAACTATTGAATGGATTCTCTTATGGGACTGGTGGATAATCAATCTACGGGCAACCAATGAGAGTCAACTTCCTCTCTCGCCAAGGTCCAATCAGAGAGCACTCACTCACCGTCGCCATTTATCATACCTTCGGAGAATTTCGCCAAGCTAATTCGTACTGTCCCCTGTATGGTGCTCAAGGCCAACGACAGGCGTACTTCTAGCCTCTTGTCACGATGAATTTCGTGAGCCTTGATCTGACTACGTCAGATAGGAGGCATTGGAAACAACAAACAACAACACATCCATCTCATCGGAGCGAACATCTACTCTCATGGACAGCCAATGAGAGTCAACTTCCTCTCTCGCCAAGGTCCGATCATAGAACAGTCACTCACCATACCTCATGCATTCGCATCCAATTCATCGGAGCAAACTTTTCCAAGCGATTGGCTCAGCTGGGTTCGATGCCCGATGACACCAAATACCCTCCGAGTACATATGGAGTACGTGCTCGTTAAATCAGTGGGTCCGAAAGTCTTGTGGGCTGAATCACGAGTGCAGGGAACTGGAAAATATTTCCCTCCCCTTCAGTTCCACGTCAAAATTGTGGAGGTGGATTTAGGTAGTGTCGCCATCTATCGTCCCTTCGGGGAATTTCGCCGAGCTAATTCGTACTGTCACATGTATGGTGCTCAAGGCCAACGACAGGCGTACTTCTAGCCCCTTGCCACGATGAATTTCGTGGGCCTCGATCTGACTACGTCAGACAGGTGGCATTAGAAAACAACACATCGGAGTGAACCTCTACTCTCATGGACAGCCAATGAGAGTCAACTTCCTCTCTCACCAAGGTCCAATCATAAAACAGTCACTCACCATACCTCATGCATTAACATCCAATTCATCGGAGCTAACTTTTCCAAGCGATTGGCTCAGCCAATCAGAATGCAACAACACCAAGAATGAAAACTTCCACTGTCGTCTCCACATCTACTCTTCCAGATATGGGACTGAGGGCCACAAATGGCCCAAATGCCCAAACATACCATCGTATGCTCGTATGGTGGATGATTGTAGTGAATGGTTCTTTTGGACATTCTTAAAAGTTCTTTCTTCCCCAAACTTATCTCGAAAACGAGTAATTGTGAGTGTGTTGGTGCATCTTGCTGAAACTTCTTTTTAGATTGTCCTTCACTTCTGTTCTTAGTTTTCCAGTTACACAAAAGAGTGAATGCATACCTTAAAAAAGGACAAAATGTGCAATCGTCATGAACATTTAAAGAGTGTATACTTTTTACTGGAAAGCCCTGTTCCTATACGAGAGAGAGAGAGAGACTTAATTTAAGCAACAAAGTTTTGAAAACAGAATTACTATCTTCTTTGTGCATTTATTGTATTTTTTTTTTCAATTGCTTTAGAAATGAAAAATTCTGGTGTATTTCTTGCCATAATCAAGACCTAATAAAAAGTTGTTTTTTTTATGTTATTAAGAAAACATTAAAAAGAATATCTGTTCAACTAAACTAAAATGTCAGCGTGAGATTCTGTTCTTTTAAAAAGACTAACATAAAAACGCGATTTAAAAGGAAATCACGCATTGAAAACTGATACAACACGCACAGGTCTAAATTTACAATTCTTTTGTCTGGCAGCATACAGTGATTGGTTAGTTTCTCCAACACGATACAACAAGGAAATGAATTAGTTACTGCAGGTGACGTCATATATGGAGGAGCAGACGTAACTGCTCGTTACCTAAGCGTTTAATTAAGATTGCCCTAAATAAGAATGACATTAAAGAGTCAAGTTAAGAATTTAAAACACGAACAAGCTAATGTCCTTGAAAATTTAATGGGCAGTCAATGAGAAGTTACAATGAAACTTCAACTTTTATTAGTTCGAAACGGTAGTAGATGGTGATAAATTTTAATTGACACGCGTTTGTTGCAATAAAAATCAATTCGATTTGGCAATCTCGTTCATTAAGGCATCCTTTCTGTAAATGATGTATGTGAAAGGCACGGCTAAGAAAAGAAATAATTGAGATTAAAAAAGTAGAACCATACATAAAACTCTGTTCAAAACTCATTCAGAGACTCATTTTCCTGGAAGGTTTAAACATAAATACGTGTTGCTTTTTAGTGTCATTAAAAATCCAGCAAACTATAATATAATGTATTACTTGAAACAAGTAATGCAAAAGAAATTTGCTTAAAGTCCATTCCTACTTAGGTCAACAAAATTTTTTTTTATTTTAGTACTTTTTATCAAACAATTACAATTAATATAAATATGTATATACATATGATAGAATCAGAATATTAAGTGGAAATTACTTTTCATTAATTATCATTAAAGCATCGTATTGTCGTCCAAAACAATCGTGTATATAAAATTTCAGTTCAACTGAATGCTTTAAAACGTAAGGAAAAAACTTTTTAACTTTTGACCCAAGTCACTAAAAATGAAGCCAATGTGACTGTATCTGTAATTCTTTAAATAATTAGTTTCAGTCAATTAATATAATTAAACTATCGTATTGTCACCCAAAACAATCGTGTATGGAAAATTTCAGCTCAAATGAGCATTTTTGAAATGTGAAAAACACCTATTAAAGTTTTGACACAAATCACCAAAGTAGTCACCAAGTCGCCAAAAATTATGCCAACGTAGCTGTATCTGTAATTCTTTGAATAATTAGTATTAATCAATTAATTTTTATTAATTGCAATTAAATTATTCGTACTGTCATCCAAAATAATCGTGTATATAAAATTTCAGCTCAATTGAGTTCTTTAAAATGTATTTTATTAACAATTGAAAATTTGAACAATATATATGCTGTAGAACCTGTTTTTGTGCGGTCTATTTTTATGCGATTTGTTTTGGGCGATTTCTTATGTGCGATATTTTTTTTATGCGGTGTATGAATTTCATTGGCTTCGGCACTATTGTAATGTTTTCCATCTATTTACCAGTGGCGTAACGGAGAATGTTAGGACCCCTTCCCCCCTGAAAGTCAGGTTTCGCCTTTAATATTTTATAAATTGGGTAAATACGTATTTACGTAAGTCAGGCCTTGGACCCCTAGAGCAGGGGTCGGTAACCTGCGGCTCGCGAGCCACATGCGACTTTTTGGATGAGAAGCTGCGGTTCTTTAGTTCCATACGCAAATATTATTTATTTTATCCAAAAAAAAAAAAAAAAAAAAAAATTAAAAATCCTCATGAATCTATTAACGAGGATTAGGCCTTCCGACTTGTCTCATTTGCCACGAAAAACTGGCACATAAAAAGAAATCATATTTAGAGAGATACTTCACTATAAAACACACTTAGTTTGCTAGTAATTATCCAACCGGCGAAGAACAAAAAAAAGCTGTCCACGAACTCCAAAAACAAAAACAGTAATCAAGTTACATGTTAAGAAACTGGACGCAATCTACATGTAATGTTAATCTGGAAAGCTTCGCGGTTTGGCTAGAAATTGCAAAAAAAAAAAGGCAAACCATTCACAGATGGTGAATCTGTCAGATTGTTTCACACGAGCATCAGAAGGACTACACGTGATTTCAAAAACAAACCAGAAACCTTGAAAAACATCAAATATTTGCCACTATCCTTTAAAACAATACAGGGTAGAATACCTAAAATGTCTTCAAGTGTAACATATTTGCAGGTGGAAAATATTCAACTTTCTTTTGCATATCACTTGCAGTAGATGAGTCTTGCGACATAAAAGACACGGCACAAGTTGCCTTTTTTGTCAGGTATATGTCTACCCAAGGTCCAAAAGAAGAACTTCTAGGATTGCTACCACTCTCAGAACAAACTAGAGGGGAAGATATAGCGAATGCCGAGCAAAAATGCCTTGAACACAGTAAGATCGATTTAAATAAAATCATTTCAATAGCAACTGATGTAGCCAGAAGTATGACAGGAAGAGCAAAATAAACCACAAAATTCTTACGTTTCACAGCATAATACACGAAGAAGAGCTTTGTGCCCAAACATTTCCGGACGAAATAGTTGAGGTCATGAATTCGGTAATCACACACACAAGATTGTTAACAGCATCTTGTCAAAAGCACTCTATCATCGTCAGTTTAAAGAATTCTTAAGCTAAATGGAGACTCAGTATTCCGACCTCCTTCTTCACAATAATGTTCGATGGGCTTCCAAAGGTAAGGTGTTGAAACGTTTTGCTTTGTACTTGAATGAAATAAATACACTCCTCAATATGAAAAAGGCATTAATTACCCTGAATTAGAGAAAGACAAATGGTTGCAAAAATTTCACTTTATGGTGGATATCACAGCGAAATTAAATTAGCTGGATCTAAAACTGCAAGGAAAGGGAAACCCAGCCTATGAAGAATTGGTTTTGTTTCCAAGAAAAATTAACTCTTTTTGCAGAAGATATTCAGAACGGTAAATGACTTATTTTCAGTTTCTAAAGCAATATCACGATAATACCAGTGCAACTGTTGGCACGTATTACTTCAGCACAGTTATTAAAAAAATTAAAGGTGAATTTGCTGACAGATTTGAGCAATTCAAAAACAACAAAACCACTCTAGCATTCATAGTAAATCCTCTCAACACAAATAGTAACGAAATTCACACATTGAGCCATTTGGAATTGATACTGGTTCTCTAGAAATGTATAAATGATCAATTTAAAAAGTAAAGCTTTACGGAGTTCAAAAGTAAGTTGGAAGAGTTGAAGGTCCAGAAATGTATGTACGTAATGCAACAAAATTCGACAGCTTTAAAAGAAATGCCACGAGTTGAAGCACTATTTGACGCATGGAATAGTCTTCCAGATTGCTACAGCGAGGTGAAGAAGTTGGCATTTGTGAAGTGCTCACTATCTTCGGATCTACATATTCGTGCGAGCAAACGTGAACTCTTACGTGAATATAATTAAAAGTAAAGTAAGAAACCAACTAACAAATGAAAATTTAGAGTCGTGTATGAAACTTAAAATAAGTTTTGAGCCAAATATTTATCCGAACTTTCTAAAACCATGCAAAGCCAACATTTCCATTGAATTTCTTTGCTCAAATAGATGTTACCGTTTATTATTATTATTATTTTTTTAGTACAAGTTACATTAAAGTTTAAATTTTCTACTTGAATATATATATATATATATATATAACCATGCAAAGCCATCGCTCCCATTTAATTTGTTTGCTCAATTGTTTGTTATTACAAGTTAGTGCTGTAAGTAAACGTTAAATTGTTTTAATTTTTTACTTAAATAATAAGTAATTATCTAACAATGCCACATATATGTTATCTAATTTGTTGTGAAAAACACTACTTATATATGAATAAATAGATATTTTTTCTTTAAATAAATCGATTAGTTTTTGTTTTTTTTAGTCAAAAAACTTATTTATGCAAATACTATTTATTGTTGGCAAGAAAAAATTTTGTGGCTCTTTTCAAAACTTTGAAATTTTGTAATATGTAATTTTTGGCTCTTCCGACTCAAAAGGTGGCCGACCCCTGCCCTTGAGTAATGCCCCCTCCCATCGTGATGCGGGGGTGTACGTTACGCCACTGAAATGTAGACGCTTCAAGACGCTCTGTTCATTTATTATAAACAGTCTCCCGACAATGCGCATTCAGTTTCTTTCTCTCAACGCTCCAGCAGCCCGCGCTTGATTGAAGACGAAACTTTCAATGACAGTGACATTATCAATAATTTGATGAACTACGAAGACGGACAAGAAGAACCGGATTCTTTGAGAGCGGATAAAAATATGCAGGAATCCAGCTTTCTAACAAATTCGAAAAGCATTTTCTTAAAATAGATACCAATTAAGAAAGGAGTATAAAATTCCAAAAGGGCTTCAATTACGTATAGCTGGTTATCGTGACATTTACAAGCAACTGTGTGTGACCACCCGACCTTCGTCACAAAAACTTATCTCTTACTTTATGTTGCCAAAAAATAAATCAATTGAAATTGCACCTTCAAGTGACGAAAGCGATTTTGAACTTATTCATTACAGGGCTTTGGATTACGATGAGTAGCGATGAATTATGTATGCGCATTTTGAAAACTTATCCGTATATACAATGAGAAACGATATGTTTTTAAAATGTTCCATGTGTAATAGTTAATTATTTATTGTGTTATGGAAGTACTTTTACATAAATTTCGTAAATAATTGACGTATTTTATTAATGCGACTTTTTTTATGCGGTTCCTATCCACCGCATAAAAAATGTTTTTTGTAGTATTTCCACGAATTAGTTTGTTTTATGTAAGAATTTATGAAATTTTTGAATATTTTTTGTGCGTTTATTTTTATGCGGTCCCTATCTACCGCACAAAAACAGGTTCAACTGTATAGAGAGATTGTGAACTAATAGTAGGAATTGAATAACACCAATGTTTAAAATTCAGTTTTTAAAAAATTATAGGATAATTAGTAAGCAATTTACAAGTAATTTATATTATTAATTTAATATTCAAATGGTAAAAGATTAATTAATAATGAAAACAATTTAAATGCTCTTTCGAATATTGAAATGTAACGAATATTCACGCTGGCGCAATGTCTTTGAAATTAAATTTCAGTACTTGTGGTTTTTCAGTGTATGAATTCTCAAAAATGGCAATGTAGAATATCGAACAGTACGAACACTAACGAATAATTCTTTGCAACCTAATTACCGTATTTAGACGAAACATTTAGGATTTAAATGTTTTTGTGTGTGTTGTTATACTAATGCCACCCAATCTATGGTGTCGGTTCAAAGCCCCGAAATGGTTTTGAATGTAGATATTTTAAATACTTAAACAAATTCTAATGTTGATTTTTTTTAAAAATATCGGTTCTGTAAAAGATAAATGTCTAAGCAAGTCATGTAAACGCGTTCCTCTTTTTTTTTTTTTTTTTTTTTAAAAAAAGAATATATTTATTTTAAACAAAAACATAATGTTTAAGTGAAATAAATAGTGAAAAGATACAATTCTTTTTTCGAACCCCCCTTTTTTTTAAATTTTTTTTTTATTTTCTGGTTGATGTGATTCACGATCAAAAGTTGAGTAAAATGATCGACAGAACAATAAATCGAAAACAGAAAAGTGGGAATGCTTTCTCATTTTCCAAAATGACTATGCATTCTTCGGTCGTAGAAAGATGCTTATGACAACATGTCAGGAAATTATTGCTTATTTAGTGCATTTTTGTTTTTTTTCCCCCATTCATTTTGGATTTTGAGTTATTTCATTTATTTTTATCACGTCACTTCATATTTATTGTATTTCTTATCATTGTAGCAAATTTAGAATTTTTCAGTAAGTAGAGCCTAAATTAAAATGCTTCAATAAAATTCCGAAAATTAAGCAAAAAGTTTAAGAAATGCATTCTTTTTTTTAAAAAAAAAAAAATATTAGGAATGAATGTATTTTTTTTCTGCCATTCTTTCTCATCGAAAAGAACGTCAAAAGATGAGATCAATCGACATTGGTATCATTTAATAAAATAAAACCAACGGAATTCTATCTAATTTATGTAGCTTATTTTAACTGTCTTCAAGTTAAATTGCAAGCACGTGTTTTTGAAATGATTTCAATTAGTTCAGAGCTAAAATTCCTTTTCTATCGATTGTTAAAAACTATTTTAAATAAGAAGAAAATGATAAACAAAAATACGAAACATCGGTAAAATGCATATTATTTAAAATTAAGTTTCTACGAAATTAGATATAAATAATTTTTAGAACATTTTTAGTTTATATCTTATTTATCTAAATTTTTCAACTGTTGCCCAGTCAAGCATATGAATGGTAAGTAGTAATATATTTAATGTTGCCATATTAGAACATGTAAATTACGCCTAACATTCTCATAAATTAAATTTCTTTTCAAATTTTTTGAATTTTACAACAATATTAAATCTGCCTATCATTGTCGAATAAAACAATAAACATTACAATACTGACTATATACGTTCATGTCCGAAAATAAAGGATAATGCTAGGTCCGGAAATTGAAGGTTCAAAAACAAAATAAACGTAACTTTTTTATAAAGCCCATTTATTAAACAAAAGATAAACAAAAAAAAAAAAAGGTGCATGCATGACACCATTCATAAAAACTGCAATTATTGCTCCTTGGAGCAATTATAAAAGAAATACTTTCTTTACAAAAACTTAATATTACATGGTAGGTATGTTTAATATATTATATGTCTCCATGCGATGAAATACAGCTTGTACAATACCTAGGCATGTTGAGTATCAAATTATTGAGGATCTTGGGGATGATTACTCCATTCAGCAAAAAATGACTTCCGGAGTTCGATACATGTATAGGAGATAGTTGACGGGTTGCAACTTATTGGCCAAGCATGTCCCACACATGCTTTATCGGATAAGTAAGGTGAGAATGCTGGCCATTCCAAACGGGTGATATTCTCAGACTGAAGGCATTCACTTACGATGTTTGCTCGGTGAGGACGGGCGTTATCATCCCTAAACACAAACATTCTGCGCTTGTGGCCCCCTAAACAAACGTACATGATGCTTCAGAATAATGACCCGATAGATTTAACACGTCAAGGTTCCGATTTGAGCATGCAGATCTGTTCTGGAGCTCAGTATGATTCCTCCTCAAATGAACAATCCTCCACCTACATAGCGACACTGTTCAATGATTATATCTTGGTGGTAACGGGTACCTGGCGTTCTCCGTGTAAAAGTCCAATATGAATCAGACTGCATGCTAAACCTGGATTTGTCGGAATATATCACACAAGCTCACTTGGACGATGCCCACATTGCATGTTCTCTACTCCTGTCTAACTGCTGTCTACAGCGAGTTGTCGTGAGTGGAACACATCTGGAAGGCCTGCGAACATATAGACCAATATGTTCCAAAAGTCTGTACGTGGTTTGGCTTGAAACTGTTGTACCCGTGGTTGCAAAGAGCAGACGAGACAGGTCGAATGCTATGCTCTGTCTGCTTCGATTGCCAGTTACTGCTAAATACCAGTCTTTATTTGGCGATGTAACTAGGAGGTGATCTACATTATAACGTCTACTGACATTGCCGTCATCTTGGAATCGTTGCCAAAGTCTGGAAATCACACTTTGGGCAATTTCAAGTTCATCAGATACTTCCTACTGAGTATGCTCACATTCTAGGCTGCCGATAATTCTGCCACTTAAAAATTTATTCACATGTATCCTTTATGTCATAATTGCTCAGTAATGGGGCACTGAGTGGCTAACAGAACGCTTGCGAACAATTTTACTTCTTTGCTACCATTTTTATATACTCCTTCCTCTCTCGTCATTGTTATGTACTTGCATGTAATTTTCTCATTAATCTTGGAGATATTTGTGATAATTCTGTAGGTGAAATCTTTACTCTAGAATTCGATTTCCGTGGAATTCTGAATTATCCTGAAGTTATGGACATGAATGTAATTTCCTATATATTAATTGAAAAGCCAATCCTTTGAATGAATTTTTACTCATATTAATCAAATTTTGTTTTCCTTTATTTCTGATTTCTTGTTTTTGTACCTAGTTGTGCAAAACAAGTTCTGATACAAAACTTTGAGATCATCTATTGTGCTTCAAACGCAGCAGAGAATTTTAAGTTTCCTTGTTGGAGATCGTCTGCAATGTTTTTCAGATAATTATAGTCTTTCACACATGTTGTTCTAAATCAGAGTTTTAACACGTTGAACAGAAGCGCGCAGAAGATATTTCTATGCATTAAAACAAGTAGACGTCGTCGATGATTTTTGAGGCTCTTAAACATTTGGACATCAAAAGTTATTTATTTATTTATCTAACCAATATGAAATTTTCTGAGACCAACAGCATTCTAGATTGTACTAAAAACGGTCATATGTGGTTGATGAGAAGAATAGCTCTCGTCAAAGCAGGCTGGAAGAGAATTCGTCTAAATCCTTGTCGAAAGATTCTTGTTGTTATCTTGATGAATATGTCCAAAATAACAAAGTGTCGCATAGTAAAACGAAGACCTTAGACTAAGAGGTTATCGAAGAATAACTGGCAATTTTCTTGCAAAGTAATTAAAGCGTCAGAGGCAGCGGTGTAACGTAACTACCAGGCTTCTAGGGGGCCCAAAGTCTGACTGAAAGCCAAGTACGTACCCTTTGTGAGATCCTGTTTGAAGCCCAAAACCTGAGTTTGCAGGGGGAGGCCCTAATATTCTCCGTTACGCCACTGGTCAGAAGTACCTTAACGCAAAAGCTATGTTATGGCGGGATGCTCATAACGGGCACAGATGAATTCTGCTAACTGATGAGAATAATTCTGACCCTGAAGAATCTGTTAACTTCCAGAATGAGACCGTTTATTATATATACCAAAGGAATGTTCAAGAAGATAAAGAAAAGAAAAATTGCATGCTGGAAGCACAGCTTCCTTATTGGTTTGGTGGGGTGTCAGATATGAAAGCATCTCAGAGATTCATTTTTGCGAGAAAGAATTGAAAACCAGGGTAAAAGTTTATTGAGACACTATCTTAGAACCCAAGTGAAGTCCTTAAGCGTTAACCTCTGCTTTGGAAATGATCGAACTTTTCAACAGTACTCGTTACCTGTTCATGAGCTGAAGATGACCTAGTGGAGGTGTTTGAAAAAGAAACTGCCGGACTTCACGGAGCACAAAGAGTGGTCTTCCAGGGTTCGTATTTAAGTTCACTCGACTGCAAATTGTGGTCAGTATTGAAGGCAAAGGTGTGTCAAAAACGGTATCCCAATTTGAATAAGAATTGATTATTATCAAGGAAGTCAGCGATGGAAATTCTCATGAAGATGGTGCATACCTCCATAGATGATAGGTCAAAAAGGCTTAAAGACCAGTGGCGTAACGTACACCCCCGCATCGCGAGGGGGGGGGCAGGGTTCTAGGAGGCCCAAAACCTGACTTTACAGAGAGGGGGACTTGTATTGTTCGTTACGCTACTGTTAAAGCCTGTGTGAAGTCCAACGGTGAACATTTAGAATAAACGGTGTATAATGTTAAACTAAGTAGAATGATTTGGATGTCCCGTATAATTCGGTTGCCAGATGATAATGTTGTCAAAAAGATACTGCAGTTGAGTCACTGAGATTCGGAAGCGTGGAAGACCAAGGCTGAGATGGACAGATTCAGTGGAATCAGACTTTAAGATTATAAATGAGAAAACTTGGAGAACGAAGGTGAATCAAAGGTTCAGTGGGGCATAACGTACCTCCCCCCCCCCCCCGCCGGGGGGGGGGGGGGGGGAGAGCAGGGTTCTAGGGAGCTCAAAGCTTGACTACCGCCATGTACCTACCCTTTGTAAAATCCAACTTTGGGGCCCAAAAAACTGACTTTGCAGGGGAGGGGGGCCTAAATGTTCTCCGTAACGCTACTGGAGAGGTCACTGTGGAGGAAACTTCAAAGGAAGGCACTGGCCCACGAAGGGCTGTCTTGCCGGATATGATGATGATGAATGTTAAAATCAAATTAAAAATTTAAAAAGACTCAGTTTTAAAGTTCATATTATAAAGTTTTTTATTTTAAAACTTATGCCACGACTAAGTATTTCTGTTCCTTGTTTCTTGTATCCCTGTTTTCATTTTTAGTGGTAATTCCTTATCGTATTGCTGCACTCTAGAAAGAAATATCTATTGAAGTATATATCAGCAAATAATTGCACTTTATTTGCTGTTCGGAGAATAATAAAGAGAATAAAAATGTTTCCTGAAGATAAATTTTGATAAGATTAAGTTTCATAGAACTTTTAATGGCAATTGTGAGGAAAGAATACTATTTTTCACATTATTAATATTTCGGCTCGTCTTCTGAAGATAGATGAAACTGTTGGTTGTTCTGGATTATATATATATATATATACATATTTATATTTTCTAAATTATACATTTTATATAAGAAAAAGCCTTAAAATAATTTTAAAAAATCTTCGATATGGTGATAAAATCTAAATGGGGCGGATGCAACGTTTTTCTGTTTCTGAAAAAAAAAAAAATATTAAAACCTGGGGAATTAAATAATGAAAGTACATTAAGAAAAATTATTATTTTTTTCCTGAAAAATGTATAATAGTAAATTCTCACTAAAGACAAAAAAAGATTTTCGAATGAAGTATCTAGGGATCAATCAATAAAACAATTTGGTATTTAAGTATTTATATCGTCGACCAGTTGTTTCCCAAATCAAAATACGTTGCCAAATGCTGCGATATGCAGCCAATAATGGAAAACCATTTCCCCGCATGTTCAAAGCAATGACAATGATGACAGTATTTGGTCAAGTCTTTTGAATTGGCTACGTTTTTTTATTTGGTAGAATTTATCGACTGTATAATACGTAAAAACCAACAATGTTTTTAGAAGAATAATTCTTAATTTCAATCACTAAATGATTTAATGTCGCAAAGAGTCTTTTTTTTAAAAAAATTATTTACATTAAGGTATCCGACTACGTTCGGAACCGTGATTTTGCAAAATCGTGTAAATGGATAATATTTATGATATCTAGTGTCACTTAGATTTGAAAATGTATGTAAAATTGTTTTAAGGACATTATGACAAAAAAAAATTATTTAAGTACAATATTTTGACAAAAAATTAACTTAGAATAACCTGCTCTCCAAATGTTCTCCTTTTGTAAGAAATGCTTCTATTGTATTAATATTTTGCCTGTTAATAGCTCAGACCTCCGTACAGAGGCTCAACTATGATTTTTGAAACGCATAACTTGGAAGTCGGTTTATCCATGTTTTACGACAACAGAAGGCAGAAATTTTAAGAAAATACGCCGATAATTATTTCAAATGGTTGTAATTCTGAAAATAATGTGAATTTTTCAAAAATCATAGTTGAGCCTCTGAACAGGGGTCTGAGCGCTATATATAGGCAAAATATTAATACAATAGAAGCATTTTTTACAAAAGGAGAACATTTTGAAAAAAGGTTATTCTAAGTTAATTTTTTGCCAAAATATTTTATTGAAATAATTTTTTTTGTCATAATGTCCTTAAGACAATTTGATACATGTATTCATATCTAAGTGACACTAAATATCATGAAAACTATACATTTATGCGCTTTTTTAAAATCATGGTTCCGAACGTAGTCGGATACCTTAACAATAGTTATTTTCAAGCAAAAAAAATATATAAATTAAAAGAAGGAAAAGAAGTGAAGGCAACAATTCCTGGTTATTTTTTCTTTCAACCGCATCACATGCATTTGTTCAGAATTATTCATCCATTAGTTGAGTTTAGACAACGACATGAAGAAAATTACAGTGATTACCTCACACTAGTGATGCTTGGATTTTTACAATGGTTATATTACGACTTTTATTTTCCAGAAAAGAAATATAGGCGTATTAAAAATTTTAAAGTGATTAAGTTATGTTGACCACTTATGGCTCTTTGTAGAACAAACTTGCACAAGAATAATCTTATATATAATAATATAAAACCAAACATACATAAAATTAAAAGCAAATTCAAAAAGTTGTGTATCAGATGAATAATAGAAACAAAATTACCCACACCAGTCAGTAAAAGGCAAAAAATAAGCAATATTTTGCTTTCGTTGTTTCTTATTTACGTAATACCGTATTTCTTTTAAATCTATAAGCCGCACTTTTTTCCCAAAGGTAATGCTACTGGAAATCGGATGCGGCTTAAAATAGAAGGGCGGGAAAATTTGTTTAATGAGGGAAGTTGCATACGATACCGACGGTTTGAGTAATTTCAAGTTTCATGTTTGTGTTTAAAAGTTTTTAATACTGGTAAAATAACTAATTATCCACTTCTTATTAGCTCTCATTCGAAATTTATTTTAATTTCGTAAAACTGAATATCTTGATAAACCATTTTACACTTCTTTTGATTGTTCACAAAAACTTATTGAGAATTTGGGGTACGAATTAGAATCAATGGCGGCTTAGATTCGAATAAATACGATAAATTTAATTTTTACTTTTTGTTTTGATGCAAAATTTGCTTAATGTAATTAATAAAATGTGAGTATTACTAAATTAAGAATTAAATAAAGTTTTCATTCGGTCAATAGATTTATTACTTGCCGGTTGATTCAAAATTAGTGTGACCAATTTTAAAAGCATATAACTATTTATGGTGAATTTCTATTGTTTTACTACTAGTTTTATTTTAAAAATGAAATATTTAAATTACTAATCTAACCATTTTTATTAGTGGGAGTAAATTATAGAACCGAAATTAGATCCTCAAAACTGGAACGAAATTTTCATGCTTTTGAAGGATGGTTGCTCAAATTCTTTTATAAATAATCCATTTAAAAATCAAAAAAGACGTTTTTTTAATGTATTTCTATCTAAATTTCGAAAAGAAATAAAATTTGCCTCGCAATCAAAAGCTTCTGGAAAAAAATGTGAATTAAAAGAAGTCCTTAATGAAAGAAAAAAAAAAGAAGAAGAAGAAGTTGAAAAGAATTATCGTTTTAGAAAATCCTCTGCCTCAAAGATCTTTGGCAAAGAAGCTACAGGTATCGCAATCAACAATTTGTCGTCAGATTGGCTATAAAAAGGTGAATAAACCAGGCTGTTATCAAATGTCTGCATAGACCATAGAAAAACGAAGAAAACGCTCTTGGCCTCTGTATTTAATGTTACGCAAAGGTAGATACAAAACATGAATAACTTAGGTTGAAGCCCTGTTTCCTCTATCATTCACAACTGGCAAAACGAAGATTCAACATATTTCACTCGAAAAGCGTTGCAAAGACGCTACTGTTTTGGAAAAGGCAAGTTAGCCTTCAGGTGTTGTGGTGGGAATGAGAATCTCTCTCAAATCTTAAAAAAATCATTTTTTTATAGAACCAAAGGCTAAAATTGATGCTACGTACTATCAGCAAAAAGTTTTGAAGCACATGATCAAAGAAAGTAAATGCCTTTACCTTCCAGGAAAGTTTTTTTTCTCACCAAGATTCTGCACCATATCATACCGTGAAATCAACTTAAAAATAGCTGAACTATTAAAAAAAAAAAAAAAAAAATTCTTCCTTATGAGAAATATCTACCATCACCCTGACTGTGCTCTTTGTGAATGTTTTTTATGGGGATACTTAAAAAAACTATTAAACAGATGTAAAGTAAAAACATTTTTCAAGGGCTTCAAAAAGAAATTAAAGAGGGAATTAGAATAATTCCTCAAAAATGTTCGAGAAAGCTATTTTGGCTGGACTAGATGTTTACGTAAAGTATATTATGATAATGGAAGCCACATTGAAAATTTCCTGTAAATAACTGTATTCAATAAAAATTTATGATGCTCAGAAAAAGATCACACAATTTTTAAATCAACAGATAATCAGAATATGTCTCTGTATAATCTACACTGCTGACCACCGTAAATGCAACACCCTGAAGGAAGCATGCAAATAACATGAAATTTACAACATGCATTAGCGGAAGTGAGATATGCAAATGATTAGAATTTCAGCGCAGACAAACATCAAGCGCGCCTGTGGCGCCACCTCAAAGCGCTATTTAAGGCTTGGAGATTTCGACGATTTCAAGTTCGACAATTGTGTTTCTCTTGTGGTTTTTTCAAAAAATGATCAGTTATGTCTCGTAGAAAACAGCGATCAGCTTTTAATCAAGTATTCGAGTTAGACAGAGGAAGGATAGTGGCCTACCGAGATTGCGGATTATCTTTCAGGGAAATCGGTAATCGTGTTGGACGAAACCAAACAACTGTAATGCGGATATATGACCATTGGATGCAGGAGGGTACGACAGACCGACGTGGTCGATCGCTTCCACCTCAGTGCACCACTTCACGTGAGGACAGGCAAATTGTGCGCATTGCAGTGACGGATTGCTCAGTCACATCACGAACCATAGCACAGAACATTGAGTCTGCAACGCATCATTCAGTGTTTGCGCGTACCATTCGACGCTGTTTACAGCAGAGTGATCTGTCCACAAGACGTCCATTGCTTGGTCTACACTTGACGCAGAACTACCGACGTCTCCGCCGCCAATGGCGCGATGAAAGAAAGATGTGGGCGACAGAATGGAATGAAGTTGTCTTTACTGACGAGACACGCATCTGTCTGCAACACCACGATGGTCGGATTCGAGTCTGGAGACACCGTAGAGAGAGGATGCTGAACAGCTGCGTTATGCACGCCACACTGGTCCTGCACCGAGTATTATGGTATGGGGCGGTATTGGATATCACTCTCGCACTCCTCTAGTACGCATTGTCGGTACTTTAAACAGCCAGAGCTACATCTCCGAGGTGTTGGAGCCAGTTGTCCTTCCTTACCTTCAGGGCTTGGTCACAGCCATGTTTCAACAGGATAATGCGCGACCACACGTAGCACGCATTGTCCAAAGGTTCTTCGTCAATGACAAGATTGAATTGCTTCCCTGGCCGGCTCGCTCTCCATATCTTTCACCGATAGAAAACATGTGGTCCATGGTTGCTCACAGATTGACCAAGATTACACCCCCAGCTGCCACACCAGATCAACTTTGGCAACGTGTGGAAGCTTTTTGGTCTGATGTACCTCAAGAACACATCCAAAGTCTCTTTGAATCAACGCCGAGGTGTGTGGCAGCGGTGATCTCCAACAATGGCGGCTACTCTGGCTACTGATTCTGGCAGGAACCACACTTCACAGAAGTCTATAAATTTAATCATTTGATACTTGGTCAACATGTTATCCACAAAATAAATTTTGTTGTGCTATCTCTTGTCTTTCTTGGTGTTGCATTTACGGAGGCCAGCACAGTGTAATTCATTTTGGATTAATATATTTTATAAAGAATTTTAAAAAATAATCAGAATATGCAAATTTATTTTTCAAAATAATATTTTTTATTTGAGTTTTTTTAAGGTATCCGATTACGTTCGGAACCATGATTTTAAAAAAGCACATACATGGATCATTTTCATGATATTTAGTGTCACTTAGGTTCGTATTCATGTATAAAATTGTTTAAAGGACATTATGACAAAAAAAATTTATTTAAATACACTATTTTAGCAGAAAATGAACTTAGAATAACCTTTTTCAAAACGTTCTCCTTTT
Source organism: Trichonephila inaurata madagascariensis (assembly GCA_019973955.1). NCBI lineage: Eukaryota > Metazoa > Arthropoda > Arachnida > Araneae > Nephilidae > Trichonephila > Trichonephila inaurata. The sequence goes on from BMAV01022645.1 coordinate 23,472, forward strand.
ATAAAAAATGTTTCTATAATAACAATATTTTGTGTGCTTATATAAAGGAAAGACTTCTCCAGAGAGTCTGAACTAGGAGTTTTAAAAAATTCAGATAATTTTCAGAGTTACCACCAAATGAAATATAATTATCGGCGTTTTTTTCTTAAAATTTCTCCTCTCTGTTGTAGTAAAATATGGATAAATCCACTTCTTAGCTATATGTTTCAAAAATTCTAGTTCAACCTCTGTACTGAGGTCTAAGCTATATACAGGCAAATATTATTATAATAGAAGCATTTTTCATAAAAGGAGAATGTTTTGAAAATGGGTCATTCTATGTTAAATTTTTGTCAAAATATTGTACTTAAATAATTTTTTATTGTAATAATATTCTTAAAACAATTTTATATACGTTTTTTAATCTAAGTGACACTAAATATCATAATTATTATCAATTTATACGCTTGTGCAAAACCACGGTTCCGAGCATAGTCGGATACCTTAAGTTTATTCACTGCTCAAGTCATTCGTCTACAAAAAAAAAAAAAAGAATTGTATCACTGTTAGAATTATTTATTATATAACTTTTATATAATTCTGTATAATAATAGCCTTAAATAATGCTTAACTAGGGTTAATTTAATAGTTCATAAATCATAAATAAAAAGTAAGTTGTGAAAAAAGGCTGGTTGCGAAAATAAATCACGCATAAATTGCAACTGTCCTTATCTAAGAATGGATATTTAAGAAGATGAAAATAGAAATGCTGTCTTAGGAATTTGGGGCGGAAATGCTCACAATAAAACCGTATCGTCGTTCATGTAACAATCAAATGGAAGGTCAAGCCTCTATTAATATAGTTATAGATTGTTCAGCTATTACTATTTTTATATCTTTCATCAAGATTCTTTTTTCTTGTTTTCAATGTATCATGAAAGATCTTAAAATTGAGTGTTGCCAAAAATTACAGTATTTATAAAAACAAATAAATCTTCCTCAGTTGTACAAAGGTATATGACAAATAATAATTATTCATGAAGCAAAATCTATAAATATACAGAAGAAAAGTGATTCACTCACTTCCTCATTATGAGATCTCTAAAACTATTCACAACCTGCAGACTTGAAATATGGTAAGCATGCTACTTTTATTGAGTGGAGACTAGTTAAGAGCGGGTTTGGGGGAAATCAACTCTCAAGGGAATTACGAGAGTTAAGGAAGTGCTTGAGATAAAAAGAAATCTCGTTAGGGCGCAATTAGACCTACAATCTTGACATTTGGCTAGCATGTTTATTTTGTTGAGTAGACATCCGTTATTCGTCAAACTGACCACCTGACTAGAACATCTCCTGATGCACCTCAGTGCCCAAGATCACGAAAACTGAGTTGGGCACAGTAGGCTTTGGCTCTCATGGGCTGTTGCGCCACTGAGTTTAGTTTAGACAACCGTTAAGAACGAGTTTTATGGAAATTGACTCCCATAGGAGGTTACGTGGGCGTATATATATAAAAAAAATTTCCCGTTTTTTAACCATTCGATCTCTACTGACTTGAAATTTGGTAAACATAGTTCTTTTGTTGAGCGGAGAATTGTCGAAAATGGGTTTCGGTAAATCGACTTCCAAAGGGGGTTGCGAGAGTATAAAAAATAAATATACTTCAGTTTTGGAAATTTAAGTCATGTTCTTAAGTGCTAAGACTTAGATATCAATAATTTACGAAAGACAGTATGTATAGTCATACAATATCAGGAAATACCCAGCGTAACAGTAGTTAACTGATAATTGTTTTACACAGTCATTAATTTGAGCAATATAAAACAAGTAATATAAAAAAAATTTATATTACTTCGTCTTAGGTCTACAAGAAAATTTTTTTATTTCAGTTACTTTTTATTAAATAGTTACAATTAATATAAATATGTATATAAATATGACAGAATCACAATATTAAGTGACAAAATAAAAAGCAGTTTTCCTTGCAGTTTTTCATTTTCCTTTCTATATATGGTGTTGGACTATTTTTGTTTTTTAGTTATTATTTATTCATTCATTAAGTTTAATTATTCTAATAATATAGTATAGTAAAAAAGGAATTACATTTTCCGAAATTAGGGTATCCCAGGTGGGATTCGAACCTTCGACCTTTGGGTTAGAAATCCAATGCGCTATCCATTGCGCTACAGAAACGCAACGAACGATTTTCCTTTCTATATATGCTGTTGGACTATTATTTTTGTTACCATTTATTCATTTTTAAATCTAGTTAATGAGTTAATATTGGAAAAAAACTGTATTAACATCAAGTGTCATCCACTACAAGTTTAAAAAAATGTATTTGAACTTAAATGGATGAATAGAAAGTATTTTATTAACAATTGAAAATTTGAACAATATATATGTATATATATATATATATATATATATATATATATAGGGAGAAAGTGAACTAATAGTAGGAATTGAAAAAAAAGAAACCTTACTGTATATATGTATGGATTCCAGTTTTAAATGTTCTTATTTTGAAAAAATTCTAAATTAAATTACCCAATTTATTTTAACTTCAGAGTTCGCTTTTGTTGCTAACACATGTTGCCAACTTACAAGAGCTAAAAATCATGCCTTAAAGGACATAATAGTTTATCATTCTAAATTTTACCTTGATTATCGTTTTTTATCTCTTCCGAAACCTTTACTTTGTGATATGACAGAATCGAAGTTTCACATACAAAAGAAATTTTTTTAAAAAAAACGTTCTTTTTTATTTCTTTATTATCATTATCTAAAAAAGGTTCGAAAGTCGAGTACTTTATTTAGAGGAGAAAAACGACGAGATAAAAAGGTTCGAATATTCCGTTGTCATCAAAGCTGCGTGACAGGTGCCTGTGGGCGTAAAACTGAAAAGTGCGTACGTTAACGTTTAATCTCAAAGGGTTAACGGAAGAAGAATATATCGTTTGGTAGATGAGATAAAATTAGCTATTGCTTTTTTTTTTGTAGGGTTGGCATATGCTTTAAAAAAATAATTAAATAGCCAATCCTTTTTTAAAAGAAATAAAGGTTTATTAAAATAAGTTCATTAATTAGGTGAGCTAATATGATTTTTTTAGAATAATAATCAAATATGGATTGATTTTATAGCAAAAAAGTATTAATTATCTATGTAGAGAACAGTTATAAAAGTTGAAATATGAAAAATTAGTCTAAAGATAATATCCATTATATCCAAATTTATCCAAATCAAATTTAATTTCAGATTTTTATTCAACAAATCGAAACTGTGGGACCTGTTATAAATTAAATGTAAGATGGCGCTGTAAGTCATCTAAGAGATATACTTTGTTTAGCTTGTAGAGTCAGAGTTATGTAATGTTCTTTGTTCTGTATACATGTCTTCTATGTGTGGCGTCCAATAAACCAAAATGTCTAAAAGGCTGGACTGAATTACTGGAATATGATAAAAATATAATGGAAATATAATCGTCTTACTGGCCATGGAATTGAGGATTTAAAAAATATAACAGGACCAAACATTTTTAGAAAATATGTCATATGCATCGTTTAAGACTTTGGTCTCGAGCCTTTAAATCGCCGTGGACCGGTCAACGTTTGATAACTTTACCGTGGCCCGCTGAGGGTGAAACGTTAATTGTTTATATTTTAATTGTTTCGATGCAATCATTTTAATTTAATTGTATTTAAATATGCCTTCAGAATAAAATATTGAATATAAAGTAATTTAACATATAATATGAAGTGATTTCCATGGAAAGTCATACAAACCCGAGAGAAATACATCACAGTAAGCAAAATGGAAATAATTTAATGTTCCATGGCCGAGTCCAGTAAAATTTTATCCACGGACCGGTACCGGTTCGTGATTTGTCGCCACTGGTTTAAAAACAAGAATTTGATTTTTTTTTTTTCGCTTCTCCTAAAAAAAATTTGAATTGTTCGTTTTGCATAAAGATAGTGAGATTTTAAGGTAAATATATGATACAATTACATTATTTTTTTCGGTATTTTTTCGTTTCTCCGGCACAAAACTCGCTAAGTTGGCGTAATTGGCGACAGCACACAACATTCGCAAACAAACATGAAAATGTTTGTTCTCATTTGTTTTTCATCTATTTTTGATGCATTATAAAAAAGATGCTATCGATTAGAAAAGACCGTGACTTGTTTTGAAAATGTGGTGGCAAAAGTTTACCTTTGGGAATATTTCGTTTGTGCCGTCGGTTGTATCATTTTCGGTGACTTCATCGCTTGAACCTGCAGAACGGAAAAGTACCTTTTTTTCTTTTTCTTTTTTCAATACTTCTGCTCATAAATTGAAAAAAAAACTTAAGGATTAAAATTAAATTCCTAAAATGCCACAATCTTTACAAAAATTATTTATTACTCAAAATGCTTCTTTTTAATTTTTTTTATACAAATGTAAAATTGACTTCTCGGTTTTAGTGTATTGAGGATTTGTGTGTGTGTTGCAGACATATTTCTAGCGGTATAGGAACGTCACAAATTCAAACAACTAAAGTTAAAACGTGTATGCTATGGAGATACGAGTATAGGTGGTGTAATTTTGCTTAAGTATCGGATATCAAATTTAAATTTGTTTTCACAATAAAATTGTTTTTAGTTCTTTCAAATGTGTTATATTGTAAATGTATCGGTTGCTATTTATAAAAATGAATACCGAATGAAAAAAGATTACTAAAATTATATATTCTGGCTTTTGAGGAGCACAGGAAATAAGGTTTTTATTTGCACAGCTTTGCGCTGTTGTCATTTAGTATGTCTGCTTGAGATATGACAGACAAAGAACAATACCATTTTCGTTCAAAGATAAATATTTTTCTTTTTTTTTACGAAGTATTCAAGAAAATATTTTTTAGTACAAAAACAAAGTGATCGCGTCAATTTTAAGCCTATTAATAAATCTTTCAAAAGTGTTCAAATGTGTTTCATATATACTATATGCACGGTTTGAACTTTTACTGTAATATTCACTAACATTGCGGAATTAGAGATGAAATAAATTCCATTTTGAAGGAAAGGAATGAACATTGTTCGTTTGTAAATACGCCTACAATATTTGCTCTTTTGTTTAGCAGAAGTATATCATCTAGCTTAATGATTCAGCAATTTGGCGAAAAAAAAATCCTTTGTCATCGAAAGACGTAGAAAACTTTATACTAAATCAATGTAACTGATGATTCCCGGATTGTTATTGATAATATCCTGTTTTACTCAAACAAAGAATTTTTTAAGAATTGTATTTTAAATATTAACAATCGTAAATATATATATATATTCCCGAGTTATTATAATTTTGAATTAATTTTGTTAACAGTATTTTTAAGGAATACCATGGATAATAAAAAATAGTTTTTACTTCTTGACAATTTCTTCGAAAGAATATAAATAGAATGTAATATATACTTAGGAGTGGCGCCATCTATTGTAAAAGAACATGTTTAAATTAATATAAAATTTAATTTCTAACTCGAGTGTAAAATAAAATTCCAAAATAGATAAATCATCAAAGGTTTAACTAAAGAATTTATTTTTTAAAAAAAATATACTTAGGTTTTATTTTGAATTTTGGAGCCTCAGGCAATTCAACATTTTTAAAACAGCATTTCTCAAATGTAATAAAAATGAAATTATTTAGTAAATAAATATGCATTGTGTGTTATCGATTTATTTCACATGTGACGAAAAGAACTTAAAGACCGTTTTACTGGTTTTAAAAAAATGAAGTCTGAGAGAAAGTTCCAGAAGAAAATATTTTTAATGTATTAGCCTCATATTCATTTCATCATTAAATTTCTCTGACTTTATTCGCTAATGTCAATAATTATATTCTTTTTTTTTTTTAAATTTATGTATGATTAGATAACACACATATTTTAATGGAGTTTTACTTTACTTTTAAGTTAAAAACTAAGTTTTTTAAGCAGTGTTTATTTATCGATACTTATTTGAGCAAATTACAAATAGGACTTACCAAGGTAGATTTCTTCATGTTTTCCATAACTTTTCAAAAGACACACAGAAACTAACACTTATTGCAAAAAAAGTTCACTCATTATATTTTTTAAAAATATCTCTGTAGTATCTTTACAAAAATCCCTGCTCCTGTAAGTTGTAAGTGATAAAATACTTGCAAAAAAAAAAAAGCAACTCAAAATAAAGTTTTTAGTGTCAGTTGCAAAAAAAGAAAAAAAATTCAAAGTGTGCAGTAATTTTATTCACAAAACAATATACTTCTAAATAGATATGCATTACACTTGAAAACTACTTAACAACTCTTGTACTTTCCTGATGGATATAGATGTAAAACGTATGTTATACGGATGTGCAAGAAAAACTAAAAAAGTTTTGCAAATGTTATTTTATTATTGTTTGTATGTGTCTGCATTGTCTAGTAGATGCAAACATTTACTTAGAATCAAAAATATTATTATATTCACATTTTTTTACGTTAAAAACTCAATATTATGTAGTTAAATAATAAATGTACCAGGTAATATTATTAAAATAAATTTCATAAAATTGATACAGTAGCTCTCAAAAGTGTTTGTACGCTTACAATTTCCCATAAAATTTAATGTGTCTTCGACTAATAATCATAAGTACTGTAAAATCCGGCGTATAACGTGCACCTACACTTTCAAGCTGCAATTTTTAGTTGTATATTCGCCTTATAAGGCGCAATGCCTTTTTTACGAAGCAACCTGAAATACATGTGCGCAATGTTCTTACATTCTGAAGTAATTTATTCGAGGTATTAATCCAAGCTTTTGTAAAAAAAATAGTGTACTTCTAGAACTACAACCCTAAGTTCATAAGGAATGTCATTTTTGAAGTGAAACTTCTTTAGGCACGAGAGTGAATTTGAAATTCGCTCAGTTTTGCGTTAGGGTGAAAAACCGAACGGAAGTAGTGTCCCCTCATCCCCAAAATCCTCGCCATGGTGAGGAGTAGCGAGTGGGAGGAAAAGGGAGAGGGGAACACCACGTGACTTGCGTCATATCTGTGAAAAAGTTGGACGATTGCCAAGGGGGTATCAGAGGTATTGGAGAGTGGGTACCCTTGCTACTCGTAACGAACTCACGTGGCGTATTTTCGTAGTTTTTATATAATAAACGTGCCGTTTTCAACGAATAAATGCACCCAAAATATTACCACTATATGGCTCTTCCCGTTACGGGAGTGTCTGGGGCATTGTGTATATGTCACTAACGTTCGCACTAGAATCACTACGGATAGCGTCTTGCAAACAAACACGGTGACTTCTGTGAGTGATGCATTAAGTTTACATTATTAATTTTCTCATTTCCATTGAATTATAATTAACTCTTGTCAGAATGTCTAGAACAAATGCAAAAAGAGGAAAAGAGTTTCGTGAAAGGAAAAAGCAACAAAAAAAAAAAGGAAAACCAGCAGCAAGCCCGATCGGAAATCTACATATCACCAGGTCGTCTTGTTGCAGCTGTTATCACCTTTATCCATTAAGTTTTAGTGCTGTACACACCAGAGGCTGCTGCAATCATTGAATCCGATGGTGATTAAGAGCCGCTTATCTTAACTGGAGACTTTAATGTTAATTTGCTTCAAAAGCAGCAAAGTCACTCTTTGAATTCTTGAAAAGGACACTGAATTTGACAATGAATATTGATTCTAGAGAAGGGACAACAAGATACTGAACCACGATTGATGCAGTTTTCTCACGTTTTCTTGATTGACTACAATTGAGGATTTTTATATCCCACACTTCAGTTATACCACACTCCTATTGTGTCTTTCTTGGAAAATGATGATACAGAAAATTGAATAAAAGCATTATTTTCATACAATACATGAAGTCCGAATTTTATTTGATTTAAGTAAGTTTCCCCAGCAGTTTAAGATAGTTAGATCTATTCCTGCATTTATGGCCAACGTTGCCAAAGAAGTTTCACTTCTATCGCGTGTGGCTTTCCACATTTAAATTTTTTTTTATATTAACGGTATTTAAATATATGTAGAAGTCTAACATTTTTCTTATTCTCATCTTTTTTTTATTTTTAAAGCTCTAATTTTTACACCCGGCGTATAACGTGCACCCGTAAATTTCGATCTTATTTTTTGAGTTAAAAGTACACCGGATTTTACGGTATATCAGAATTGTAATTTTTTATAATGTCGACAACTTATTCTTAATGGAATAACGTTATCATGTTTCAAAACACAGTACTACTATTATTTTAATAAATTAATAATCAAAAGACAACAAAAAATTACGTCACAAAAATCTTAGTACACTTAAGAAAAAATTCAACACAGCTTTAACTGTTAAATTTGTTTTCTTAATTTAGCACTTAGCAAGATATCCTTGAGCGTCCACAACAGCTTTTAAAGGTCTCAGTATAGATTTTAGCTGTTTTTCTTTTATTATTGTTTTGTAATTTCTGTATCGATGTTCCTACATCACATTTTGTGATTACTATTTTTAATTCGCATTTTGTTTTTGTAATGTCTTTTTACTCTAACTTCAAATTCTTTCCAAATATGTTCTACTGAGTTTAAATAAAGTGACTGAGATATTATTTTTAAGACTTGAGGACAATTATAAAGACACCAAAGGCGTGCGTTAAGAGCAGTCTGCTTGGGTCCGTATCTTGATAAAAAATGAAGTTTTCTCCAATGCCCAATTTTTGCCCGGATAATCTCAGATTGTTTTTTAAAATATTTGTATGAAGCTCTCATTCACAACACCGTTAATAAATACCAAATATTCGAATTCTGAATCTGACATACGCCTCTGCCTCTATGGTTGACTATTCCAACTATATTATTGGGAATAATTTCTTTGTTTTTTTTCCCCACATTATTGCCCATTAAGCCAAAAATGTTGAATTTGCTCTCATCTGCAAATAGGACATTATTCTAAAGTGTTTTCAGCACTGGCGTAGCTAATTCTGAGAGGGCCCTGTATCAAAATTCCTCCGGGGGCCCTTTTTAGATATGAGAACCATGTTAGTTAGACTGTAGTTACGCATGTTGGGGTCCCTGTAGTTTGGGGGCTTCGTATCATTGATACGGTGGTAGTTACGCCCCTGGTTTTCAGACTTGATTATCATGGATTTAACATAGGAAAGTCGAAGCTTTTTGTTTTTCGCACTTACAAAAAAAAATTTTCTTCTAACAGTGTAATTCCGCTGATCTGAGAACTCTTCTAATGGTTTGAAATGAAAGTGAGGTAAAAAGATGTTTTACCTAATTTTGTAGAAATTTTTATAGCTCTCAAACTTAGGTTTTTGATAAATTTTCTGACAATAGGTCGCTGATCACGTCGAATTAACTTCTTTGGACCTCCTTTTCTTGGCTTGTTTTCGAATCTACATTCTTCTTTAAAACGCTGTATCACATACTGTATCATAGAATGAGAAACATTTACTCCTTTCGAAATATTTCGAGCTGATTTATCTTGATCGAAGGGGAAAATAATCAATTTTCGAATGCTTTTCGTCGTGTCTTTACGACTACGAACTATTTTTAAATAATACAGTAATAAAAGAATAGAACAATTTAAAGAAAACAAGCGAAGATTCACGCACAAGATTTTTTTTTCGTGTTGCCACAAAGCATAAATGAAAAGAAGAAACATACGATATTTTTATCAAAAGAATCTATCCCAAGATGTTTTTATGTACTATTACATTTGTGACGTTTTCTTCTCCCCCTTCCGACATTTTAATTCCTCTAAATATAGATTGAGTAAGCATTATTAAGAAAAAAAATTTCGCTTTAAGTCCCATGGAGAACATATAAAATGAAATTGGACTATATGTTCGAATTTTGATCCAAAATAAAGTAAGATTTCTACAACTTTTTCAAGTGTATAAACACTTTTGAGAGGCACTGTATATGAATCACGCACTATTTATGTAGTTGTGCGAATTTAATATTCTTTTTATAAAATAATAAATGATTAAATGACGTTTAATTAAAGCCATTCTGTTAATCATTTATAATAAAATAGAATATTTTCTACGATATAGTTTTCTTACTTCACCCAAGATCAGAATTGAATGAACTCCATAACATTTCCCTCTGGAATTAAAATTATAATAAATACACTGTAGATGGCAGCACGAGCAATAGTTTCTAAATCTTGTGATGCATTTTCTTTCGAGAAAAGTCAAAAATACAGACTATATTTTAAGAACACGCGCTTCATATTTTTTTGTAATTTATTTTTACTTTTCACATCTTGGTGAAACTTCAGAAAGAAAGGAACACGCACATAAGTACTTTAAGAATATTTCCCTTTTATTTTTAAATTTTTGTGCAATAAAAATTATTTTTTTAAATGTACGATTTAGTTTTTTTGTTGTGCAGTTATGTTAATATTAATTAATTATTTAAAACAATACATGAATCAGTTTATTTAGACATTTGTATACCAAAAAGAAGCACTTAGTAATTTTTTTCTAGCTTCAAATAAATAAAATTTAAAAAAAAAAAAAATCTGACATTAAAAAATTTGCATAGATATAACTTTTTTTTTTGGATACGCATCATATAAATTAATAATTGAATTAAAACTTCAAAGAAGTGTTTTATGCCAAAACAAGTAGCATACAAAAAATTTTTTAAGTCAATTCCGACTTAGATCAACAAAGAAAAATTCTATTTTAGCTACTTTTTATTAAATAATTATCAATTAATATAAATATGTACACACATATGACAGAATCACAACATTAAGTGGTAATTAATTTTTATTCATTATCATTAAAGTATCGTATTGTCATCCAAAACAACCGTGTATATAAAATTTCAGTTCAACTGAATGCTTTAAAACGTGAGAAAAAAACCTTTTCAAGTTTTGACACAAGTCGCCTGAAATTATGCCAACGTGGTTGTATATGTAATTCTTTAAATAATTGTTTTAATCAATTAATTATTATTAAATTACTGTATTGTCATCCAAAATAATCATGTATATAAAATTTCAGCTCAATTGAGCGCTTTAAAATGTATTTTATTAACGATTGAAAATTCCACCGAGATAAATATATAGAAAGTGTGTGTGTGTGTGAGAGAGAGAGAGCTAATAGTAGGAATTTAAAAATTTCCTTGAATCAAAATTCGTTTTCTTTTGATTTTTTTTCTAATTAAGCATTAATTTTAGGAAATGGATAATCTTCGTGATCATATAAAACGCAGATAAAAGTAATTTAAATTCTCTTTTTATATTAACCCTTAAACATGTCACAAAATACAGAATGTATTTTGTCACTTTGGTCGAAGGATTATGTGTATCTCTTGCTCATATTCAAGAGTGCTCCCTAACCAAGGGGCGTAGCTAACGTCGTATAAATGATACGGGGCCCCCAAGCTACAGGGTCCCCCAACAATTTCAGCAAAAATATCGTGGCAAAAGGCCCCCAAGAGGGGGCCCAAGAAATTTTGGTACAGGGCCCACTCATGACTAGCTACGCCAGTGTCCCTAACTCATGTATGCCAATAGCAAACGTTGCTAGAAATCACTTAGAGGCAGTGGCGTAACGGAGATATAGGGCGTCCTGGAAAGTCAGGTTTTGGGCAGCAAGCTAGATCTTACAAAGGGTTAGTCCTTGGCGTCAGTCAGACTTTGGGACCCCTAGAACCCTGCCCCCTTCCCCGTGATGAGGGGGTGTACGTTACGCCACTGCTTCCAACTGCGGCATTTCTACCAATAAATTAAACTTTTATTGCTTTAGAATTAATTTTAATATGTTCACTGATTCTCAATACACTTTATTAATGAAGAACAATTTAATACAAAATCTTAAGCCAGTTAAATGTTTAATTTCAGACGCAAATATAGTAAATTTCAATAGATAATTATAAAGCAGAAAGAGAAATGAAAATAATTTGTGGTAAATATATAATTATTTTTTTAATAATTCAAACAGCTAGAAGTCTGAAGACCCGTAACCGTTTATACTAGGAACTTCGGTTTGAAGACCCTTAGTGCATTGCTCAAAATTTCACACCCTTTGCTTATCTTACCTACAGTTAAAATAGACCGGTCTAAATATGATGCGAGGGGGGTGACAGGAGAGAGGTACAGGTCATTCATGCATTCTGGCAATAATAGGATTAAACTCGTAACTTGAGTAACTTGTTTAGTAAAATAACATTGCTGTGAACGTAGGTGAAGGAAGATGTAATTCATTTAAATAAAAAAGAGCATATATATTGAGCTTCGTTTAAACAGGTTAGTGAGGGCAAGTTTTAATTTTGAAATAGTATATAATGAGTGCAATTGCTTTTAAACAATTGTTATTTAGTAGAGATAATTTAATTCTGGTTTTTTTCTTAGATGATGATTTAACTTAAAATAAAAAAATTTAATTAATATTCAGCAAATATTAACTTTTTTGCTGTTTGGCAACAAAAAATTATTAGAATATAAAAAAAGTTTTTATGGATATTCAGAATGTTGGAAGTAAAATATTATTTCGGAACCTATTCTGAAGTGGTATTTGTTTCATATTTACCTGAAAAAAAGCTGTGTTTTGTAAAATTTTATGTGGTTGAGAAAAAAAAAATAATTTTGACATATTTAGTTTTGAAATTATTATATTCTTACAAAAGACAAAAGTCACATTAAGATTTTAAAAGAATCCTTTTACAATTTTGAATTTGGTTCAAAAGTGTTCGTATCCACTGTCTAATACCCCACAAATTATAGCTTCGGTCAATCCCCACCTATCTAAATTAAAACAAATCTCGTAATTCATTACTTACAAAATGTCAAAAGGAAAGTTGAATCATTGTCTTTAATTTGGCAGAGATTAAGTTCATTCTTTGTGAAATTGATTCTGAAACTGAATGAGATACTGACAGATATCGGTTATGTTTTAAAATTATGATATTAAACTAGAATAAAATAATTAAGGCTTCAACTCAAATATAAGACTTCAACTCAATACAGTCGAACCTTCATATAACGTACCTTTATATTGCAAATTTTTCTATATAGCGAACATTTCCCTGGATCCTTGAACATTTCACGATTTTCTTCGTAAAATAACCTCCCAATAGCGAAGTCCATTTTCTATATAACGAACTTTTTCTCTTGTGATTCAATTTTTTTCTCTCTTTTTTTACAAGTATTTCTGGACGTTTCAAGTTATTCTTTCTTTTAACTCATTTTATGGTGGTCATAAATCTTGAACTGGTTTTATTAGGTACCTAGCTTGCTAAGAGCAATAGAGTTCTGGGCGTTTCATCTAAAAAGTGCAACTCTTAACCACCATCGCCCAGTTCACTGGAAACATCTTCGATATCTCCTTTCGCCCTCAATGGAATTGTTTCGTGTCCCCGGGTCCTTAAAGTAGTATCCATTCATTTGTAGTGTTGATCAGTCGTGCTGGTAATTTTATTTCTTGTAGCTCGAAAATGTCAACACGTAAGGGCTTGAGCTTCAAAGAAAAAAATCAATTCTTTAGGAAGTGGATAAAGGCATTAAAAAACTATCCCTTGCAGTCGTTTTTTTTTTTTCTCTCTCTTTTTGATAGATAAGATATATAAAATAAATATTATCAATTTCAAAAAGGTGTGAATAATTACTTTTTTTTTTTATACATAGTGTTTATGAATTTAAAATTTGTTTTATGTGGTTTATAAAGAAAATTGAAAGATGAACCTCGAAATAACGAATTTTCCATATAGCGAATTTTTTTTCTGGATTTAGCGACTTCGTTACATAGAGGTCCGACTGTAGATGCATAATTTTTTTGCTGAAATGGCGTCTATTCAAGAGTAAAGCCCAATGTGTACTTTGATTTCACAAAACGAAATCGTTCATTATGGTCAGTGTAAATTTTGATGTTATTATGGTCGCAACAGTCCTGATGCAAAATCAATAAAGCGATAGTATGAAATGTTGAAAAGGAAAAAAAGAAAGAAGAAAAAGACAGCGTAACAGAAGACATGTTAAAGAACACTTGGCGGAGTTATTTACACTTATTCAGGGTTTGCCTTTAATAATATTAAATATTGCTGTAAATATCTGTAGTTAGTTCATAAGAAGAGATATAAGAAAATCAAATTTTAAAATTCAAATATCCACAGCTATTTAATTTCCTTATCATTAATACAATTCAGTTTTCAAAACTTTGAGTTAAAAGTAATCAAAAAGTTGAAATTTAAAAAAAAAAAATACTCTAAAATTTGGCATATAAAGCGCATCTATACTTTCAAGATGTATTTTTTAATTCTAAGTATATTTGCCGAAACCCGAAATGTATTTGTGCAGTTCTCTTATGTTTTAAAGTCATTTATTCCAGGTATTATCACAAGTTTTTGAAAAAATAGTATATTTCTAGAACTACAACCCTTTAAGTTCACAAAGAATATCACTTCTTTTAAATAGACGGTATTTCGATCAATGTAGATGTCTTCTTTTTTATGCTCATCTTTCTTTTTTTTTTTTTAAAGTTATCATTTTTATACCCAGGGTATAACGCGTACTCATAAATTTCGATCTTATTTTTCATGCTAAATGTGCGTGTTATACGCCGATTTTACGGTACGTGAATGCTTTGATTAATTAAAATTTCATCTTTACAAATGATTCTTATACGTTCCTCGACTTCCATTTTTAAATGAAAAAAATTATTAAATGCTTCAATTAAATTTAATTTTAAACCAGAGGTCTGGCGATTAAAAATTGAGCTATGTACGAGCTAATGCTTTTGATAATTTAACTTTTATAAAAAATTGTGACTAACCTAAGACTTTAACTCAAGCAAATATGATTATTAGTTTTTGTATATTAAATATAATTATGAAATTGGAAAAAAAAATATAATGATAGTAATTTCAAAACTAACATAACTACTAAAAATCTTTATCGTTTTATGTGTATATATTATATAGTTTTGATTTTGATTTACAGTAATTTGGTATCTGATTAATACTGATTCACACATACGTATGCGATTTTTTTGAAACTCAAAAGCTTACAAATAAGCTCAATAGATGGCAGCATGATCTGAAGTTAAGCAGTAAGCTTCGCTTGCTAAAAATTTAAAATTATAACACAAAAAAGATGGAGTAAAAAAAAAAAACTATTTATTTTTCCATGCGTGGGGGGTTCTAATTCAGCTGTTATTCGTCAAATTCATGAAATTTTAGATATTGAAAGTGTTTGGGATTCATAAAACTATTTTGTTCCAATGCTTATGAATTTTTTTAAAAAATGTATATAAAGAAATTTTTAAATATAATAATGATTGTTAATGGATAAATTCGAATAAAAAATATGTTCATTTAAAAAAAAAAGATTTTTTTGTAAATTAATTAAAATTTGAATTCGAATTGCATAAAAAAATGTGAGGCATCAAATAAATGATAGAAACAATGACCAATACATGTCAGATAATTTGAAACTTTTTTAAAGTAACATGAATTTTTCTTAGATTTATTTTTAAAATCTATGGCCATGTGATGGTAATAATACAGTTACACTTCATGATTTTAAATTTTTTTAAAATTTTTTCATCACAAAAAGTTAACGAAAAGTCCCAACTTTGATATTTTATAAATGAACGATGAAAATTAACTCATGAATCAATGAATAACTTAAAAACAATATCAAGAAATACCCAGCGAAGAAGTTGGGTAACAACTAGTCAGTGTTGAATATATATTTTAAACGACATGGGACCCCTAGGCTGTCGAATTCTCGGGGCCCTGTAGCCTAATAATTTTATTACACACCATTTTAGGAATATATTTCATTGCACAAATAAAATAACAAATTATCAGCAAATTAAAAATATATATAGGACTTAACAATAATTATTTATTAGAATCTGTAATAAATTAACTCTTGCAATAAAAAATAGCTAAATATTTGGTTTTCTCAACTTTTGGGGGCCCTTAAAAAGCGTGAGGCCCATAGGCAATCGCCTACTCCGCCTAATGAGTAATCGGCACTGAAACTAGTATACGTACGTACTATATCAAAGTTACTTGCTCTATATATGAAATCAGAATTGGATATTAAATTTTTGAATTTACGAGCATAATGCTAGACCTAATGTAAATTTGACTTTCCTCCTCAAATCTAGACAAGAATATCGATTTGAATGCAATGTAATGTATACAATAGAAAGATTTTTTTTTTAAAAAATAATTTCTGTAAAATATATATATATATATATATATATTTCAAATTTTAAAAAAATATTTTTTGAAGATCTGATAAGTAGTAAGCGAACGATTGAAATAGACTTGAACATATTCCCAAAACTCTGAAAAAAGGAATTCTTCAAAATTTTTTGTTTACTGAAATCTTGGTGTGAATAATAGCAGCCCAAGTTTATTCAACAGCCGTTTTTATTTTTACAATCTCTCAAATGGTAAAAAAAAAAAAAAAAAAAAAAAAATTCAACGAAAGATAATGTTTTGAAAATATGCATAAATTACATACAAATTATTGAATTCAACCACAGCTTCGATTCCGTGCTACAATATCTTTTCTTCAACTGAACAAAAACAAATGTAGAATAATTACAAAAGATACCAACTTTAGTAACATAATTTAACGACAGACGATTATACATCAGCAAATAAATTAAGTAATTAGAATAAATTAAAGTTACACGAATAATTGAATAAAAGCAGACGACAATAATATAAAAGAGACTTTTCAACCTAAACAATAACTGTAATTATTATATAATTTAAAATAGTACATTAAAAATTGGTTCCAAATAAAGAAAATATATTTAAATAGATATACTTTTTATAATTCGAAACATTATTTCCAGAAGGAAATAAGAATTTCAATGGAATATTATCAAAACTGTTAGTCTTAATATGGAAGTAATTCTCTATTAGAACCGAATTTGGTTCCTATTGTATGAAGGCAACTTTAAAATGACTTTTTTTACTGTTATTATCATAATACTGAATAAAATGTCGTTTTAAATGTTGATATTTATACACGAGACAAATTCTCTAATACATCAAAATATTTCACTTAAGTTACAATGACATCAAATGCACCGTATATAAAATTCCTTTCAAGGAGCTAAAAATCCTCAAATACAGATAGCTGAAATTTTTGAATGTCGGGTAAGACGCCTTTGAATATTTTTAAACTGGTAAAGGTGTTTTTAAACCTGCTCGAGTCAAGGTCATCAAGATGACCCAATCTGAATCCATCACAGCTCATCAAGGAGTTGAAATTTTTTGACTCTCATATAAAATGTAAAAAATTCTGAGATTCCTCAAGGTCATTGCATATTCATTATGTGAAAAAGAAAAATTTGAAAAAGCTTATTTTTAAAGTATATTCTTTGCAGAAAATGAATAATAAAGTGTAATATTTTTGTGTGTAATGGGATGATTCTTTGAATCGGTCGAATATCACACACACACAGTGCATTAATCTTCTAAATCTAATCAAATTTCAGTTTTGCAAAGTTAGATTTTATATGCATATTAATCTTTTATGCTACAGTATTTTATGTGGAATAATTTACTTTTAATTTTACATTTATACAGCTCGTAAATTTTAAAGAACTAATGTTGACCTTTTCTTTCATATATACAGGGTGAATATAAATGATGGACCCGATTTTAAGAAATCTTATTTTCGAAACTACTGCATATATTACAATAAGTGATACACGAATGTGTAAAGAAATATACCAAGAGTTTTTTTTCTGTTACAAATGCTCGATATGTGACCGTCTTGTTACACAGCATCATCCAATCTGTAATCTAGTTCGTTCCATACATTTTGTAGCATCACTCTATCAGTGGTTTGTAATGTCCCAGAAATGCTTACTTATCGTCCTCTGTTATTTGCTGCGTCAATTGCAAATGATACGGCTTAAAACTTAATTTTTTTCGAAAAATTTTCCTTACCGTTTTCTGTGGCATTCCAAGTTTACAGGCGGCAACTCTCGTAGACTTCCGTGGACTTCGAACAAAACTCTGTCTCGCTCTTTCCACTGCTACTTCCGAGACTCTTGGCCGGTCTCTGCTTTTCCTTTTACACAAGCAAACTGTTTCTTAAGTGGATAATACCATCGCGGAATGCTTTTGCTGGTTGGTGCTTCTTTTTCATAGCCATTTCTAAATGCACGTTGCACCGAAATAAATGAAAAAACCCGTGCATTCTCTAATACGCAAAAACTGTTCTCTGTCATTGTCGCCATGTTTGAACCATAATCACAGCGATTTTGAAGGTGCTGTTGATCAATGGTGAGAAAGAAAACTTGGTATATTTCTCTTTACATTCATGTATCCCTTATTGTAATAAATACAGTAGTTTCGAAAATAGGATTTTTTAAAATCGGGTTCATCACATTTGTACTCACTCTGTATTGTAAGCATTTAATTTACTTTGGTTGTTTGAATGATTTTGAAATACATTATTAATATTTGTCAATTTCGCTATAATAATAAAATAGTTGATATTGGTGACGAATTTGGTAGTTTTGTACGTTCAGGATAGCGGAATTCAGGAAATTCGATATAAATTACCGTGTTCGATCGTAGTAGCTTTCTAAGCGAACCAAATTTCATTTTATTTCACTTATTTCGCACTTAAAAAAGTAACCATAATGCTTAACTCTTGGACATTAGTGTTCAATATTTAGGATTTGAATCATTGTCATGTAGAGTAATGACAGATTCCGTCTGAGGCCGAACTTATACTACAAATGAATACTTCAGATACTTTAACTGAAACTTCAAATGAATTTGATTTCCCGCTTAAGACAAAATCGATAAGATTTGGTTTAAAAACCCCATTATATGGTATATCGAGGCACGACGCACAGTGGGCAGTTTTCCCAATCTGGCGCACGGAAATTATTTTATGGCTTTAAAATCTTCATAGTTATATCTAATGATCAAAAATCATAGTAATTAATGTAAAATGGGTATTCTTTTTTGTTTTTTACTAACAAATAAAGTTAATAGGGTCAACTAATTTATGTTCAGTTTGAATTTGATCAAGAATAAATGATTGCTAAGCGGAACTAGTTTTTAAGCAAGGATCTAAGGATATTAACAGAAGCAGTAATTTATACTTGGGAGAATATATACAAGAAATAGAGTGTGTCAAGTTAAAAAAATTAAATTTGATAATTGTCAAAGATTAAACAAATACAATCAAACATAGCATTGTACATTTACAATAAAGGATAATAGGTAGTGTTTAAAAAGTCTCGGCACCCTTTGATCATTTTTTTTTTTTATTTATGTATTTAAGAATTACATTTTAGCATTTCATCTAATGTTTAGAAAACGATGCGAGATAAAATTTTGCACATATTATTCACACAATTTTACAAATTTAATTTCTTTTAAAAAATTTGGAATTTTTTAAAATTCTATTCTTTTTGTGTTAATTAATTTTTTGATATGAAATTTTTGTAATATTTCTGTGAGGATATTTTAAACACCTTTAGGGATCTATTTTACCATACTTTAATCAGTTTTGGAGAAAAAAAAATAAAATGTTGATATATATATAATATATATGCTAAAATTCAACCCAAAGCCTAATATTTCCCACATTTCAATTTTTAAAAAAAAGAAATATTCCATTTACAGAAAAAGGGATCCCTAATTTTGTTACATGCATTAATATAAGACATAGGGAAAAAATGGAAATAATTGTGGAAGAAGCAGTATTTTGAATGCGAAAGAACACACAAACTGAGAAAAACCATTTTAAAGTTTATAATTCTGAAAAAATAATTGTTATAAGCGTAAATAAATATAAAATACCACACTAAAACATTAGCTGTATATTTTCCTTAAAAATAATAAAATGTAATATAAATCTTACTCCCTCGACAACCACGCATCATTCTACTTGGAGAAGAACTTTTCATTTCTATCGCACCTCATCCATTTTCCCCCTACAAACGAGCAGAAATTTTTAACAATTTTTCTTAATTTTAATTGCTGCTGGTCCTCATATTTATCAAAGTCTATTGTAGTCCTAACTAAACTCAAAACAACATTAATTTTGAGTTTGTATCTTGTTCTTCCTTCCACACAATGAATTAGGCACGCCGAATAATACCATCGGTCAACGCTGAAAAAAAGATCATAACTTTGAGAGTAGCAGGAAGTAGCAGCTAAATTTGGTATTAAATTAAGGGCCTAAATCTACTCTATATGACTTAAGTGTTTCTGTGATCACACACACACAGTCCGTGTCAATTCCAAAAGTTCTAGTCCATTAAACACAAAAAAACTGACATACGTTAGTAAGAGTTACATGCTGTGCTAAATATTATGTTTTTACAATTTTTAATCGAACTTAAGGCTAATTTGAAAGTTAAATCAAGAAATTACTTACTCATGATATCTATTTTTAAAAAAAAAACCCGCCAAAATCTGCAAAATCCTTTTCAGACGAAAGGATAGAACTTGCGACTCAAAAGGAGGCTCTAGCAAGTGTTTCTTACAAGAACAAACCCGATCTAAGCTGATAATTGTTGACAATTCCCATTCGCGTACTGACGAAAACTGTTTACCACATGGCTAGGGAACCTATGAGGACCATAAATAGTGGGTGGTGGTTGTTTTTTCGCTCAATTTCATTTTTGGAGTTTCCGAGCGCCGGATTGGAAAAACTGCCCACTGTGCGACGTCACATTGAAACACGCCACGTATGTTATTTCTCCTGCAGCGAAACTCTCCTTGTGGGAAAATGGAGTTTTACAGGCAAAGTTTGTTTCTCAGCGTGAAAGTGAAAAATAAGTATTTGGCAATAATAAAAGATGTGACCAGGGTTACCAGATTCGTGACTTTATAGCCCTTGATGTAAGATTCGATATCACCAAGGAATCATTGAGAAGGCTCCAAGATCGTTCCTTCTAAAAATTTCCATGAGGCTATGTAAAGGACCTTTGAAACAAAGGTCGAGTCAGTTCAGAAGAGTGTTCAGTCGTATGCATTGACTGCGGTAAGAGAGCGAGAGACTTTTAGTGTCTGAATTCCTACTAGTGGAACCATTCTACAGAGCCGTTACTGGAACATCGTAGAACTTGTTTATAATGAGCGCGTTTTGCACTATTGTTAACAACCTGTTATAATAGTTTTTTGAGTATATGCGTCGATTTGTCTTCACGTAGCAATCTGTTCGTCCTTGTCCCCTAATAAGTCTGTTATTATTCAAGCAATTGAGAGTCATCAGCTGCTTTTCCTCTATGAAAAATTTGCAACAGTATTCAGGATAACAACGACAACCAAACATTCTCGTCATCACTGACGAATAATCATTCTCAAAAGTTTGAGAGAAAAAAAATAGCAGAATTGTTTTTAAATAGCTATTGTAATAGATCCTTCATCTTTAATACAACTATACTGCTTCACAAAAGATCAGCTAAAAGCTAAATGGGTAAAATCCTAGGAGAGCCCACACCCTTGGCGACAAACCGAAAAAAGCGCCAAGCCAAAAAGAGATGGCGCCAAGCGAAACCGACAATGGCGGCTAGTGAATAAAGCGGGATAACGTGGATGTGTAATGAAAATATATGTAAGCAATACAGAAATTAAGCATTTAAGATTAAAAAATATAAAAATAGCCCTTACTTACTACTGATCTTTTCCGCGTGGAGGGTGCAGCGTGACAACATATTTTATAAAAAGCCTTGAAAAGCCAAGGCGATGAGCCTTGAAGGTCTCATCGCTAAGCGAATGATCGTGTGAGCTCCGCCATATATATTCTGCGAGGAAATGGTCGAACATACCTTCGGCGTGGCTGGTACGATTACAAACATCATGAGTATTCACACCTTTTTTTCGACATCTCCATTCAAATCCATCCAAAACAACACTCTTTCGTTCGTATAATCCCATTCACTCATTACATTTAGGGCATTCATAACTCGAAGCAATCAATCCTTCCTTCATGCACCATTCAACCAATTCTTTCTTACCTTTCGCATTCAACAAAGTAAAAAGTTCTAAGGTATATTCACTCACACACGCAGCCATACTTCCAGTCTGGTGCCCAACAACAAAATGAAATTCGAAATGCCCGCCGACAAAATACAAAAATTCCAGAATAGTTAGGTTTACCATATCTAGTGTATCAAAGTAGGGTTATCAAGATGGCGCATTTATCGCTAATCAAAATAATTCGCGCCAAGTGTGTGGGCTCTGCTATGACCGAACCGCTAAATGAAATAGTTTCTGGTAATAAAAATGAAGAATTACGATGGTTGGGGTAGTTTGCTTATTATTTAATTAACAGCAGTCTATCTTTGGCAGTCTGTTCTGGCTGATAATCCACTAACAAAACAACAACAACAAAAAAGAAAAGCCCATCGATTGAACATTACCAAACATTAATTTACAAATATTTATATTCTATTCTAACGTACCTTAAATTTGGGAATATTGTGTTAATCTTTATTGCATAGAGAGATGATAAGATTAATAATCTTTATATATATTTTTTAAAAAAGTTTTCGTGATGCTGTAATGAATTTATTATGTACTATCAAAACAATGACGACTTTCAAGATAATTTGCCAAGTTGGCAACACCGATTTCTCATGTGACGTACATGCTGAATTGGTAACCATGTGCTTCGTTTCATATAATGTCGCCAGTGCGGTTGCGATCGTACATTATTGCAAGCTCTCTCAGAAAAATATGGCAACAATTGGCTGGGCTGGAATCGTTGCATGAGAAGAAAGCCGTTGACTCAAACGAAGACTTACGGAACTAAATATTCAACTTTCCAGGAAGTTGCAGGTTTATCAAAATCTGAGGACTTGATTAATGAAGTGTTGGTCGATGCAGCTTCAGTAATGAATTTAACTGAAGAGGAGCTCCAGGAACGAATTTTGCGAAAAAAGGAACAAATAAATAGAACAAAATTATACGTGTAAATCACAGTTTTACGATTTGAGCAATGAGTATGAACAGTCGAATAATTTTTACAATGGGGTCGAATAATTTTTACCGCCTTTAGCACCCCCGGGGGGCCCCCCCCCCCCCAGTTTTCAAAAAATATATATTTTAAATTGTATTTCATTAGGTTATTTGAGAAAAAGTGAAAACAATTATACCCGTTTACTTTTATTTGTTTGATTTTGAAGGTTATTTTTATATATCTTATAATAATTTGAAAACTAGTAATCAAGTAACTTAAAAAAACAATATTGGCGCATTATGATATAAATTGGTCCTTGCGCCATAAAAAAAGAAAAAAGAAAAAAAATCAAATCAAAAGAACCATAAAAATACTTTCAAAAATCCATAAATAAATAAAAAAATAAAACAGGACATATTTTGCTTATTTTTTTTAAAATAATTTTATTTCAATCAATAACTTAAATTAAGGAGCTGAAGAATTTGATTTGAAAAAGAAATGGATGAGAAAGAGGGAGGGAGAAGAGAGGGGGGGGGAGGTAAACCGATTATCTCCTAAATCGTTCTTTCGTCAAGCTTTTATTTCGAACTCGTATCTTTCATTCTAAATTGTGTCGCTTGATTAAATTTTAATTAAAAAGCCGGATTGAACAAAGAAACTAAATTACCTCGAAACAATGGAATTCTCCCCCCCCCCCCTCCTATTTTAGGACGATGAATGAATTTTAAATTGTGGCACACAATGACAACAACAAAAAATCAAATATAAACCTTTTATATAGCGAGAGCAAAGAGGAGCGAATACACACATATCCTCATTAAAATCAAGTTTTAAAAAACTGATTTAAATTCTTATTACTTCACTATCTGGTAATAGTTAAATTGTTTTATTTTTACTATTGTGTTTCCCTCATTTAATGCGCTGCATTTAAAAATAAAGAGCAGTAAAGCTATCATCGTTAAGATAACCTCTTTTCAAAAACAAAA
>BMAV01022645.1:75778-101260 GCA_019973955.1 Trichonephila inaurata madagascariensis
AAGGAATGGGCACTCCTACCTCAAGAAATGTTGCACCAGCTGGTTCTGAGTATGCGGAGACGGTGCAAAGCAACCATTGTAGTAAGGGGAGGGCATATACCATATTAAGGAACATCTGCTTGTTGTTCTTCCTGCTGGATAGACAATCATGAGTCAAGATACTATGCGTTCAATAAAGCTTGTTTTTGTTTGATTCCATACCGTATGCGTTGTATTCCTTTTTCAGCGCCGATGCTTTCGTCATCCTTTACGTACATAATACTCTCCCTCATTTCAGAATTTCATGTCTCTCAGATGATTTTTCGTGAAGTTATGGCAATAAACCCACCTGTTGCTTAAGTTTTGCACGCCAGTGTATATATATATGAAGCTAAAGTAGGGACAATACCAGGAAAAAAATTAATTAGAAAAAATATTAAGTATCACAATCTTAAAGTAACACACAATTAACGACGTTTTAGATTGCGTGGAATAATTGTAAAAATCTGAAAACTGTTATTCGAAATCTTTTTTCTTAAACTATTAGCTGATATTGTTCAATAAAAAATGATGCACCCATGGTAAAAAGAGAAATTTATTTTTAATTTGTATTAATTCAAAATCGTGCTTAAAAATTTTGTGTAGATTTTTTAAAGAAGAGATTCAATTTGAATACTGAAATCTACTTTTTCAACCTCTATGCACAAGCATGCAGATATACATTTTTTTCCTTTTAGGATGGCAAAAAGATGTACTGCATTTAATATAAGATCTACAAATGTCGTCAGTAATTTGAGTTATTAAGTAACGTGATGTATATATAAAAACTAATACCCGCTTACGTAGTACCTCTTACGTTCGTGCATAAATTTTATGACATTTTACTAAGATACTTGCTGTCGCGAAGCTTTTATAAAAATTTTATTCATTAATTTAACTGAAATTATTTTTATTTCTTCCATGAAATGTATTTTTTTATATAATGAGGTTGATTCGTGTGACGTCATAGTCACATGATAGTGAAAGCCACGTGATTCTAGCCAATCAAGTCAAAAACTCATGTGACGTCATAGTCACACGATAAAAACTATCTTGTGTTTCCAACTAATCAGTTCACGCACTCCGGTGTTGCCAAGTTTTGCTCTTTGCAGAAACTTTCTCTTAAAAAGTACACATGTAGACAAAATGCATTTTATTTAAAAGTATAAGCATAAAATACGACTGTTTTTTAATTTAATAAAATCTTTTTGAAGAAATTTTTTTCCTTAACATTTAAACATCTTTAACCAAATATAAAATTTGAAATTTTATCTGAGTTTTACAAGTAGAGCAACAAGTACAATTAGTTTAATGTTTGTTTTGAATTTTGTTGTGTTTGTTTTTATCATGTGACTTCATGAATCAAGCCCATTAATTGAAATTTATTCTTCTTTCCAAGCACTACAGCCGGTTACCGGCCAAGACTGCCTCAGTAAGCATACACTATCTTGATATATTCGATGCTATATTCTTCATCCTCAAATTTCCATTCAAATTTTATTACCTCGATATATAATGGGCTCAATTCATGTGACATCATTAGTCACCTGGTAATGATAACAACGTGTTTTTAGCCTATCAGAGAGAGAGAGAGTTCAAAATCTCATGTGACATCATAGTCACACTTTAAAAACAATCATGTGTTTCCACAAATCAGTTCATGCACTTCGTCGTTGCCAACTTTTGATCTTTTCAGAAACTTCCTCTCAAAAAATACAAATTTGTCTACAACAATAATGTATATGGGTAGACAAAATGCGTTTTATTTGATAGTACTTGCATAAAATAAGATTTTTTTTTTTAACTTTAAAATCTTTTGAAGACATTTATTTTTTATAACATTTGAATATTTTTACCAAATTATAAAGTTTAAAATTTTACCCAAGTTTTACAAATAGAACAACAAGTACAATTAGTTTGATGTCTGTTTTGAATTCAACGGAGAACACTTGTTTGTCTTTATCATGTGACGTCATGAATTGAGCCCGTTGCTTATCAATATTTTCGGTATGGATTGGAAAAGTGAATATATAATAATTAATCCTATTAAATTATTTTCAAAATGCTGAAAAAAAAAAAGATTTTCAAAAATCGAACTTTATATCTTCAGGTGGAGAAATGTATATTTGTATCACTGCTAATTTGGAAAATTGTTTTAAATATAACAAATGAGTAGACTTAAGTTGAATCAGAGACTTCATTTCGCCCGAGATGAAGTCTCTGATTGGCTAGACGCTTGACACTCGACGTTTGTACGCCTTGGTGTGAATTCAGCTTTATTCTTTACTGGCTGATTTTGAAAGATAGAAATAGCAGAACACCACACAAACTGCAGGAAGCTTCAGCAAATCAATCAATCAATTAATTATTAAATACTTAAAGTAATGAAATTTAAAAATCTGAAAAGTTAAAAAAAAAGTGAGAGTAAAAATTTGAAAATAAGCATTTTACATGCTTTTTTTTTCTAACATTTCAGCTCTAAAAATACTACAATAAACATTTTTCAAAATTTTCTTTCTAGACAAGTGTTCCTTGATCCCTGAGATCTCAAAGAAACTCTAGAATAAGTTACCTCGTGTCAGGTGTTGATCCTCTACCTGATTATTATCTTTGTTTTTGGTGTATTGTAGAAACTTAACATTACTGATGGCAACAGTTGAGTTTTTGCCTTATTAGTGTGAGAATAAAAAAATAGCTTTGAGCTGTTCTTCTTGAGTTGTTGAGCATTAATTACTACATAATAACTAGAGAATTTATTTTTATTAAAGTTTTTAAGCCATTTGTGTGTGTGTTCTTTTGAAGGATATTTTGAGGTGTTAAAACAATAAATTAAAATGGCTAATTACAATTCTTCTGATTCGATATTCCAAACGGAACACCTAGGACCGGGTCAACATCATATAAAAATTTAACTTATCGGGCTAAAATCTTGTAAAGGTTGAGTAACAGAGATGCAGAGGACATAAAAGTGAAAATAAGATGACCAGAGAGAAAATTATGTTTTGGTTTTTGAAAATTATTCACATTCATGATAAAAGTAAGTGGCATTTATTTTAAAAATATGACCTATGAGAGTAAATGATGTGATTTTTCTCTAAAAATTTTTTACTTGGCTTTTTATGTTTGACATTTAACAACATTTAGTTACGCAATATGTTTTACATTTGTCGGTTAAAACCCCAGCTTTTGCAGAAATTAATTTTAAGTACGAAATTAAAATTAAAACTCTTAATGAACACACAATACACCGTTTTAATGATTAAAATGAGTTTAAAATTTACCTATTCAAGTTTTAATTATATATATACGTTACAATATTAAATGCCTATGCAAGTAAAATTAAGCAACGAAAATGAGTGAGAAAAGGCCATAGTGTTTAGCTTATAAAGAACAACTCTATGCCAAGACTAAACTAATTTAACTTAGTTTCTATGGAAACTACGATACTATATGTTTACTTTTCCAAAAAAAGCTTTTTGATATTAGAAAGGAAGCTAATTTAAAAGTAAGTTTTTATTTTAGTACTTTTAAATATTTTTTTTTTTAGTACTTTTTTTATACGAGTACTTTTGGAACTAATTTGTTATCGGTACGTTACCGATCCTCCCCTCCCCCCAAATTGCTATAAAATTTCACCAAGTTGGTACGAAAACATAACAATAAGGTAACATTAGACTGGTCGCCAAATATGTATTTGGCGCAATTTCAAAATCCCGCCATAAGCGATTAGGGTGATACCAAATTAGTTCCAAACCTTTATTTAAATGTTGAAGTAACTTTTTTTAAAAGTTCAGTTGATCTTCCATTTCAAAATAGAATTAATTTCCAATCAAGCTTGTATTCTGCATATTTTAGTTTTTATCTTTATTTATCGCCAATTTAGCGAATTATTGCCATCATATTGGATTGTAGTCAAATGCCGAAAAATGATTAGTTGGTACCATTTTTTTCTTTGTCGTCAAAGGCGCCGATTAAACTAAGATTGTATTCATATAAATTTAAGTCATAATAATAATTATAATTTGTGTTTATACTGGTACTAACGTAGGTGCGTTTTATCGCAAACTTTTGTCGACATTATATGAAACGAAGCACCTATTTGCTAATTCAGAGCATACGACACATAGGAAATCGGGGTTGCCAACTTGACGAGTTGTTAATAGAGTTAGAGATTCTTGCGGTAATACGTAAGAACCGTGAATAATCCTAAATGTAGGACCTGCAAACAAAATAATGCTTTGGAACTCATTCTATTGGTTTGTATAACACACAAATATATATCTAAAAAAATCACTTGTGGAATATACTGGATGGACCTATGTTATACAATATCACCTTTAGAGATTTTTTGGAACATGCAAAGGAGGTTCGTATTATGATGGCGCGATTTGCGTAGAACAAATTTTGAGGATTTTTTAAGCGTAAACTTGTAAAAAAATTATCAAAAAAGTGTCAATCGGATCACCAGAATTTTAGTGTACAGTTTCTGCTCCCAATAAAGTTTAAAACGCGAATTCTTTACCGAAGGAATTTTTGTATTTAAATTAGAACAAAACTAGTGCAAGTTTATCCATCGGGGTCCCAGATAAGCTGGACTTAACCGGATCCAAGAGACCCTCCTTGAATCCCACAGAGCCAAGGGGGCCCATAGATCTTCTGCGTCCAGGGCCCGAAATGAGTTTAAACTGGCACTGAACAAAACGAATCACTTTCTTTAACTATAATTTGGGTTATATCTTATTATTATTCTACATTTACGATAGGGTAATAATCAGATATAGAAGTAGTCCGTAGCCTGGAAAAGTTTGCCCGCTTCTGCCTTAAGGGGCTAGAAGGCTATTTATTTTTCTTCAGAATGAAATAGGGGGAAAGAAAAAAAAGTAAAGAGAGACAAATTATTTTTAAAAAATGCCAGAAAGGTGCTATAAAAAGAATTTTTTTCCCCCGATTGAGACAAATTATGCTAATTTATTGCGAATACTCCTTTTTCAAAGATGATCATCCAATTGAGCAAAGAGCACCGTAAAATCTTGAATGGCCATTTGATGGAATGCTTTTCAGAAATGGTCAATTACATTATATCTCATAAAAATAATCTCTTCGTCATTCTCTAACACAAGAAAAAAAATTTGAATTTAAATTTTTAAAAAAAAAAAAAAAAAACTCTGAAAAATTATCATAAATCTAATAATATCCGAAAATCGTCATTTTCAGAAGATATAAAAAAAAGTGAAAATAATTGACTTTATTCAAAATGATGATAAAAATTATATAAAATATGCTTTTGAAGAATTCATTGTAATAGTGTGTCGCACAGAGAAATGTGTTTGGATTAAAACAACTCATTTTTGCGGATTTTTAAAAAGCATTACTTAAAAGCGGTTTTTTTTCGAGATATATTATGTTAGTAATTAATTTTCTTACGTCAAAATTCATTTTTTAAGAGGAGTTGGAAACCTCTCTCTCTCTCTCTACGGACAATGTTAAATTGGTTGTTTTCGAAGTACCTTTTCTCAAAATCTGTTATGTGTACATACTTGAAATTTTTCATACTTTTTTCATTATACTGAAATGAGCTTTTAGTTAATTTTGAATTTTTTCTTAATTTATGAAATATTTTATCAAACATTGCGAAATTTGATCCATTTTTCACATAAAAAATTTGTAAAAAATAAATTTTTGAGTTTTTTACAAAAAGCTCATTTTAGTATATATTAGCCCTCATTATGAATATGTCATAAAAATGCACATACCTGTGAACAGCAGTTTCTCAAAAAAGGTACATCGAACATCAAAATTTACATTTTGAGATAAATTAATTTTAATGTATACAGTGAGGCTTCCAATCAGCTAGTAAATAAAAAATAAGACTCAATTTGCAATAAAAGATACATGTTTTGGTTTATATCAGACGTTCAACTTTTAAGCAAAAACGAAGTACTTTGTTTACATTTTTCGCGCCATTCAAATGGGCGTGGTCCAGTTTCAACGATTATTTAAAAATAGGTTTTAAGGGTTTCTAATTACCCTAGAGATTAAAGTAAGGTATTTGTAGAAAGGTTAAAATCTGTACAATTTGAAAGTGTAAAAATCTCAAATTGTCAAATAAATAAGATTTTAGCTTTCCAATTCCACTTAACATATTGTTCAACTGAGTGAAGTAATAAAAAATATTACACAAATTATCCATTGCATGTTTTTGATAGTTAAAAACTGAAATATCTAATAAATAACTCCCATTTAACCGAAATATCTTATATACCATAAAATCCGGCGTATAACGCGCACTTTGAACACAAAAAGTAGGATCGAAACTTAAGGGTGCGCGTTATACGCCGGGTATGAAAACGTTAGCTTTAAAAATAACAAAAGAGGTAAGCTTAAAAAAAATTTACTTCTACATGCATCGAAACACTGTTTATTTAAAAGAAATGACTTGCCTTATGAACTAAAAGAGTTGTAGTTCTAGAAGTATACTATTTTTTCAAAAACCTCGGATAATACTTCGAATAAATTACTTCAAAACATAAAAACAATGTATACCAATACTTCATATTTCTTCGTTAAAAAGGGGGTGCGCGTTATACGGCGAATATACTTAAAAAGTAAAAAATTCAGCTTGAAAGTATAGGTGCGCGTTATACGCCGGATTTTACGGTAAGTGAAAATACTTATGTTATTTTTGGGTAATATTCATTAGAAATAGAAATTGTGTTATATTTTCCATTTCACACATACAATTAGAGCACGAGTACAGTTGTAAGTTTGGATTAGTCCACAGTGAGAACCAGTAGCGCACACAGGAATTTTTCAAGGGGGGAGGCGGGGTCGAAAGTTCACCATTCATGTATCATGCTCCTTTTGATTTTGTAGATTTTGGGGAACAGAACACAGTAAAAAACTAATTATAGAATAAATAATTGGCATTAATTAATAAAATTAATCATTAATAACAAATATTTAATTAAATTTTACGTACTATATACTTAGAATTATAATCAATCGGGGAAAAAATTGAGGGCTTTGGGGGGGGGGGGGCCCGGACCCCCAGGACCCTCCCCTTGTGTGCGCCACTAGTGAGAACTCAAAGATGGTTTTTGTAGTTTTGTATTTTTAGCGCACACAGAAGACAACAAAGAGTATCTTTGGGTTCTCACTGGACTAATCCAAACTTACAACCCTACTAGTGTTTTCATATTCCGGCGCTCAACGTGAGACGCCCGTATATTAGAACACGAGTTGGGTTTTAAATTTGGATTAGTCCAGTGAGAACCCAAAGATGTTTTTTGTAGTTTTTTATTCAGCGCAACGGACAACAGAAGACAATAAAGAAGTGAATATATGGTTACAGTGAAAAACAAAGAGGGTAGCACCCATTCGCTGCGCCATTTGCCATGTAATGCGGGAGATACAACACATACATTCGTGACTCCGGTGAGTGAGTGAATATTAAAGTCGCACTGTTCAGCTACACGAGGGCTTTTGGCGACAGACCTCGTAATTTTGAACCATGGTCAAATAACGTGGACGACACCTGAGCTGGCACCCCCTCTCCTAACTATCACACCGCACCAACGGGAGGACGGTTGAGCTCTCGACAGATTTAACGTACATCTCTCCCCTGCACGGAAGGTCTTGTAATGATTTCACTCAGCTCTTGGATAACTATTTATTTCAGAATGAAAATCATCAAAAAAATAAAATGGTATATTCTTTTACAATTCAATAGCAAAGGGTCCGTAATGATTTCGAGTCTCTTTCACATAAAATAAGGGCATAACTTCGCCCGCTAGAGGAAAGTCCTATTCCAATCGTGAGTAAAAAAGGTTCACTCTCGGTAATTCCTCACCGAGTCTGAGTGAGTTCGCTGGCTCCAACTTCGCCGTGCTCTCTTCCGTTCCCTGATCTTCCAAGTCAGGAGACCGCTGTACTTCGCGTGCTCATTATCGCTTTTTTTTTATCGCTCAAGGGACGTCCAAACGGCTCCCTTCAAAATCCAGTCTCTCCTCCGGACTCTCTCGCCCTTCTTATATCCTCTCTATTTCTCCTAGTCATCCTTCTCTGATCTCTTTGTCGGCCTCAACCCCCCTTGTTCTTTTGCCGCTTTTCGATCTCGGCTCCCTTGATTTCTTACCCTTCTGCCGCGCCAAATCGGTCTCGTTTCCTGTTCACTAGTCCAAGAGGTGCCGAGGCTGGGTGCACATTTGTACGTTCTCAGACGCGCCGTCGTCACCGAATCGCGGGAAAATGAATACACAATGTGAAGGCACCTCAATTTGACAGTCCGGTCAGCTGGGAAAAAAGGTTCCGAAACTCGACCATCCAGTTACGAAATTCCTTCCCAGCAATTAGAGAAATACCTGGAATTTTCACAACGTCTGTCGGCAAGGGGCAAGGGATCTGTTAGAAAATAGGGGGAAGAGATCGGCTTCGTCACAGTCTTCAGCGTTACTAGGCTCGAACTCATGCCATGTGGCTCCGGTGGCGTAGTGGTCAAGGCAACAGACTTCGGGGCTGCCATTTCATGAGTTCTAGCCTTGTACCTCAGAAGAACTGCCATGCAGAGGGGGCCGATGCAAGCTAAATATTTTGAGGCTCAAACGTCATCCCGTTGACGTGGTATGGAAGTTAGAAGAACGGGGTGCTAGCTCAGGTGTCATGTCTTCATCACTTAACCATGGTTCAAAATTCAAAAGCCCTCGTGTAGCTGAATAGCGCGACGTTGATACTCACTCATTCACACATACATCCAAATGAACCAAACAATTTCTTACATGTGTTTCGCATTTATCGCTCTTGTATTTTTCAGTACAACTTATTGTGTAATTTAATAAACGTAGAATTTTTATTATGGAACTGGTCATCGAATATTTGACATCAATTAAGAAACAATGGACAAACGAATATGTAGCTAACACATCGGTTTCCAATATAAGCATCATTTGAAGAAATCTTGAAATGAGAGAGAAATTTTGAAAAAAAGTTTTAAATTAAGAATATTGCTGCTATATATATTTTTCTCTATGTTTCTCGTTTACTTTTTTCAGTTGCTTACATTTCTGTAGATGAACCTGTGCTACAATTCAAGAATCCTGGTTTTACCATGATGAAATTTAAATCTTTGTAGAACATTTTTTACAAATACATTCAAAAAATTCGGAGGTATCTAACTCGATTCTTTGTTCCTATGATTGCTACATTTTTTTTTTATTGATTCTTTATTAAATTTTTTAAGTCATATCTGCGCTTTGGATTCTCACATATAGTTCACACCAATTTTTTCTCCTCAAACGGATTCAAAATTATTATTCGAATTTTTCATGTCGCTCTTTAATTAGTCGGGATTCTTCCACGAAACATGTTCCAGCATCATTAGGAATAGTCGAAAACAGTGCTTTCTTACCTTTTTATCACCGCGGACCAGTCTACGTTTGATAATTTCACCGCTGCCCTCTAACGGGGGTCGTTAATTGTTTATATTTTAGATTGATTTAATTTAATAATTTTAATTTATAATTGTATTTATGCCTTCAGTGTAAAACACAGTTACACCAAAAAATGAATATAAAGTCATTTAACATGGAATATAAAGTGATTTCCATGGAAAGTCGCACCAACCTGAGAGAAATGCACCACAGTAAATAAGATAGAAATAATTTAATATTCTTTGGGCTGCCCAGTACTAGTCCACGGCCCGAGGTTTGGGGATCCCTGGTGAGGTCAAGGAGTGTTTCTTAAATTAGGGATCGCCAAAACTTTTAGGACTTTTGATATATCTTTATGGCTAAAATAACTTGTTCGTTTTTAACAAATAGTTTGACGTATTGTACCTGAAATGTAATCAAGATAAAAAAATACCTACAAAAAAGAACTTTTTGACTTAAGGTATCCGACTACGTTCGGAACCGTGATTATAAAAAAGCGCATAAATGGATAATTTTCATGATATTTAGTGTCACTTAGATTAGAATACATGTATAAAATTGTTTTAAGGCTATTTTGACAAAAAAAATTTATTTAAATACAATATTTCGGCAAAAAATTAACTTAGAATAACCTTTTTTCAAAATGTTATCCTTTTGTGAAAAATGCTTCTATTATAATAATATTTTGCCTGTATATTGCTCAGACCTTTGTACAGAGGCTCAACTATTATTTTTGAAAAATTCACTTTATTTTCAGAGTTACAACCCATTGAAATAATTATCGGCGTTTTTTTTCTTAAAGTTTGTCCCCTCTGTTGTCGTAAAACACAGATAAACCCACTTCTAAGTTATGTATTTCAAAAATTCTAATTGAGCATCTGTACAGAGGTCTATGATTATACAGGCAAAATATGATTATAATAGAAGCATTTTTCACAAAAGGAGAATATTTTGAAAATGGGTCATTCTATGTTCATTTTTTGTCAAAATATTGTACTTAAATAATTTTTTATTGTGTAATACTATTCTTAAAACAATTTTAAATAC
The DNA here is from genome assembly GCA_019973955.1 of Trichonephila inaurata madagascariensis. Lineage (NCBI taxonomy): Eukaryota > Metazoa > Arthropoda > Arachnida > Araneae > Nephilidae > Trichonephila > Trichonephila inaurata. Next base: position 86,269 of record BMAV01022645.1, read on the forward strand.
ATTTTCTAATCTAAGAGACACTATAAATATCACATAAATATTATCCATTTATACACTTTGCAAAATCACGGTTCCGAACGTAGTCGGATACCTTAAGTATAATAAAACAACTTATACTTCATTTGTAATGTCCACACACACACACACATATTGCTATTAGCTCGTCAAAGGCACTACATATGCGAGGTTTCGAGTGTTTTAGTAACATATGTTCACGCGTTTTAATTTAATTGTGACTATGGGTTATGTCAAAGGTAGGTTTCAAAATGTTTTTTTTTTCTCGAATAGGCTGTATGTTAGAAATTAAGCCTTTACAAATACAGCAAGTCCCCAAATGCGAGATCCATTTCAGTGGTGGAACCAACTAGTGGACGCTTGCATTTGGACGCTTAAGTTAATTTTAATTCAAAGTCTTTTCTAATGCTGAATATTGCCGTGATTTAATATTGCCAAGAGAGTATCTGAGCCAAATTGATACTCAAGGGATTTTTTGCATGGCTACGATGCCAAATCATATGATATGCGTACAAAGATTTTCGTATCCATCAAATCTATCGACTCCATCTGGGGTCGAACCCGCAACATTAAGCTTACGAAACGGGGACGCTTCCTCCAAGCCACCGGAGTCGACGGATTCAGAATGTCAGCTTTTCTATGCGTTTTCGGCTTTTTGGTTGAGCTCTCCAAACTCAGAAATATATATGGCGTTGTATGTCATTCTTAATAAAAGGCAATGATCTCAAAATGATTATACTTAATAAATAGATTATAGTTTATGTAAAATTTATTGTGTAATTACATTATATAATGTTGTTGTTTTTTATTTTGTTACTTAACTAAAATTCTATATCGTAACATTCAGAATAAAAACTTATGGTAATGTTTATTACTGCACAAGAGACACAATACTATTCTACAAATTAAACACATATAGAAGTACCTAAGCTTGTGTAAACTTTGTGCAATGCTTTTGGGGTCGCACAAAATTTTTATACAAAAAAAGGGGGTCGCCTCCCCGAAAAGTTTAGGAACCGTTGGCTTAAGAAAAGACTAAACTGTGAGACACTTGAATTTTTAGGTAAAGTTGTGTCTAAGGAAGAGATAGCAGCAAGAGGAACATTTTGAATGTCAATGTTCTTCCAAATTTTCTGTTCTTAGCATCCATTAAAATTTCGAACCTATATTAGGCCTAAGTCAGAATAAGGGAGGGGGGGGATGTCAGTTATACAAATATAAACTCTCATAAAAAAGTTATTTCAATTATTTTCTCCTAAGCAGATTCAAGATTTTCTTAGAAAATATTTAGATCTTATTTTTGCATGTACTTTAAATTATTTATAAATTTCGTACATTTTAATAATCTGTTATATTAATTAAAAGTGGATCCTGTAACTATTAATGTATTGAGGGGGTTGAGAGTAATGTTATAATTAGTTGTGTATGTGTTACAATAAACGTGACCTTCGTACAGTTATTTAACATGTGTAATTAAGTAACATGCATTAAAAAAGTTAACTGATTAAATTTATGTAATTAAATTATACATGCTTTTAATCATTACATTTTTCAGCATAAATTCGAATTGGATATCCCCTAAATAGTTTTTTTAGATGCGACGATTATAGATTGAAAATTAAAGTAATGCTTTAAAATATTAATATTGTGCAATACAATAGAGTGTTTTCTGAAGAAAATTTGTCCCTGTCGCAATCTTTTTCATTCAATTCCTACTATTAGCTCGCACTGTCTATATATTTATTTATTTATATATGTAATAATTCCCTCTAATATACTTTTAATTAGCTCTTTAATGATCTATAAATAATCTTTTTTTAATTCTTAGGTTTAAAAATAAACATTGTAATCTGAATCGTAATCGGCTAAACCGAAATCCGTATCCCGCGCCTTCTAGCCAATCAGAACTACTATTACGTAATAGTCACGCGCTTGTGCACTGTTGGTATATAAACATAAAATCTGATGTAATCGCGCTCTTTCTCTGCTTGTCGTCATAATGTAAGATTGTAAATACTTGCTGCTTTCTTTGACTTTGTGTTGTGTCTTCCAAAATGCCGCTGTCTATTCAATGTTTTAAAATGTAACGTAATTGTGCTTTAATCTGCTGATGTGTGCTCATAATAAAGGAGGTAAAGCTATTCTGAAGACGTCATTACTAAATCAACATTAATATAATCACATACACCGGCCAACACTACTTCAATATATTTTACATATATTTGTATATTTATTTATTTATCTTGGTGGAATTTTCAATCGTTAATAAAATACATTTTAAAGCGCTGAATTGAGCTGAAACTTTATATACAGGATCATTTTGGATGACAATACAATAATTTAATTATAATTAATAAAAATTAATTGATTAAAACTAATTATTTAAAGAATTACAAATACAGCCACGTTGGCGACTTGTGTCAAAACTTGAAAAGGTTTTTTCTCACGTGTTAAAGCATTCAGTTGGACTGAAATTAAAAGGACAATACGATACTTTAATGATAATTAAAAAAACTAGTTGTGATTCTGCCCTATGTATATACATATTTATATTAATTGTAACTATTTAATAAAAAGTAGCTAAAATAAAAAATTTCTTTGTTGATCTAAGTAGGAATTGACTTAAAAACTATTTTTTTATATTACTTGTTCGTGGGCAACTTCATAAGACTCGCAATCTACTAGTTTACCTTGATAGTTGTTTTTGCCCCTTACTCGGGGGTTGTACAGTAGTGAGGAGGAATTGTTTCCCTTTAGTTTGGTTTGAATAAAAGTTTTACAGTAAGGATTCTTATCTCTCCTCCTCTTTAACGGATCTCTTAAACAATTTAGTGAAGGATCAGTTATTCCGTTCCAGATTTCCCGGGTATTATCCCTTTTACATGTAAGCAATGCATATTAACGTATGATAAGAAATCAGGTAGTTTATATTTAGAAACATGTACGGTAAATATATAGAATATGCATTAATGATATTTACTGTATATTATCTGATATATATAGTAAATATATGTATAGGTGAAACTTAGCAAAAATATATTCAGAAAAAATTTAATGCTTAATAAAAATAATACATAGAGAGAAAAGCAAAAGTTGATTTAAATTTATTATTTGAAAATGTTAAGCCTTCAAAGGAAATCACCAAGTTTCTTGGATTTCATCAGAAAAAATTTATAAGCGAATTCCAGTAAATTAATCGCCAAGTTTCAAATCCACTAGAACATTTTTAGTTAAAAAGTAGCGAAATAATTAAAATGTTGCATAAAATTTATAAATGCGAAAAAAAAATTTTTTTTTTATTAATGGTTTATTGATTTTAGATTATTTTAACATAATTTTTTCATTTCCTCAATTCAACTTTAAAACAGATTTTAATAAATATAAAATAGTCTAAACCAAACGATTTTTTTATTTGTTGTCTTTCTACCTAAAGAAATTTCAAATAAAAACAGTACAATGATATTATATGTTTAAGAAATATCGTCTGTATCATACACAAATAATTAAATTTGAAAATCATTCTCCACAAATAACGTCTGCCTCATAAATAATTACATGCATGAAAATTTCAACAAATATCGTTTGTCTCTGAAAAAAAAATCCATTGAAGTTTTGTTAGTGATTTTAGTTTTCATTTTTTACACCCACGCACTTAACTTTAATTAATAGACCGATTACTTCTTTTGAGAAAAGATAAATATTCATTTTATTTTATTTATAGTTTGCATAGTTTTAAACTTTTCTATCAATTTATATTTGAATTGTATATATATATACGGGATTTTAAACTTTTACTTATGTTAGAGAGAAAGGATGAAAACCAAACAAAAGCCAAGAAACCCATTAACATACTTACGTAGAATTTATTGTTTTTAAGGCAGCCAGCCTCATGTCGAAATATTGTTTATTTATTCATATTGAATGGAAAAGATAAATTACATGAAATAAACTTTTGTTCTAATTTCTACCATTGTTTGTATTCATGCCTGTTTTTGTTTTACATTACAATTTCCATATTGTTCAAATAAAATCAATTATTTTCCCTATTTTTAAATGAGAAAATTCAAAACACGAAAGGCTTCTTTCAAAAGTGATAGGGTTTTCTATATAAGGTTCGAAACCGTGATTTTGAAACCACGTATAAATGAACAATTTATTTATTTATTTATCTTTTATATTTAATCAGGATATATATTTAAATGAAATTGTTTTAACAGGATTATTACATAAAAAAATTATTTAAATACAATTTTTTGGCAAAAAAATTAAAAATGGCATATTATTAAAACATTCTCCTTTTATGAAAAATGCTTCTTTAATAATAATATTTACCTATGCATAGCTAACACACACTTCTATACAGAGCTTGAATTAGGATTTTTGAAAATTCACACTTTCAACCTTGATTAATCGAAATAATGCCCTCTTTTTTTTCTGTGTGTGTGTTAAAATTTCTCTACTTTGATATATTAAAACATGAATAAATCCAATTCTAAATTATATTTTTCGAAAATTCTAGAAAGTAAGAGAAAAGTCTTCGCTATATATAAGTGAAATATTAATGCAGAAGCATTTTCCATAAACGGAGAATGTTTTGAAAATATGTCATTTTTTCCGAAAAATTGCATTTAAATCTTTTTACCGTAGTAATATTCTTAAGGTATCCGACTACGTTCGAAACCGTGATTTTGCAAACGCGTGTAAATGGATAATATTTATGATATTTAGTGTCTTTTTGATTAGAAAATGTATATAAAAATTTTTTAAGAATAGTATTACAATAAAAAATTATTTGAGGACAATATTTTGCCAAAGAACGAACATAGAATGACCCATTTTCAAAATATTCTCCTTTTGTGAAAAATGCTTCTACTATAATCATATTTTGCCTGTATATAGCTTAGACCTCTGTACAGAGGCTCAACTAGAATGTTTGAAATACATAACTTAGAAGTGGGTTTATCCATGTTTGACGAACAACAGAGGGGAGAAATTTTAAGAAAAAAACGCCGATAATTATTTCAATGGGTTGTAACTCTGAAAATGATGTGAATTTTTCAAAAATCACATAGTTGAGCCTCTGTACAGAGGTCTGAGCTATATACAGACAAAATATTATTATAATAGAAGCATTTTTCACAAAAGGAGAACATTTTGAAAAAAGATTATTCTATAAGTTAATTTTTTGCCAAAATATTGTATTTAAATAAAAAAAATTTGTCAAAATATCCTTAAAACAATTTTATACATGTATTCTAATCTAAGTGACACTAAATATCATGAAAATTATCCATTTATGCGCTTTTTTATAATCACGGTTCCGAACGTAGTCGGATACCTTAAGACAATTTTATCTGTACATTTTAATTCAAGAAGCACTAAATACTGTAGAATCCCGAAACCTCGGCCTAATGTGGGCTGAAGGGTGGCCGAGTTTGAGAAAATGCCATTATCGAGAATGAGAATAAATAAGAATATAAGTGCAGTGTTTCCTCAGAAAATATTGCATTGCATTTGTATGCATTGTTTGCATGGGAATACAATAGAAAATTAAGTGCCAAAGTGCCCTTCAACAAAGTAAAAGTATGTACTTTATGAAGGTATAGAGCATTTACTATGTATGAAAATGAAAATTAATGGGTACCTAGTACACGTATTCAGCAATTTACCTGATATCAAACACTCCTCAGAAAAACATCTCTATCTATAAAGTCATAATGCCTTTAATGAAAGTTAAGTAGCCGACTGTACAAAAACTACTACTTTCTTAAGAAAGTGAGCAATCTCCTGTTGTCTTCCGTCCTGCATTCTGCAGTACCACGAGCGAAAAAACCTCACCTGCGAGTTTTTCGACCTGCAAAGGTGGGCCAAGTTATCCGGACTGACGGGTTATCATGTACCGAGTTTTCGGGACTTTACTGCATCAAAAAAAATATTCAATTACATCAGTAGCGTAACGGAGAAAATTAGGGTCCCCCTGTAAAGTCAGGTTTTAAGCCCCCTCGATACGGGGGTGCCGGGGGGGGGAGGTGTACGTTACGCCACTGATTTACATGCTTTTGCTAAGTCACGATTCCGAACGAAGTCACCGAAATGATTTCATTCATTGAAGATATAAAAGCTTTACATTTTTAATGCATTTCAAAGCATATGAATTTAAATTCATTTAATATAATATACTGTGGTATTAAAACATGGCGGCTGAGGTTCTTTCTTATCAAGCAAAAATGCCTAATGGATAACATAGGACCTATGACATGGATAAGAAATCCATTATACTGTTTTCAAAATATGTTTTTTACTATCTCCTTATGAAGCAAAAATGCCTATATTCCAACTGCATACCACATACTTTTAAGACAAAGATAAGATACCTGCATATTGTTTATAAATTGTTTTTCTTATCATTTTACTTCACAGACAAAAAAATAAAATAAAACACACACACACACACAAAACCAGTACATATCAACAATAATACAAATTCCTGAACTACCAAAAATATTCTTGTCTGATATTCGCAATCATAAATCTTCCTATGGTCGACAATCCCCTTCCAAAAAGGATTGTCAAATTTCCTCTCAGACTTTTTCAGTTAAGATAACGAATTAGCAGCTTAACGTTCGCCAAAGTCATTCCGAAGGGAACTATTTCCTTGCTCCTCGCTTGAATACTGTGACTTCCTTCCATCCTTTTAGCCAAGCACGAGGTCATAAGGAGTGAGTGGAAAGGGGTCGTGTACAAATTAAAATCTCACTGCACTGAATTGGGGGTGGAAGAAGGAATTTTGGGAGCTTGTCTTGGGGATCGCGTGACTGGAATGTATTGAGCAGGGAAGTTTTAGAAAGGGGATAAAAAATTCCCCGTTTCAGTTTACATTAAAAAAAAAAAATGCTTAACTGATTATCATACCAAACCATAAAATAAATCAGTTTTATTTTTTTTAAAGTAATTTTCGAGTTTTTATGGCATTTATTAATTAATTGCATTGAAAAACTAACAAATAATCTTTTTCATTAAAAATTTCGAAGTTTGGAACACATTTTATCCTTTTAATTTTAACGAGTATTCAATGATAATTTTTTTAAGAAAATTATTAATTATATTTAAATATTGTTGCATATGTATAAACCTCATATTTTGTTTAGTATTCATAGCATGTAAATTAAGTTTTTATAGAATTTATAAATGGCGTTTTTTGTAAGAAGTAAATGGCGTAGATCATTATTAATTTTGGGATTATGAAGTTTAAAACTCATCATTCATAAAATTAATTATTGTTCATTTATGTCAGGGGGTACTCAACCTTTTTTTTTATGGGCCGCATCATATGTCAACTATTTCACGCGGGCCGCAAACATATGTTAGCAATTTCTCGAGGGGCCGCATCATGAGGATAAAGAAGGGGAGGGGGGTTAAAATGTGGAAAATTGATCAAAATATTTCAACTCCTGGTTTGCTTTTTTTTAATTACTATTTTTTATTTTTGTCACTAACACTGAATTAAAAGAATTTAATAAACACTTCTTCACAATTTCTTCACTAGTAAACGCGGTTTCATATGATTACCAATAATATAATAAAATTCATAAGATGTCCTTGTTACCGCTGAGATATTACCACTGACAAAACATTTTGTTGCTGTTGCAAAGATTATTCAAGAAATCCTATCTATTACCTCTTGAAAGAGATCTTCGAGGAAAACTGTCATTGAATGATTCCTGTTTATTGGTATTTTTTTAAATACAGCACTTCCGTGACAAATCAAATAATTACTGATCCGTGTATTTGTTTTTTACCACAAAATAGTCAACCTCTCAATCATTTTGAAAATATATTTTCTTCGAATATTTTTCGCTTGCAAGATATGAACGATAATTAAAAATTAATTCCACCCATAAAACTTTCACTACTTCACTGTTGTCTGTTATCACTAACCGTAACCGTTACAAATAAAAAAAGAATATCAATTCACACTCGTACAGCATCGACAGCAAAAAGCAAAATTGACACCAAATTTTTAATATATTGTTCTTAAATAAGTGCCACTTAAAAAGGCTCGGTGGGCCACAGGTTGAGTGTAGGTGATCTATTTTGTTAAAAATTAATGTATATTTGAAGAACTCTTTAAAATATAATACTAATTATTGGAGAATTTTTCGAAAACTTTCCATCTTCTTATCCAGTGTTTCTTAAACTAGGGTTCGCGACCCCAAATAGGGTTTCATGGCTTGTAGCTGGAATCGACAAAATTTTTAGCCTTTTTTTAATATCTTTTTGCATAATATAACTTGGTCTCCATTAAAGTATCCGACTACGTTCGGAACCGTGATTTTACAAAAGCGTGTAAATGGATAATATTTATATTTAGTGTCACTTCGATTAAAAATGTATATAAAATTGTTTTAAGAATATTATCACAATAAAAAATTATTTAAGTAAAATATTTTGACAAAAAATGAGCATTGATAAAATACTTTCTATTCATCCAATCAAGTTCAAATAATTTTTTTTTAAACTTGTAGCGAATGACGCTTGATGTTAATACAGTTTTTCCAATATTAATTAATTAATTTAATTTAATTAATTTAATTACAGGTTTTTGAAACCAACTTAGATTTGTCTCTTTTGTTGTAACAATGTAACTGTTAAAACAAAGACAAAAGTTGGCGTCGAAAACCTGTTTTTCAGCCAAACTAGCCAAACATTGTGTGCATTGTTACGACAATCGAGACAAATCATGCTCTTTTTTCAATTCCTACTATTAGTTCACTCTCTCCCCTATATATCTTATTCAAATTTTCAATCGTTAATAAAATACTTTCTATTCATCCATTCAAAGTAGAAATTGACTTAATTTTTTTCTTTAATCTCACATAAAAATTTTATACGCGCAGGTATGAAGCAAGGTAGGTTCAATGCACTTACATCATTAAACTTTGAAGCACAATTAGTTCAAGAAATTAAGTATGAGGATGTTATTAATACTTTCACACGCGGACTAAAGCAAGAAACAAATATATTATATGATTAATTTCTTAATTAAAAGCAATTTATTCTAAATTATACTTTTATTTGTTATACCAATACATATATATAATTCATGCCTAAATTCAATACCTAAATTTAATTCGGATCCATTATTATTATTCGTATTATTATTATTATTATTATATGTAAGAGCGTCAAATTAATTTGGTCCTATAGCGCCATTGAAACTAAACCCGTCACTTCCCCTCACTCATTTCCATTGTACACACCCATCACACCTTCATTAGCATCTAATATTCCCTCATTCTAGACGTGTCGACCGTTATTCTTAGATTTAATAACATAATTAAAACTAAATTCTTTCATATGCTGTTGTTAATAAATAAAAGATTAAGCCCTGTTCTAGCTTTATAAACCTTGCTCTAGCCAATTCGAATTCCTTTTTATTCTAATGATTTTCATCCAGAGAGTTTCAAATATTTAAAAGTACTTTAAGTTGGTGGAAAAAGGCAAACACCTGATTCTACATATTTATTTTCTTTTTTACTCTTTTTGATAGTTTATTATAACATAAAATAGAGTGCACACACATTTTTTAGAAGTAATCAAAAAATTTATAAAACTAACACACTTCATTCAGGAATTCAAAATAGTTTTTAAACAGAAATCTCAACTGTAAAAAATATTTAACAAATCCATCGTATCATTTCATTATCTGAGAATTTTAGATATTTACAGACAATGCGGTTAACAATTTTTAACAGAAAATGCGAGAAATTCTTTAAACATTTCACACATAAACAGATATCTCATTTTTATTTTGCCATCAAATCTAATTTCAATTTTAATTTTAATTACATTAATTATTTCTTATAAAATGAATGCAGAGAAAAAACAGGCTAGGTACAAAGAAATTCTAACACTGGATTGAAATTAATTTATTAAGAAAATAATTTATCGCAGTGAAATTCAGATTTAAATAATTAGTTTCTTCTACTAATATTCAGTAGCATAAACTAAAGTCTCCATTAACTGAGTCATTGGAATTCAATAAATATCAAAAGATGTCTTCCTCTGGAACATTTATTTATTTAGCATTGCTTTGGTCGAGAAATTTTTGAAAACGATGTATTATTCTGCAGATTAATCTTGAATTCGTTCCAAAGAATGTAGCAATGGCACATGTTGTCTCCACAATTTAACTAGGCTATTTTATAACTAAAAATTATTAAGTATACAAATTTTATTAAGAAATCCATTTTTAATAAAATAAGAATTTCTATAAAACTTCATCCGGAACATCGCCCAAACGATTTTCTGAGTTTAAAAATATGCACCTGTTTCTACTTTATTAGTATTATTACAAAAAATCTTTCGAGGTAAAAAAATAGTCAGTTTTAAAGATTACTATTTTTTTTTTTATATCTGAAATGTAAATTCATGTTAGTACTTCTACAATGTTTTCAAAGAAATTTTTTTACTGATTCGCATTTGATGTTGAGATTTTGTTTACGTCATAGGAAGATAATGTTACATTACATCGTAAAAAAGCGCCTAATTTCTACAGAACAAACACCTATAATTCTTTTTCTGGTAATGACATGGTACAAATGTTGAAAAACGACTTTGAGGTGTAAATGTGATTTACGATTCTCTTTTTGCTTTTTTACTCTTATCGTGTTCTCTTATTGCTAGTGCGTTTTTGATAAACTAGTCTCAATATATATATTTACTTTGAAAATGGAATGGATTTTGAACGAAGCTTTATAGATTTATTGCATGAAACGAAAAAGAAAGTGCGAATAAAAGCAAATGTAAACAGTATCTGAAAACTTCAATAATATTTCCATTAATTAAAGGAAATATATTAAAATAATATCAATAAAAAATATATCCTTAGAAGAAATAAAATGTTTTAATTATATTTATTGAAATATCACACATATATTTGTAAAACTTTTTAGCTGAGAAACGTTGCAAAAATTTTTAAAGAAGTTTTTACAGTAAAGCAGTAAAAAAGAAAACTTAATTTTATCCGATGTTTTATCATTCAGTGTAATTTTGTATTTTTACTTTTTCATCTTAAAAATTTGTTTTCGCATTATATATTATTATAATTATTTATAAATATTATTTTATGTTTTGAAATCATGTAATAAATACTCACTTTAGAAGATTCTTTTTGATAAGGGGACCAGTTATTTTTACAATGAAAAGGAGGACGTACGCGAAAAATTTAAGAAAAAGTTACAATGTAAATATTTGAAACATTTTTTTAATTCAAATAAAAATACGCTAATTACGCTTGCATTAATTTTAATTATTTATTTAAACGAGTATTTTCTCATTGAATATTTTTATGAAGTCAAAAAACACCGCTGAAAACTGTTATTTCCTGTGATATTTATTTCGGGCCATTCATTCTTCGACATATTTAAAACATTTTTGATTCTTCTTTGAATAAAGATTAAAAGATCAATTTTAAAATATTGAAAAGGAGGACAAGTAGGAGAATACTTTTCGAGGAAGGACAGAACCTGTAAAAGGAGGACGGTTGGTCACCTTATTTTTGAACCAAAACGTATTCATTTAAAAAAAAAATCTTTGATAAGATTAATTTTTTTTCAATGTATTTCAATTTATCTTCAGGAAAGTTTCTATAAAAGTGAAATAGAATGTACAAAAGTATATTATTGTACATAAATAAATATATTTTTGTTAGAATATAAATTATAAAAAGGCCATAAATATTTTATTTTAAATCTTTTTTTAAAAAAGTGGTAAATGCTTAACAAACAATTAATTCGAGATTTGTGTGACCTAATTGAATATAAAACTATAGACTTTTTCTCTCGAGAAAGTGTGTTGAATTCATTGGACAATTTTTTTTCAGATTTTATAAAAAAGAACTCTTTCTAAGATTTGTACATATATATATAGTCCCTTTCAGAAAAAGAGAGCAGCGCGTCGAGCCTTGGCGGCGCCGCTGTCGCCCAATCACAGTAGAGAAGAGTTGTAACTGTAATGTAGGGTTCGCGCGTTGCAAGGCGCAAGTGAGTTTTCTGCATTGTACTTGCAGGCTTTCGAAACTGCTATTCGAAAAGTTAACTTGCGTTCCTCCATCACATATAAATGTGATAAACGTTTCCGTCCTATTACAATGTGGAATCGTTACCTCGCACGATGAGTGATTGAATGTGGACAGTTACCATCATCGGACGACAAGGGCCTTCATCAACAAATATGGCTGTCATCTTGTTTGTATCATGGTTACCGGTGTTGCTCGTCCTAGCGACGGCTGCAGTGGAACATGGAGGGCACGCGCAAGTAGTTAGTTCGCGTGTTTCAGACCGGGAAAGCCTGATTCCTCATCATGGACGATGCGAGCCCATCACTATACCCCTCTGTAAGGATATTCCGTACAATGAGACTATCATGCCTAATCTTTTAAATCATCAAAAGCAAGAGGATGCTGGGCTGGAGGTTCATCAATTCTTCCCCTTGGTTAAGGTTCAGTGCAGTCCAGATTTGCAATTTTTTCTCTGTACCATGTATGCTCCTGTGTGTACCATCATTGAAAAAGCTATACCACCTTGTAGATCTTTGTGTATGAAAGCCAGAGAAGGCTGTGAACGTTTGATGAATAATTTTGGATTCCAGTGGCCGAAAAGTTTAGATTGTGACAAATTTCCCGAGGCCGGCGAAGACACACTTTGCGTGGGGGAAAATAATACAGATCGGACCCCTCACCCATCACCAGGATCCGGTAACTATCCTTTGACACCAATTCGTAATAATACCATCACTAAAGGTCGTAAATTTATATGTCCAGAAGAATTCAAAGTTCCTACTGGTATGGGATACGTTTTTCAGGTTGGAGAAGCCGAAGAAAAAGATTGTGGAGCCCCGTGTGATGGAATGTTTTTTACACCTCAAGAGAAAAAATTTGCTCGTACTTGGATTGGAATTTGGGCAATTTTATGCATGTGTTCAACCCTGTTTACTGTCCTGACATTTCTGGTGGATAGGCATAGATTCCGATATCCAGAACGACCTATCATATTCTTATCTGTGTGCTATTTCATGGTTGCTGCAGTATATGTTGCTGGTTTTGTCATGGATGAAAAAGTTTCTTGCAATGATCCTTTCCCTTCACCTAACAATCGAACCAACATAAAGATGGTGCGTACCATAACTCAAGGTAATGACAAAAAGTGGTGTACCATCTTTTTTATGATTCTCTATTTCTTCAGTATGGCAAGCTCCATTTGGTGGGTTATACTGACATTAACGTGGTTCTTGAGTGCAGGTTTAAAGTGGGGTCATGAAGCTATTGAAAATAACTCACAATATTTTCACTTGGCTGCTTGGACTGTTCCTGCTATAAAGACCATAGCTATTCTGGCATTACGTAAAGTTGAAGGTGATATCTTGAGTGGAGTCTGTTTTGTTGGAATTTGGAATAAGAGCTCATTGTATGCTTTTGTGCTTATTCCCCTCAGTGTGTATTTAGCTTTAGGAACATTTTTCTTGTTTGCAGGATTTGTATCACTCTGTCATATCAGAACTATCATGAAACATGATGGAACTCGCACTGATAAACTAGAGAAACTCATGTTCCGCATTGGTGTGTTCTCGGTTCTTTACACTGTGCCTGCAGTGATTGTCATTGCTTGTTATTTATATGAGACTTATTTCTATGATGCATGGATGCTGTCATGGCAAAAAGAAAAGTGCAGTCGTCCAGTGTACAGTATCCCTTGTCCAGATGTGGGCAAAGACTATAATTACTGGCCAAAGCCAGACTTTCCAGCATTCATGATAAAGTATCTCATGATGCTTATGGTTGGTATAACTTCAGGTGTGTGGATTTGGTCTGGAAAAACTTTTACATCATGGAAAAATGTGTATCTCGGATTATGTCGAAGACTGCATCGTAATGAAGCATATGTGTGATAACTATTTAGTGCCATAAATTGCATGTATTGTACAATTTGTACATAATAGGTGTTGAGAAAAAAATTCGTTTAAGTTGAACATGGTGCTTAAATTCAACTTTTTTTTCTGTGCAGCTTATAAAAATAGACTGAGTGTATCATTTTTTTCAATCACTTCTACTATCAATGTATGAAGTAAGTTCCTCTTAGTTTTTAACTTCATTGTAGGTATGTTGAATACAGTTTTATTTATGTGTATGTTAAGAATGTGAAATTGTTGTAATATATGTGTATTTTTATAGATTTTTTTTATTATTTGTATATAAGACATGATACAAAACTTCTATTTTTTTTCACTCATTTCATTCTCTTTCATGTTTCCAGATGTTCAATATTAATATCAATCATTATTAATATATTGTTAGTATACTTTTATGTAAAATTAGTTGTGTAAGGATTTTACTAAGCTACTTTTAATTACATTAACAAGTTTAGAGAACAGCATTATTTTGTTTATATAGAGAAAATTGAAGGTTTTTAAAATATACAGGATGTACTTCAAATTGCTTTGTTGCATACATTGTAATTTTTTATAATTGATTACATTTATGCCATATGCATCTAACATTAACATATTTGAATTAACATTTTCTCTAAAATTATTCATATTATATTTATTTTTTATGTATTTTTGTGATTGCATCTTGGAAGTTATAATCCCAAAACAATTCAAATGTTTTCAGTGCAGGTTTTAAAAAATTGAAAATATCCATTTGTAACATATTTCATTTCTTAAAAAATAATTTTGTTTTCTAAATAATTAATAAAAATATTTTAGAAACTAACACTAAAAATACCAATACTTAATACATACATATTTCTACCATAGCAAAACAGGTCTTGTTACCAGTTATGGTATGTTTAGTGTTAAATACATGTTTAGTAAATATGTAATATCTTATTATAATGATAGTTGATTTATTCATATAAAAAATGCCTATCAAAACGTTTTCTTCTATATTGATGTATTGTAACTTAATTACATAAAT
>BMAV01022645.1:101270-129667 GCA_019973955.1 Trichonephila inaurata madagascariensis
ATATATCTCTTAATTTTATTTGCTAAATGAGTATATTGTTACCGTATGGTTAATTATAAGGTGTCAAATTGTAACTTGCATTTCTGTTAAATATCAACTGCAGCTCTTGTGTGAATTTAGAATTTTCACGATAGGTTACATTAACAGAGCTCATTCAGTGTCTGAAGAGAAGTAAAGTACAATGAAAAACACAAGGAAAAAAGGTTTTTTATAGGACCACAAAAAAATGGATGGTAAGGGAGATCATTTTTATTCTATAATGAATTTTGACCTAAAAATTTATACGTATTTATTAACCCACCAATTCATTGTTAACTTATTAAAAAAAGATAATGATATTATTGATGTGCTTATCCTCAAAATCTGTAATAAAGGCATTAAATCAAAAAGTCTGTTTATTGAAGTTGTAGCAAAGATTTTTTTTCAGCATCAGAGATATTTAAAAATGAAAAATTAAGACATGAAGATTTTAGATATGTAATAGGACTCAAAAATAAGCTTTTTGTAATTTTTAAGCAGAATATTTTTAAGAATTAACATTTTCAGAATGAATACTCACATCAGTGAAAAAGTTAATGTCCTTACTAAGTATTTCTTTAGGCTAATTCATAATTTTTTTTATAATGGTTGGCATTAGTCATTTTTAATTTATGCTCCTGTAATTTTTTTTTAACTAAACTTTTAACAACAATACTGCATTTGAGTTCGTACTTAGCTTCTTGACACTATATCATATTAGATCTTTGAAAATGAAATTAATTTTAGTTTTTTGTAATTATTTCATAAAATAATCTTCTAAATGATTAAAATCTGGGGAATAAAACAGTGTAAATTAAAATACATTCTTGTTATTATATAAATTTAGTGTATTCTTGGATTCTTCTAATATCAAATCGTGTCGAATGTTTCTTTTAGTTAATCTAATAGAAATTTGCTCAAGGCAGCCATTAAATAAAGTACATTATAAACAGTATTTAGAAATATCTCAAGCTCGAGAAATTGAATCTGTGGAACTACAGATTTCCTTTTTGTTCTACAAATACTTTTTCTGTTGTTTTCTTTCATTTGTATTAACACAGCTTTTCTTTAAAAAAAAATATTGTTTGAAAATTTTTGAATGTTTATTTTTAAATGAGTTTAAAAATGTTATATAGTGGTTGATTTTTTATCTTGTTGCATTGTAGATAATTGATCACAAAATTGCTGTATTACCTAGTTTAACTATGTAAAATTGTAGATGTCTTAAATGTATTTTTAAAAATAGATTGTATTCATCTCTAAAAATGTATTTATTTTATTGTGTAATGCATTTATAGTTTTAAGAATGAAATAACGTTTTAGGATGATTTATAGAAACCTCTGTATAAAAGTAGTTATTTTTCACCTACAGTTTCATCATTGTGGTGTACTATGTTAATTTATTCTTTTCAAATATATCAAATGGCATATTTTGATTAATCTGTGCATTACAAGTTCATATGTTTGTTGTCTGATATAATTTTAACTTGTGCCAATTTATTTACAAAATATTCTGAAGATTATTGGAAAAAATTCAAGAAATGAATTTGGTCTTCAGAATAATTAATTTTGGACTTGATAGATGGCATCTAAAGAGCCCAATTTGTGGGATCGAATGTACATAGAGAGAAAATTGATTATGTGGTGCCACTTTATTTACATGTTATTGAATCTCATTGCATTTGCTTGTTCACATTGACTTTTATATTACATTAATTTAAACTGTACAATTTTATTTATAATTATATTTGTAAATAATAAAATTGTCACATTACTTAATTTTTATGTTTCATTTCCAAATTTCACAAACTATAACAGTGTTTTTAGTTGACCATTTCTCACATAGATTATTTTATTTTTTTATGTTAAATATACTACATGGTAAAACAATTATTGAACATATATAAAATGTAGTTTAAAGAAATATGGGGCTTTAGAAAATATCTTTTTCACTTTTAAGAAAATTTAGGAACTAATGAATATATCCATCATATTTATAGTGCAAAATTTAAAATTTTGTTGCATCTCTGTTATAAAATTAAATGACTAACTTGTTGTACTTCAACTTCACTTCTTTTTTTTAAACCTTGAATAAAAATTAATTTTTAACTTTCATTTAACTTGTTTCTTATGAATGCTAAGATAAAAGCATAATTATATTCAAAATTCTGTATAACTCGTTGAATTAAAAAATATAATTATATACTTATTTTATTAATAGTAAATTATTTTTAATTTGATAGATGGATTTTATTTATTGTTTACTGCCAATCGCAAATAAAAATATTTATCGCACTAATGCTGAAACATATAACATCTAGATTATTCGATGATTCACTTAATACTATTTTAATATGTAAAACTGACACAAAATTTT
Source organism: Trichonephila inaurata madagascariensis (assembly GCA_019973955.1). Classification (NCBI taxonomy): domain Eukaryota; kingdom Metazoa; phylum Arthropoda; class Arachnida; order Araneae; family Nephilidae; genus Trichonephila; species Trichonephila inaurata. The sequence continues at coordinate 103,666 of BMAV01022645.1, forward strand.
CTTTCTTGGATTTAAAGTTAGATTATTCATGATCATCATGCTTACTTTCTAGAATTTTATATTAAATAATTACAGCTCTTTAGTTTTCTTTAATAGTCACTAACTCGTGGCTGGTATTGTTCTTGCTGAGATGTAGATTTCAATACTGGTACCTCTAAAGATCTGTTATGTAAAAAGACTGATGCCTTTTAAATCTGTCAAGCTCAGGTGGGGTTCTGATCATCTGACTGGTTTAAAATTTTAATGCCCATCTCGTTAATAGTCTTTATTTAGCTTCAAAGTGCATTTTTAGTGAGCGATCAATTTTTTGGTTATGTATGCTATACTTTCATTACCAATTAATAGTTGGTGTTTTTAAATATTTGCTTTGTAGGATTTCTAGATTTTTGAACCATTATTTTTAATATTTAATTTATCTCTAATGATTTGTATAAAAAAATTAAACTCGGATTTTTGTGAGGGTTGGATTCATAGTCATTTTAATAAACTCTTTAAAAAGATTTTATTTGCTCCTGAAGACTTTTTCTCCCATTTACAAGGAATTACACTTAATTTCCAGAAATTGATTTTAGAATAGCAAAGTAATTTTACTAATCAGTAGTATTGTGAATAAAGAACAATATATAAATATGCTTACAGAAAATATTTAATCAATGTGCATTAATAATCATGGAATCAATATAGAAAGAAATGAGATATTTTCTGTACAAGTATACACTGTAATTTTTGCATTTATATTGTTTGTTTTATTTTGTTTGTCTTGTGCGTTATGTACTGCCATGCTGAAATGATTTTAATTAAGATAGATTTGTTTTGAATTGTAAATGAATATTCAATGATGTTCCTAAAAGAGACGTGTCACCTGTGGGAAAAAGATAGTATAAATTTATTTTATTAGCTTCTTAATACTATGGTTTCAGGCATCTCATTTGTAAGTTTGGATTATAATCATACTTATATATATATATATATATATATAAATATGAAATGGATTCCAGTTACTACTTTATTGAAATGGTTTGTTTTAATAAATTCATTAGAAACTAATGAGCTATCTTTAAATAAATTAAATTGCTTTTAAATTAAGATTAAAAAAATAGGTTCTTTTTAACTATAATTAAATTGATTAAAAATCAATTATCAAGTTTTATTTTCATTTGTCATTTTATTTTGAGCTTTATTGAAGTGTATTACTCAAAAAGAAAGCATTATATTTTTGTTAAATATTTTTAGATTGTATACTTTGTCAAATGGTTTGTTATCTGGTGTTAGTGACATTAAAGAAAGAATATTTAGAATCTTATTTTTCTTATAATTTTTTTTATAAATATGTCAGATTTATTTTAATTCAAATGATAATGATGAATATTTATAAAGATTAAATGGGTTGGCTAGATAATAAAAAATTTGGACGTTGTGTTGGCTATAATTGCTTATGAAATTCTTACAAAATATTTATCTAAGAATAAAAAATAGGTACTTTTATTAACTTAATAAGGCTACATATTTAAAATAAAATATTTTCTCTTAAAAATTATTAATATTTTACTGTAAAGAAATAAATGAAAAATTAACTGAGCAATTTTAATTATGAACAATTCATGTAATTAATGTTCGATAGAAATAAAATATTTCATTTTTTTATTTTTTTTTTGACTGTTGAAGAATTAAAAGTTTTTTCCTATTGATTAGAAAAAGTATGGAGAGAGTTTGAAAATGTAGCAGTATATATATATGTATATTGGTGTAAAAAAATATATTTGTTTTGCATATTGTACACAGTGGCGTAACGTACACCCCCACATCACCAGGAGGGGGGGGGGCAAGTACGGCCCAAACCTGACTTAGCAGTGGGGCTCTAATATTCTCCGTTACGCTACTCTGATTGTTCATCCAAATCTCTCATTATTGAATCTGAAAAAGGCAAATTGATGTTTATTGAAAAGTATAAATTAATAGAACATTACCTTCAAATTAAAAATAATTGTGTATACCTTTTCATGAAACTAAAATGATGAAAGCAATCGCCACAAATGCATAAATTTCCAGTCGTATTACATTTTACGAATAATCAAATATACAGATATTAATACATTCTCAATTTTTGTAAGACACACATAAAATCGTTTTTTTTCAAAGAAATATTTTTTCTTGAAGCAATGATGGAAAAAAAATTATCAATTACTAGAATTTGGGGTCCGATATTCTTAATTATATTTTGATAAGTAATTTCATGTATTATTGCAGATTTTAATTTTTTAAAAATGATTTGATAATTACTTGTCTTTCTATCACATTATGGATGAATGAAATATGAACCAAAATCATTTTAAATTCGTGAGTGCAATGAAAATTGTAATAATACTGAACCCATCCTTCTATTTTACTTCTGACGCACTCACTATATTGCTTTCAAACAAATATGTCTAGAATTTATGGAATAAAAACACTATGGTAAACATTATGTTCATGGATTCCCATTGGTAGATAGAGTGTGAAGTATATATATAGATTTTATATGTTGTAATAAGTTACTAAACGCAATCGCGAAATTACGCAGGGTGCATTGAGTTTAAAGTCAATATAAGACGTGAAATATTGTCATTTATACTGAGTTTTTCAACTGACATAGAAGCATGTGAAACCGGTATTTGTTACCGCGCGAAACGTAGTAAATAACTCTTAATTACATTTCTATTTTTTCTTGTTATGTTTCAATAAAAATTGTGTGAGAAAATTATTTGAAATGAATTTGTTGGCGCTTACGTGAAGATGGATTATTAGTTAGCAAGTAAAATGTGACTCCTTATATCTATTTTATATTAAAGAGTTGTAATTTAGATTTGAACATAAGAAAGGGAACAAGTGAGAGAGTATTTCATTGAATTCATGAAAAGGAATTTTGATTTGCAATTCTATAACATTTTTTCTCACTGGATTGAAAAAAAATTAAATTGAAAAATTAAATCCAGGTCATCTATCCAGAATGAATTTGAAGTCAATAAAGAAATGTTGTGAATAAAAGAATATGTCAAAGATTGGTGTTTCTCACTGACAAACTTTAAAAATTCTGAAAATTTCTAGCGAAAAAAATTATTTCTTCATCACACATATTGGAAAGAATTTCTTGAGAAAATTTGTTTTCTAAGACTAATTTTTTTTAAAAAAAATTTAAAGCAATGATGAACAGAGGAATTTTTTGTAAAAAGGGAAAAAAAAAAAACCGTGATTTGAGTGTATTTAATTTTTCTCTCCTTTCCTTTAAAAAACTATATTATTTAATCATTTTACATCAAATTTGTATTGTGGTTAAAAAAGTACTCATGATTCTTGCTAAGTATTTATATAATTTTTAACACAACATTGTTATCGAAATTTGCTATGGATTTTAACTCTAGTTTTCAAAGCATTGAAAAAGTAAAATTTCATATTTTTGATAATATGTAAGTCATTTATTAAATCTTATAAATTCTGATTATAAGAGATAAGTTCGTCTCCATCATAATTTCTTGTATATTATAAAAAAATTTTACTAACTTGAAAAGATTAATTGAATGAGTTTTTTTATTTAATGTGTGTTGTATCTGTCTGTGAAATATCCATAGCATAGAACTCGAAAATCATTTTAAACTTGAACTAAAAATTATTTTGAATCGGAATATGTATACTGCATATTTCGGAATCTCGTATTATGTACCTTTGCTGGTATGAATATTTTAACTTAAATTCCATCTGCTCCTCTATCTTCAGATTAACTCGAGATTATTATTTTTTTTTTCATACATAAGTAACATTAAGGACTCTTTGGAAATTCTTTTACTCGCCAAAATATTTTATCTATTCTTCCTTCTTTTTCTTTCACACTAAACAACCGTTTTAGAATCTTTGCTATTCTTAACGATCAGGAAATAACATCTGCGGTGTAAATGTTTTCCATTTTGCTCTTAACTTTTAATCCACTGCAAAAGCTTCTAAAAACTCGTTTTTTTTGTTATTGTTATTCTTTTTCTTTGTAATCTTCCGCATTTGAATAAGGAGTGAATGTTTTGTTGATTTCTTGAAGGCCGTCTCAGCATAATACTACTGCCCATTCTTAACTTGTAGAAGGAAGAAAGGTCACCACACACACAAAGTTGGCCCATAAAGGACTTCATTATTATATATGGTTTACCGTACATTGACTTCCCTGTGTTTATCTTTTTTTTTTATGTCTACGAAAAAACCAGTTGGTAGATTGTTTTGTTTCAAATGGATTAATTTGATTAGTTTGTCATAAAATCTAATATTTATGTGTTGTTTTATCTGCCTTTTTTTTTTCCTTCGTAAAAATAATACGTGGAAAGATCTTTCTTGATGCTATTCAGTTTAAGTATTGGCGTTTATAAAGATCATAAAATTAAACTAAAGCATGAAATTAAGATTCATTTGAAATAATAACTGTATCGAATTGGAAAATACCTTTTTAGAACAATAAAAAATACAGCTTCAAGTTGAATTTCAGGAACAAAGGATTTAATCAGTGAAACGATCTATATAATTAAAACATTCATTTTCCGTTGTATGCGATTAGAGATACAATTTGTTGCTAACAATGTTCCAGTCAGAGGTCTTTTATTAGAATTTTTTGAAATACTTGAATCTACTATAAATTTTCTTGATTATATTATGCATTATAAAAATGTTTTCTATTCACAAACGCAAGACTGTTGTAACTATTTTAGAAGATTTTGACATAATATACGCTTTTTAAAAGACATGGATTTTCTCAAAAACTTATAGAATTAAAGTAACATCATTTGGGACAGAAAAAAAAAAAAAATTGACCGTTAGGAAACGTTTATTGTGTTAATTCTGTTAAACTTTAATACGAAGAGTTGAGTGTCTCAATTATTTGAATATATAATATTCTATATAACTAACTTTAAAACTTGACAGTTTCTTCAGTTTTTCATGAGCTGCCAATTAATAAAATATATATTTATTGCAAGATGAGTTTAAAAAAATGTTCCATATTTACTTGGTTTTTTTTTTTCATTTTTAATAAAGCAAATTTTAAAAAATTTCTTTTTAAATGTCGTTATTGGAAGTATTTCAGTATAGTAAAAAACTATTTCCGGAATTTTAAAATTGTTGTTAAAAAATTTATATTTTTTTTATATAAATTTGAACTTCTGATATGAAATTTCAGGGAAAAAATGAGTTTTATTCTTTTGTGTGATAACTCTTGTTTGAACTTCAAAGTATACATGTTTGATTAAAAAGGCAAAAGAGAGAAATCGTCTGGTCTCTTCTAACCAAAAGTTTTTGCTGAGTTACCATGACAACACAAACTTCAAAATTCCAAACGAGTACATGTTTGAAAACTATTCTGTAAGAGAAATATTTAATTAATTTTAAACTAAAACACATATTTGTATGAGAATTTTTACAAAGTAAAATTAAGTAATAAAATATTTTGTTTAAACACTTATTGGGGTTGTTTTAAGCAGTTATTAATTACCGCGACAACCGTTTGACTGTTTTCCTGTCTAGTACACCATCGATGAAACATTCTACGTCACAAAACGACTCTTGAAGCTGTTATATAAGGAAGGAAATTCTATCTTCGAGATTGAAAATAAAAGAAAACATGCTGGCAACACTCGATGACAGAAACTCTTTCGATTATCTGTCACAAAAGATGTACAGCTCTAGGGATTACTTGTTCCAGTTTTGTTTTGGGAAGTATTCAATTTCGTTCTTGCTTTTTTCTCATTAGGATGATATTTTCAGACTATGACCTAAAGTGTTTTTCGGAATTCCATACGGCCTGTGGGAAAATGCAGAGGCGATTAAGAAATGTGTTTCTTCTCAAACTTGTGACCTGGAACACGAGATGAATTAAGCAACCGCACAGGTAATTTTACTTCCTGGAGGGAAAATAAAATTGCATACCTGAATGAGCGAAAAAAATTAAAATGTATACTAAGTATTTTTCCATTAGGAGTGAGGAATTATGACGTTCTTAATGTTATTAAATTATACCATCTCTCTTTTTACCCGAGCGAGTTTTGGGAACTTTTTTTAATGGTGTTTAGAAAGAGGATATTAAAACAGTTACTTTATTTAATGTATATTTTTTTCTTCATGGAGAAAAAAAAACAGAGGAAAAAATGATGTTTTAAAATAACATTGAGAGAAAAAAATTTTCTGTTTTTTTTAGAGGAATATGTGTTACTTATCCAGCATTAAAATAATTGTATGCTTAGTATAAGTAATTTAAAAAATTAATTAATTAATAATTTTTATCTGGATGTTTAGTACCTTTTTATTACTTTCTGTTGTATATATATTTTATAATAAAAATTGTAATATTCACAAGCAACGCCGTCCCTTACATTTTATGGCGTTTCAGCGGAAACTTGGCGAAATATTGGCAATACAGCCAAGCTGGCATCATTTTTGGCAACCAAATAAATTTTTTACAGCATCACAAAAAACTTTTTTACGAGAGAGAGATAGTGTGTGTTTCAAGCACAACGAAATGAAAAAAAAAAAAAATAATAATAATAATAATAAAAATAATCTACTTTAAAATTTTCTAAAATTAAAACGCTGAAATGTTGGTGATATATTTGTAGTGTAATTATTACAGTTTCCACTTTTATATAATTATTATTTTGCATCTAATGAAAAACATCTTAAAATAATTTAAATTAGTTTCATTTAATATTACACAAATTGGGTTTAAACATTGCGAGGATTATACCAATTGGACAATTTTTCGAAATATTTAAACTACTGTTACTTATTTAAAGCGCTGTATGAATAATTCTAATTTCAAGTTCATTCAGGATTTTGGATATATTTTTAAAATACCATCACCCCAGCTAAACTTCTGAAATTTGAAAAATACGTTTTGTGTGCTTAAGCTTTAACCAGACCTATAACGTTAGGCAACATACTTAAAATACTAGCATATATTGTATTCATTTGCAAAGTTATAAATTTTTTTAAAGAAAAAACTAATTGTATGTAACTATAAAAAACTGGCACATTTTTATTAAAAAAAAAAAAAAATTTTTAAATTCTATAAAACTCAAAATGTTGTTTTACTTTAATTTATTCTAAAAACAAAAGTAAATACATCTCAAATTGCTGTTTCTAATAAAACATTTTTAACTGTTTAAATCCATCTGTTGATTAATTTTAGCAAAAAATGACTTGTTTCTTGTATATTCTATGATGTTTTATTGACTAAAACTGTTTTTCGTTGTGAAATTAAGATTCATTATCATGCTTACTAGGTATCTGCAAAATTTTAAGCAACATTCTTCATCTCAAACAGTCAATGTATTAAAATGCAACTAACAAAATCGAATTCTTTATTATTATTATCATTTTATACCTATGCAATAAGTTACGATTAAAACAAACAAAAATAATAATAATTCATTCCTAACTTCTGGAATAAACTTTCGTGCAGAAGTTTCTTACACAACTTATGGCTAATGGATAAAAACCGAGTCAACGTACTCTATCTCAGTCACTTAGATACAATTCTAGTAGCTTGAAATAAACCATGCATCAAGTGCTATCACCTTGTCTACGTAGATTCATGCAACTTCTGTTATCTGTATCGCGTTCGACATGTTGTCTACGTCTAACAAATGCCATGCTGCCGTATACTTTACCAGAAATATGCCGTAGTTGACGTTGACAGATGTTTCCGTAGCATTTCCCTGCAGTATATCCTTTCCATCCACCCCAAAAAAGAATGCTGAGAAAAATGAAGAATCAGTTACCTTTGCCAGCTGGTCGAGTTGGAATATGGCTTAATGAAGTTCAGATGTTGTGTTGTTTGTATTTGGCAAGGTGGATTCACACACACACATTTGCAATGGTAGAAGAAATGGATTAATTGTCATACTTTCATCTAAGTGGTTTTTGGCTGTGATGGAAAGATAAGCCAGGTGATTGGTCGATTCATAGAATTCTTTAGAGTGTGGTTTTTGTGTGTTTAACAGATATAAAATGCAGCTGTGTTTGCTGAGACTTTACGATGTTTTGAGTGAAAATGAAAAGTGTTTAGATGTAGTGTGAATTGAAAATATTTCAAGAAAATCGTGCGATGTTTGGAAGGTACATAGAAACAAGAATATATAATGAAAAGTAACAATTTATTTTAAAAAGTAAAAACCCCACTGAACTTATGTATTTAATGCAAATAAAGAAAGAGTACAAAGTGACTGTAATGGAAATTTTTTAATGAAAATAATGTATTTGATTGACTTTCCCTAATTTATTCTATTAAAAACGTTAAAATAAAATTGTATTACCAGTATGGTGATTTACTTACGGTGTTGAAATATAAAATAATTTTATATATTCACAATTGATTTCTAGTATGGATACACAGCTTTCAAGGTTAAAAGATATGTCTCTTATTTGAAAAAATTTGTAAGCTATTTTTTAAGACTTAAGTATTTTGATTTTTCCATTCTATATTTTAAAGTTGTTTTTTAATGTAAGTTTAGCACTTTTTAGGTAACACACGCAGTTTTTTGCTTTCATTTCAACTCTTTCATCCATCCGTAAAACATTCTATTTGAAATTGATTTAACTCTCATCTCATAGCTTGATTTTATTTAAAACTAAAGAACATAAAATTAATCGTTTTCGAATATAATTTGATAAATGTTTTTAAAAGTAATATTTCTATTTAAAAGTATCGTTTAAAACTTTAGCTTGATTTTTCTAATTGAAAACATTGTTTTTTAATTCTAGGTGTTATAAAATTGAAATATGTAATAATCAAGAATGAGAAACAAACTTCTTTTGATTATCTACTCTTCAAAATGATTGCTGATTCTATTGCTAACAGATGAATGAACACTATATCAGTTCATGCATGACGTTTAAACTAGTGTCGTTACCGATTTAAAATAATTTTAAATGATGTTACGTTCAAGTTGCAACATCTTTACCCTCAAGTCAGAACTAGAAAAAAGAAGAAAAAATTGGCTACTGATAGGTCTAGATGAATATCTTTTTTTTTATTGGTTAGAGTACGTATCTGTGGATCCGTATAGACAGGCAGTTCAAATCTGCTCACAAAGGACAACATTAACAGCTGTTGCCACAGAATTATTAAGATAAAATATGGATATAACTAAATGTTTAGTTTTATCAGAAGTATCCAAAGCATGTTAAATTTCTCGAGTGTAACACGACATTCAATTTAAATTTTTAGTATTGTAATCTGGCAAGAATTTGGTGAGCTTCCTTTATCTTTGCTGTATCAACTGTACCCTTGAAATTTAAAATAGTTGATAAGTAGAAAAGTTTCCATGATATATTTATTAGTTTTGAATCGAGTAAAATTACAAGTATTATTTTTGTCAATAACCGTATTAGTTAAATTTCTATAATCAAATACTTAGTTACAAAATTTTATTTTGACAGATAGGCATAAAACACTATTTAATAATTTCATTCATATAATATCTTTCTTGTTTTTTTTTAAATTGACAGTGGTATAATGTTTTTAGCTCTATTTGTACATCAATCGTTTGTAAAAATAGTATTTTTACTTTTAATATCGTTGGAAAAACATAGTTTTTATTTTAAATATCGATTGAAAAAACGTAATAACGTAACGTCTTTAAATAATGTTCGAATTAGAAAAGAAAAGCATTAACTGATTACACAACCAAAGATTTTTTATTTTTTATTTTAGAATCGAGATTGAAAGATATATCCGTTTTTTACGAACATAATAACGTAGCGCCTTTTAAAATTACCAGTTTTTCAGCTTTACTTTTCGCGTTTGAATTCGTTTCCGTTGTTAGTAGACCTAGGGTTCCTATTCGGACTATATTTCTTTTCAATTTTGTCCGTTTCTTACACAATTTTAGCCTTGGGAAAAAAAAAAAAATATGAAGCACGTCAATTTAATTTTCATTCTACAATGCTAAAGTTTTTTAAAAAGTTTATAGTTATTTTTTCCCGTCTGTATCGTGCATTTGATCATAATAAACTCTTCTAAAAGTCAAGATAATATATTCATCAAAATAAATACCGTGCTTTTGGCGACACAATTTATGTGCATGCGTTTGTGATGAATCGATTTCTAATGAATACGCTTGTGATTCACAATTTTTTGCTATAAAGATAACCTGGAAATATTTTATCTTTAATTCATAAACAATATATAAAGGTTTGTATCATTGTCCTCTCCCTCCAGTACAGGCATCTTTAAAAATGAAAATTTGAAAGCATATATCATAAACCAAACACTTTTAGAAGGATTTTGATATTTTCATGGATCAATATTGAACCGGAATATGAAACTTATAAGCTTCCGATTTCGGTTCTTTGTTTTCGCTTGTAAGTTGGAACTCTTGTCCAAAAATAGTTTTTCTAACCTATTATCATCATTAAAGCACGCTGCTATCATGTGATTATTAAAAGTAAAAATACGTTATAAAAATATTCGTAGTTCATTCAACCGGATTAGATAAAGATTCCTATTTCACAAACTGTGTATAAGTGACCATGAATTTCTATTTGTTACTTGTTATCATGTTTTGGAATATTTTTAAGACCAAATTGGGAGGTGAGAGGTCAATAACACAATTATAAAAGTAAAAATCTATGTTACGAAAGGTGTAACGTTTTTAGGTGTAAGGTATTATACAATTGAGTTCTGTTCGTCTTCAGCTTAAGAACCGAGTTAATATTCGGCAAATTTTTTTTCAGGTGGAAAAGTGTTCCAATATTAACACCATTAATTGATTTTACTAGTATTTAGAGAATGCCTTGTTTTATTAGTCTCCCATTCTTGTTGTAACTAATACTTTTCGCATGTATAAAATGAATTCACTGTTTTTCTTCTATATTATTATGATGAAATAGAATTTTGTATGTTAAAGAGAAAAAATTCATTTTTTTGAAGTGCTTGTAATTTTAAAAATATTCACATGAGAAACAACATGAATTTAATGTAGTAGTGGGATATTTCTCTGTTTAAAAAGGGTTTTCTAGCACATTTAGTACAAAGCAAATACAGAATAAACGTTTAGAAAGCTTAGGGAATTTAATATATTTGGATAAATGATATTGTATGATAAATAATTATTATGTCAGTTCAGCAGTAACGGATGGGTTTCTTGATGCGGAAAGTGACGTTTTACGGTTTCTTGATACCCTGAGCTCCTGTGCAAAAGTAGATTGTGTACAGCATACTTTTCTATGCTTCTCAAACGGTAATCTGTAATACATAAATTTACGGTACACACAAATTTAGGTAGAAACCCATACGACCGAGTGATATCTCGAACAATGATGAGACTAAGACAGGGGTACTCAACCTTTTTTTCTGCTGGGCCGCATACATATGTCAGCCATTTCACGTGAGCTGCATACATATGTCAGCCATTTCACACGGGCCGCCTACATATTGTGACGAAGCATATCTCTTTCCCCTATTTTCCAACAGATCCCTTGCCGACAGAAGCTGCGTAAATTCCAGGAATTTCCCTAATTGCTGGGAAGGAATTTCGTAGCTGGGCGGTCGAGTTTCGGCACCTTTTTTGCCCAGCTGACCGGACTGTCAAAAAGAGGCGCCTTATCATTGTGTGTTCATTTTCCCAGAACTCGGTGACGCCGTCGCGTCTGAGAACATACAAATGTACACCCAGCCTTGGCGCCTCTTTGGGACTTGCGGAAACGAGACCGTATTTGGCGCGGCAGAGGGGTACGACATCAAGGGAGCCGAGACTGGAAGGCGGCAGCAGGACCATGGGGACTGAGGCCGACAAAGAGATGAGCGGTGGCTGACTAGGAGAAAGAGATGATATAAAAAGGGCGAGAGAGTCCGGACGAGAAAAAGAGACTGGATCTTTGAAGGGAGCGGTTCGGCCGTCCCTTGAGCGATAGGAAGAGCGATAACGAACCCGCGAAGTACAGCGGTCTCCTGGCTTGAAAGATCGAGGAAACGGGAGAGAGTACGGAAGAGACTCGAAGTGATTACGGACCAGCCCGCGAAGTACAGCGGTCTCCTGGCTTGGAAAATCCAGGAACGGAAGAGAGTGCGAAAGAGACTCGAAATTGATATTGAACTGTAATAGAATATACCATTTTATTTATTATTTTGATGATTTTCATATTGAAATAAATAGTTAACCCAGAGCTGAGAGAAATCATTACAATATGTTAGCTATTTCGCGCGAGCCGCAGCATGAGATTAAGAGAGAGGGGAGATAGAAATACTCAAGACCAAGATAACATTGGAAATTTAAAATACGGAAAATTGATCAAAATATTATAACTCCTGTTTTGCTCTTTTTTAAATTATTATTTTTTTTATATTTTTTATTTTTGTCACTAACACTAAATTAAAAGAATTTAAGAAACACTCATTCACAATTTTTGCATCAGTAAATGGTTTCATATGATTGCCAATAATATAACAAACTTCTTAGGATGTCTGTGTTACTGCTGTGACATTACCACTGAAGAAACTCTTTGTTGCTGTTACAAAGAATATTCAATAAAGCCTATTCATCACCTTTCAAAAGAGGAAAAATTTCATTTAATAATTCCTGTTAATTGGTATTTTTTAAATAAAGTACTTTCGTAACAAATCAAACAAGTACTGATCCATGTTTGTTTTTCACTGCAAAAGAATCAACCTTCAAATCATTCGAATATTTTTCGCTTGCAAGGTATGAAAGATTGTTCAAAATTAGTTCCACCTATAAAATTGTCGCTAATCCATTGTTGTCTGTTATCACTAACCGTTACAAATAGAGAAAGAATATAAATTCGCAGCCGTACGACATCGACAGCAAAAAAGCAAAATTGATATATTTTATTTCTTAGCAAAGAATTTCCTCCAAATTTTTAATACATTGTCTTAAATAAAAGAATTTCTCAGAGCAATGAGTCATGACCGGACCACTTAAAAAACCTCGGTAGACCACATGCGGCCCGCGGGCCTGACTTTGAGTATCGCTGCTCTAAGGTCTCCAATGGAATCTACAGTTTAATTTCAGTATGTAATGTCGTGGGTTTTTCAGTGATGAGACTCCAAGGAGGCTTTAGTTGTTTATTTAATCATGAACAAATACGACGAGTCATACACACACCACACAAAAAATTAAATTACACTCTGTACAAATTTTAAATAAAAATAATAAATCTCCCGAGTGGTTGACACTTTAACCCTTTATCTATCGCATTATGATTTACTTCAATTTTATTCAAGCAATATTTTTTTTGAATCACTACATAAAAAATTAAGGGATACACAAACAAAATACTCAACTTTGGGAAATTTATTCCGTTAGAGAGCTAATTAATTAGTTAAAGTTATTCAACTGTAAAATTAATTATGTACACTGTTCACTTAAAGTAAATAGTAAAATCGTTTTCTAAGGTCTTCATTACATCTACCTACGGCAGATGCAAAATCTCCACACTTAGCTCGCTGAGGAGCTTACCAACCTCTCTCTTCAAGGTACAATCACTAAATCCCAAATCTCCACACTTAGCTCGCCGGTGGAGCTTACTGTCCTCTCTCTTCGAGGTACATCACCGAATCCTCTCGAGTGGCAATCACATTACCTCGGATAAGTCTCGTTTCCATCCAGCGTTCTAGAATTTGTCCAGAGAACGTTACAATAGTATATGGTGGTAGACCTAGGCCTAGACACGAATGACGGATATGCCATAATAATGTAGTCTTACCATTGTTGCCAGTTGAAATGTAGTTTGAGGTTTTCAGAGGGTATGTTCGGGAATAACACACATTGACGATAAAAATTATTTGGATCATGAGCTTAGAGGCCAAGACGAGAACCTGAGCACGAGCGTAGTTGGTCCATGTCTTATAACGTCCCTGGCCATGGGAGATTCACCTTCACTATCTGTTCACTTTCAAACAGTCTATTGGACTCTCTTAAGTCTGCACACCACACCAGAGAATTTTAATTCATGGAGTAGGAGAGAGATTGTGTTAAATGAAGTTAGAGTTGACAAAAGAGACATTGGTGAGTGGATAGCTAGATGATACATTATTTGCTGCGATTGAGAAAAATACTCATGGAAAAATAAATCCACTTGTCACAGGACTTTGCTAGTTCCAGGAATATTAATATTTGAGAACAGGCTAATTAAACAATCCATTGTCAGCTTTCTTAAGTATTTCAAATGCGACCTGCTGCACCATTCCCTGTACTTCTGGAAAATATATATGTACTTTCGCAGTGACGTACTTAAAAAAAAAAGAAAAAAGAGAATCAATTTCAAAGAATTCAGAGGGTTCTTTGTCCAACTTTGCAACAATTTTCGAGGTGTCAAAAGCTTTGTTCATCACGAATGAACTGGTATCGTCTTCTATTGTCTTCGTTCGATTTTTGTTCCCATTGTTCGGAAAGCGTGATTCCCGCCTCGATGTCATTTTCTATTTCAAGTATGCATTCTGTCTCTTGCAAATGTACATATCCATTGCATGAAATACTATGTATGAAATGTATACTCTGTTTTTTAAAAATATATTTCGTCTAAAAGGTTTTCGTTCAGCAGCCATTTGTGAGGTTTTTTTTTTTATCTGTCTAAATGAATCTCAACTAGGGACTTCCACTTGCGATTCGGTAGGTTAATATTGAAATATTCGAACACAAAATAAATGAAAAGGAAGTAAATCAAATGAAGGTGTGAAAAATATCAGAGTAATATATAAATAATGCATAAGAATTATGTATACAAAAGAATTCAAAGAAATTACCTCCATGAAATGACACTAAATTTGTCATCGACTAAAAGACTATAGATCAAAACACACGAAAAGCAACACGTCATCAGTACCAAAGCGTCATAATAAATGCGAGCTGAAAGTATTTGTCTGGTTATTGGTTGAGCAAAATGTTGAAATTTTTAAAGGGATAAATTGTTTTAAGATGTGCGCTACAAAGAGTAAACTGTGAGAAAAGTAATTTTAATATTTACAGCATATTGTGGCGTAGCTAGTCCTGAGTGGGCCCTATATCAAAATTCCTTCGGGGCCCCTTTTCAAATATGAGAACCCTGTTAGTGGGACTGTAGTTACACATGTTGGGGCCCTTGTTGCTTGGAGGGCTCCGTATCATTGATACGGTGATAGCTACGCTTCTGATTCACAGCTAGACCACTGACATAGATACATTTTGACCCTATTGTGTGGTGGATTCAGAAAAAAAATCAAAATTTACCAAGACAGTCAACGTATTTATGATGTTTATGTTTTTGAAAAATTTATGGAATGATCATGCTCTAAAGAATAAAAAAAGAATTTCTTATATTGTTGAATTTGTTCTATTTAGAGTGTAATTCAACACAATAATTATTTCGAAATAAAAAATTGAATCTAATATATTTGTAAATAGATATTTAGTAACTGTTTCAAAAATGTTGAGACATAGCCATCCTGTGATGACCATGTCTTGCCGGTTCCGCGTAAGCTAGAGGTGTGGGATTATCAAAATGATGAGACATAATTCTTAATACAACTTTTATTAAGAGTAACTTATAATACTTAAATTCTAATTTGACAATTATTAATTAGAGTGAGAGTCAAGCCCAAAGTAAATCACGTATTTAAGTCAGATCATGCAATTAGATCCTCTATCTCAATTATCCTAAATAATCCTGTTATCTAATTACTTATATCTAATATTACCTTTTCCAGTTCTGGTCCCTTGACCTAGAGAATATAATCTATAACTTTATCTATGAAGATTCTTGATCCGCAATGCAGCTAATTCTTGACTGCTTATTCTTGGTCTGCTAGATTTCACACTAAGCTTTGTCACGCTATTGATCAGAATGATTCCACACTACAACCTCTGAGCCTGCTACGCTATGCTATATCTAGGTTTGCCACGTTATCTTATATTATATATCTCATTTACATATTCGATCCGTTTCTCTTCTTGGTATTGGGTTGGAAAGGTTTTGCCATTAATCGTGGCCGTCAAAGAACTTAGGAGTCATGTTAATCAGAAAGACGCGAGAGACGTCACAATGTGTTTTAATTATATGGAATTTAAATGTATCTCTTTTATCACATAAATATTAACAAAATACTTAATTATCAACTACTTTTCAATCTAAATATAATAATTCAGCTTAGTTTAACCAAATAATCCATATAACGTCAAAGAAAGTAGGATTCACTATCAATATGGTTTATTTATGAAAAATACAATAACAGAGATTAGTCAAGCAGTCATTGGCAAGAACACCTTGAGGCAAGATCCAAATCTGCTTATAAATATAATAATTGAAAGCGATGAAGTTTTCTTGAAATACAAGAGTTTTACGAGGCTATTCAATTGTTCTAGTTTTATTGCGTTATTAATACTTCTACAATGCATTGCTTATCATACATAAGCATAATGAATATCTATATATATCTAAATAATATATTATCAAAGTTTTTTATTCCAACTTCTTTATAATTGTATCACAATTTATGGTAAGGTTAGGTATATGAGGATATTTAATATTTATAAAGAGTGAATACCAAGATATTTACTCAGTGCTAAGGACAATTATGAGTTGTTGTTTTTTATAACAGAGCATTGAGATACTTGGAATGCGTTATTATTCGAAATATAAGTTCACTTAGCAATTTACTATAGTAAAATTTATACAAACATCCCATTTTGCAGGAACCTTATCAGCGTACACAATCACAAAAACCCTCTGAAAATTCTTCATCAGAAGTCTAATATCTTTATATAGATTTATTCTCATGTTAAACTCTGAAACTCAAATTCAATACCACCTTTAATGCATAGAATCTGCAGTGATCAAAGATTTCATAGATATTCCATATTTGATCGCAAACTTAGGAAGAAAAAAAATCCATCCAAGCTCTCTTTGTTATCCGATTTCTTTTAATTAAGCTGTGGAAAATCCATCTGAAAACAGTGCCCTTTTGCATATCTCATCTCTCCTTTTTAATTACTTTCAAATCCCCTATAAACAAAAGTTGATGGTATGCCTTCATGTATTCTTTGCAGCCGTAGCATCTACAGAATTGTGAGCTTCGCACTCTGAAATCTGATCGTAATTAAAAATTAATATACCCTGTTTTTTATTGTAATTAAAAGCTCTTTTAATAATATTTTTGTCTGAAATTAGGGGGTGGGGGTACACCCTGTCTGCCTAACGGCGGATCAAACACCCCATTGTTCAAATTATACAACGGCTCATATTCATTACTCAAATTATAAAACTGCAATTTACATGTATTATGTAGTTCTATTCCTTTCAATATATAGTACGCAGGAAAAAAATTAATTTCAAGTTCTAAACTCTGAATTTTAATTTGTTCTTTAATTTAGTGACTCTTCAGAAACACTGTTCCTAATCACTATTTCCTTTAAATTACACTGAATTTTTATTCCGTCTTTGCTTCTGCACCTTGACACAGCCACATACAATGGTCTCAATTCATGACGTCACATGATAAGAACAAACACGTGTTCTCCATTGAATTCCAAACAAACATTAAACTAAATGTACTTGTTGTTCTATTTGTAAAACTTAGATCAAATTTTTCGTATTTGGAAAAAGGTTTAAATATTAGGAAAAAGAAATTCTTTAAAAAGATTTTTTAAAATTAAAAAAAATCGTATTTTATGCTTATACTTTTAAATAAATGCATTTTGTACACATATAAACTTTTTAAGAGAAAGTTTCTGCAAAGAGCAAAACTTGGCTACACCGAAGCGCGTGAACTGATTAGTTGGAAACACAAGATAGTTTTTATCATGTGACTATGACGTCACATGAGTTTTTGAATTGATTGGCTAGAATCACGTGGCTTTCACTATCATGTGACTATGACGTCACATGAATTGAGCCCATTGTCCATGAGTAACAATTGTTTCCTTCGAGGTTACACATAAACCGATTTTTTCAAAACTCTGCTTCTGGGATTTATTAATTGTCATGGCAAATGCCAATCTTAAAAGCAATTGCGTACGTTTCAGTGCAATGGCATATTCAAGTCCCCTCCCGTGTCCAGTATGATCCTTGGTATACATACAATTTCGCCTTACTTATCTCCTGATAAAATTTCATACCGCTGAATATACTTCTGAATATTTTTCACTACCAATCTTGTGCCACTACACAGTCCATCAGTAATGCATAAATTTCTTAATAGCATGACGATAGTCTAATTTCAAATTCAGTTTAGTGAATGGCATTTCCGATGGAGTTAATGAGGATAGATATTCAGGCGGATACTGTAGCATAATATTTATTTTTTATCACAATTTTTTATCGCAATATTGAACAGAACTCACTGTATTTTTATTATCGTTCTTGTGTGGGAGATTTAATTTATTACATCATCATGAAAAACTTTTTTATATATGGAGAGAAAATAAAAAACAAATATTTCTCAAGAATACCTCCCAAAAAAATTAAATGTATCAAGATATTAATATAAACAGAGTACAATATTTTGAATAAATAATTTTTCGAAGTATTTAACTTGAAAAATATTTTAAGAACAAGAGATACTTACAAATATTTACAAATAAAATAATAATATGAAAACCGTGAGTGTATGGAATATTATCGCTTTTCATTTTATATCCAAAATTGTGTGTTGTAGTGCGTTGAGCGAGAATGCAATTACTTTATTATTCAATTCAAACTTAAGTACTTTTAAAATATGACCGATATAAAAATATAGTTAAAAATTCATGTATTAATTTACACATTCTTTTCTTCATGATTTCTCTGTGTCATGATTTTTTTTTATTTCTGTGCTTACTTATATATGTAGGGAATGGTCGAGTAGTAGGGATTTTACTTATTTATTTGTTCCATATTGAGGCGATCTATTTCAAATTGCATCATACGCATTTTGTTGCAGTAATCCATTTTTATTTTACAGATAGATATTCATACGATTAACACAAACACTCACACATAACTAACGGCGATTAACACAAACACTCACACATAACTAACGGCGATTAACACATTGAGACGTTCCTGCCACACAGCTGTGAGTTGGCTTCTTTTGTGGGTATGGTCACCACACGTGCAATGATGCCTGCACCCTTAAAAATATTGCTTGAACATCTTCCCGGCAACCTTTGATACCAGGAGGAACCCTTTTAATCCGCCCACGAACCGGATGTAACTCGAGGCTAAAGATGCTGACGGCTGTCATTCCCGAGACCTAGAGAGAACGGAAAATGGTCTGAAAACTTCGCTGCGAACGGACACCAAAAACTCCTCCCTCACAAACCACATCATTTGAACTTTAATAATCTCTTGAATAAGTTTAATGACTTCAATGTATAATCTGTAAATAAAGCTGTGACTTAAATAAGCTAAATATTTAAATTAATCAATATCATGCTACCTTTATTTATCTCAAACGTCACAACATTCATATAGCAGTAACTAAAGCAGCAGTGACGTTCACATATTGAAGACAAAGACAAAGAGACAGAGTTTTCAAAGTTCTGGCTATTTATGTGGAGCAGCAACGGGAAATCTTGGAATCCTCGTGACTTCCGTGGAAGTAGACCATGAATGGTGGAAAGATATCGTTCGATAGATTCTGATGTTATCTTACTTTTTAAAAGTGCAAGTTGTTAATTTTCAAGAACAAGGTTACAATTATCACGTTATTCGAGTAGCTAGTAATTATTAACGTGCGAGTCCTGAAGGCCGGGACCATTACAAATTAAAAAGTTATTTTGAGAAATTAATGGAATTATTACATATTGTCGGTCTAATTATCAGACTGCTTAACTCCATCTGGGATGCTAATTTGATACGGTAGGGCTAGACGCCAAGTTGTTGTTTATGTTCGCCAAGATAGGCGATAATATTACAATATGGTTTAGTTTGATATTTTTATCGTGCGATAATGTGGTTGCTATGGGGATAACATATATTAGTGTTAGTTTTTTGTTTTGGTTTTTTTTCCCGCGGGATCTCTGCTCAGCAAAAGTAACACATTGTTACAAATTTTGTGTAATGAACGCTTAAAATAGTGTAAATAATTTATACCTGGAAGTGCAATACATTAATATTACTTTCTGTTGTATTTATTTTATGTTCAAATCTTGCCACCACCTCTCCCTTCGAAATCTAGTTTTATTATGAAATAAAAAAAGTAGTGATTACACTGATCGAGGAATAAATTAAAAGCGGAGCGCGCACTGAGGCATGGCGTAGACAAAACAAAAGGATTAAGGAATCGCGCCAAAAAGTGCTTGGCGCATTGCATTCCTATATCAAATCAGTTACACCGGTGGAGTTACGCAGTCTGATAATTAGGACGACGATATGATATAATGATATAATTTAAATGATTGTAAGATATGTGCGATAGAATGATATAATTTAGTTGAAACTAAGGCATATTATTAGATGGAATAAGATGATTTCATGGAGTCGTTGTAGGGGTTGATGAGGCTTGGTATTTCTAAATCTTCATTTATTGGGTTATATAGAAAAAATACTCACAAACATGACACAAAAAGCAACAAACAAAGCAAGACATTATATCACGCGTTTTACATGATAATCACAAAAAGCAGCCTTTTTTATCCAGAAATCTCCATCTATTTATACCGATACCGATGGACAACCGTGAGTTATTAAAATCATATGATTTCTGATAAAGGTTCTGCTGAATGGTCCAGCAACTTGGAT
Source organism: Trichonephila inaurata madagascariensis (assembly GCA_019973955.1). NCBI lineage: Eukaryota > Metazoa > Arthropoda > Arachnida > Araneae > Nephilidae > Trichonephila > Trichonephila inaurata. The sequence continues at coordinate 124,387 of BMAV01022645.1, forward strand.
GATGTTAGATTGCATAATTCTTAATTTAAAAACGCTAAAATTTAATTTTGTAGAGATAAGGTTATGGTTATAAAATTGATTATTACGCAAAGTCCTGGAAAAAGCTCAAGACCAATATGGATTAAAAACCCTCAAGAAAAAATTAACGTTATGACATATATATACAATCTTAGTCCCTATATAAGGTTAAAAGTTTGCTATTGTACTACTGAAACTATCTAATGTTTACCTAAATTCTCTCTCACTATTCTTCTATTTCTTCTTTGTTTTTTTAAGATTTATAGCAATTTAGAGCAAGATTTTTGATTATATGTATATGCACATTTATGTATTATATGTATATGCACATTTTTTAAGTGCATAATAATGACAAACGGATACATATATATAGATTCAAATTTATATTAGTAATTGAGGAGACATTTTTCTGTTTAAAAATATACTCGAATTTTTTAAATAGTGTTCTTAAACATTACTCCGAAAACAGCCTTAAAAAAAGAATATTTTTTAACAATGACAAATACTTGAAAATACGAAAAAAGCCACTTCCATTTCAAAATGACTAAAGCATAAAAACAACGGAATGAAATTTTTCAGCAAGAAATAGATCAGAGTATTTCCGAAAGAAAGTCGGTGGGTGGGAGGGGTTGAGGAGATTGTGACACGTCCTTCTCTTCCCCATCTGGAACAGCGAGGTGTCGATGACTCGGGAAAAATCAATACTTCAGCCGTGGAAAGCTCGTATCAGTATCCATTCAATCGGTCACTGCTGTCTGCAGTTCTCGAGGTGCATTTTAATAGGCTGCTTTTTCAAGTCAAAACGAATGCATTGAGATTCAGAGGGCGTTCATATTCATGTGCCAACGTGAATTTTCAGTCACTTCTATGGTTATCAGATTAGTCAAACAGGAATGCTAAATGCCATTTTTTTTCTAATTTAAATTCATATAATTTGTTTTTATGTATTATTGCATGTGTTTGTTGTATAAAAGTTCTTCATCAGCTGATGGCATGAATTTGTTACATCAGATAAACAGGAGGGAGAAATGGGAACTGTTAAATAATAATAATAATAATAATTTTTTTAAAAAAAGATGGATGCATTTTTAGACAGAAAATTATCCCAATTTCATAAAAATTAATTATGGTGACTGAGTATGTTCCAAACTGTGATTTTGAAAAAAAGCGTATAGATGAATAATTTTTTGATGTTTAGTGTCAGTTGGATTAGATATACAGTAAAATACGTTTTACGCGAAAACGCTTAAGACGAAATATCGGTTAACTCGAAATAATGGGACAGTCCGGACAAACTATTATATATTTTCATGCACTTTTTTCTTTTAACGCGAAACGAAAATGGCCTTCTGGGAATGAACAAAATACGGAAAACACCAGCCACTTAATGAAATGTTTGAGGAAGTTTCTGTATTATTGGACTGTCCTACTCTAGGACGTCTTAAGGCATGGGTCAACTGGGCCTAGGGTGTCGGCCACAACAGGGGCCTCGTCTTTTTCTTGACTCAACCTTGATAAGATCATAATTCGAATAATTTTAACGATCAAATGTTATTTCCAGTTGTATTCTCCGAAAAACTGGCAATTTCAGACGATAGGTCAACTGGTTACATGGGATGACCCCCATCCAAGCACAGGACTGGCCCTACCACTATACACCATCGCTATTCATTCAGTCAAAAGACGCCAGTCGGTCAAGCCGGTTTGTGCATTTGTCAAGTTATGCACAGTTATTTGCTTTAGGTTATAGTTCGTAGAGTACTTGACAACGTATATGTTATTTACAGTAATTTTTTAAGGATCGTAGGTGGGGCCTACATTTGTGTAAGGGCCCAGGGCCTCAAGAAGTCTTAAGACGTCCCTGATCCTACTGTATCATCAAAATAATTCGTTGCAGTAAGTGATGACAACATATGTACATTTCCAGTTTTGGCAGACAAAGACATTTTGGGTTGGTTCAAAGCCCCAGAAATATCATTGAAGCAGATTCCGACGACGAAAATGAAATGAATATGCAGCTTCTGTTACCCCGTCATCCGAAATGAGGATCATTATGAAAAGTAAGCGCAGTTATTTAGACACACGTTCCAATGGTGAAATGAACAAAAAATGGACGACATCAAACGATTTGTTCACAATTTGATGCTAAAAAAGACTATGCAAAGAAAAATATCAGGTTATTTTCCAAAAACACAATAAATGTTTTATTTTTCAAAAAACTTTAGTAAATGTTTTTGTTTCGTTGATTTTTAATAAATACATGTATATGTAGTTATCTATGTAAAAATAAAATAAACTGTAATAAACTTAATTTTGTGTTGACATGTTTCTTTTGCAATATCCTTCAACCCGAAATTCTTTTAACGCGAAAAAATATTTCAGTCCCTTCAGTTTCGTGTTAAGCGATTTTCCCTGTATATAAAATTGTTTAAAGAATATTATTGCCAGAAAAAAAAATTATTTATATGCAATGTTTCGGCAAAAAATGAAGGAATGTGACATAGTTTTAAAAAATTCTCCTTTTATGGAAAATCCTTCTTTAATAATATTTGCCCATATATAGCTTCTATACAGAGCCTGAGTTGAGCCTTTTGAAAATTTCCCATTATTTTCCCAGTTAAGATCAACTAAAATAATAACCGGTGTTTTTTGTTAAAATTTCTGCTGTATGAAAATAGGAATAAATCCACTCCTAAATTATATAGTTTAAAAATCTTGCTCAAGCTCTGCTCAGAAGTAAGTCCTAGCTATATATAGGCAAAATTTTATTATTTTGGAAGTATTTTTCGTAAGAGAGGAGAATGTTTTGAAAAGGCGTCATTCCTTCTTCATTTTTTACCAGAAAATTACATTTTAAATAATTCTACTACAACTCATTGGCGCAACAGCCCACGAGGGCCAAGGCCTACTGTGCCCATTTCAGTATACGTGACAAGGGATGGCGATTCTTTCCGAAAAAGATCGATTCTTAAATCGATTCGATACCTGATGAATCGATTCCCAAAAAAATCGAGCTCTAAAAGATCAATTTATAAAAAAATCGTTTTTTTTTTCAAATTTGCATTTACATTGTAAATATAAATCTCTTTTATGAAAAACAAGAAATATACCATAATAAACGATCTCTTATTAGTAAAATCAGGAAATTTTTTAGTTCAGGGAATTCGACAATTACACTTATTTTATTACCATATCAAAGTATTAGGTATAAAAGAAGGCATTTATTTTCTAAATGTATTTGTTACATTAAAAAGTTCAGAAAATAGATAATATAGCTTATAGCCCCCAATGCTTAACATCTAAGCTTTTTAAAAACGTCAGCCTGTGAAGTCTACTGGGATCCAAGCAGTTCCGCTCATGACTTGCGATGTTGCCGGCGATCGAAAAAAGGCTCTCACAAGGAACAGATGATCCCACGATACTCATATACATCATGGCTATTGAGTGAACGTGATGATAGAGTTTTTTTGTTCTTGCTTGTAAAGTATAGGATCATACTTCAGGTGCACAACTGCCTGCGATAAATAGTGTTTAAAGAAAGTACATTCAACAAATTGTAAATAAATTTATAGTTTTTACCAAAGAAAAAATCGAATGTCGATTTTCTAGGATGAAATATCGATTCACTGAATCGATTCAGTGTTACATATCGATTTAAAAAAACGAAACCTCCAGTGTTAAGTTCCCAAGCAAGCTTAATACTCATTTATCGACCCACTGAAGGGCTAACCACAAAGAATGAGTCGACCTTGCCCAGCCCCGAATTTGAGCCTTGGGTGAGTGAGTGAGTTTGGTGTTTTATGGCGCAAGAGCCAGTTTTGGCTATACTGCGCCAAACATTTATGGGTCTGTGGTCTGGACGGGAAAAGAAAAGGAGAAATTGGATGACAAAATGGAGGGTCGAAAATAAAGAAGGATCACTGCGGTACCCCGGGGTCGTGACACCCGTGTTTACCAAAGATAGTAAGCCCCTTGGGAAAATGAAAAGATCACTAGGTTACCTCGGGATTGTGACACCCGTACCCACCTAAAGAAAGTGAGCCCCTTGAGGGGATTGGAGCCTTGGACCTGTGGTATGGAAGTGCGATGCATTATCATTAAGCCACTGGGCTTCTTTAAATTATTCTATTCTGTAATAATATTCTTAAAACAATTTTATATGTATATTCTAATTTAACTTATGCTAAATTTAAAGAAAATTAATCATTTTTATTCGCTCTTTCAGAATCATAGTTCCAAACGTTGTAAGTCACCTTAAATTGAACATACTTTTTTTTCGTTCGTAGTAGATCTTTAAAATTTAGAAATAGCATATTCCCTTCAGTATGTACTTTTTCCCTTTGGACGTAAAGTGGAAAATACGTTTAATATTACGATGTAGAAGACGAATTGGGGAAACATATTTTGTAGCAGAAAAAATATTAACTTAAAGAGAAGTAAACAATAAGTAATGCACACACTTTACTTATGAACAGTGAAGTCAAAATGCAGTATTGTTGCTCGAACTTTTTTATACCTAAAACAGGTATTTAAGCGTAATTTTAAAAAATAGTACTCATAATCGAAAGATTTCTTTCTGATTAAAAAAAAACAACTTTTCAGACGCTAATAAAATATTTTGACTCCTCCATTCTCAAGAAAGCAGTGTATCTTATTTGTATATGAGTCAATCGATTTTTTTTTCTTCTGATATAAAATGCGTGTGCCATAAGTAATTTTTACATAAATCGTACTGAGATTCGACAAATGAATTACTTAATACGAAATATAGTGTTTATAGGAGACTACAGTGTGTTTCTAATTTTGGTTTAACTAGACTGATATATGTTTTACTTCATTCATTCTGCACATATAACTTTATCAATATATTTACCAAAGTATTTGCTGATGATTGTCGAAAATATATATCTTTACATGTATTCTTCCTTTTTGACGTTCTTTACGTTTATATAGTTTTACATATATTATATTCCATTTATTGTAATCGGCAGTGTGTAATTGTATATCACTCAATGGATAAATTTTTTTGTATAAATATTAATAATGGAAAAAAGTGGACACATTGACTCCGCTAAATTTATTCACTACAGAAGATCGTTCGCACTTTATAGAATTAATTTATCTATAATAGTTAATTTTTATCTATATATTTTATCTTATTTTATCTAATTTTTATCTTTTTTGTGACAATTTGCTTCTGTCTGATAGCCGTGATTCCTGACAATAGCTTTATTAGTTTTGTCATGGAAATTTTACTCCATTC
>BMAV01022645.1:134667-153092 GCA_019973955.1 Trichonephila inaurata madagascariensis
CTTTCCTAATTTATCAAACTTTCAGATGAAATATCTAGAGCTAATGAAACAGATTAACACCCCTCCCCTTTCACAATTACTTTTTCGTTCACTTTCCTCACTTGAACACTCTTCAGATGTGAGGATTTAACCAATGGCCAATCAAGTTCGAACTCGTATCCCCTGCAGTACATCACGCGACCCTGTTCGAAACTTTTTCTTTTTACAAGCGGAAATTAAGTTTTCCGCATGGTCTACCCTCAGGTTATTCCTCCTGGTGTAGAGAAAACACAATTGAGTTTCGTCGATCACTTGTTATTATTCATTTCGATCATCGGGTTTCGGAGGGCATGTATTCTTCGATTTTATGCCCTGGAACGAAAGTGTATCCTTTTGTATGTTTTGTTTACTTTTTGAAGCCTTTAAGGTTAAATGAATATTGGTTACTTCAAAAAAAAGGGGATGCATAAAATGAAATTTAAATAAAAAAAAAATTTTAAGGCTATCTTCAGCTAATGTTAAAAGAATAGGGGCCGATTTTGGAATATTTTTTCAGATATAAAAGTACTCAAACATTAAGGCGTCTCAAAGGTGTTAAATTTCTCTAGAGGTCTGAAAATATAAACAATTTTCAAACAGGTACAATTCTTTTAAATTTAAATTAAATAATTCGAATCTTTTACACATTATTTATAAAGGAATGGGGCTTCAGAAAAGTATAAAATGTTTAAAATATAATCATAATTTTAAAAATTATATGCATATGAAAATAAGAAACTTTTCTATAAGAAATATTTATTAAGTTTTACGCCGCGCATTCTATTTTCTAAAATAGTAGCTTTAATTATACTAGCTATAAGTTGATTTCTAAAGTGAAATGTATTCTTATTATACTGTAGCTATTTCATATAAGTAGAATTATAACTTACATATTTTAATAAATAAAAAAAATACATTTTTAAAAAATGTTTAAAAAATTGCAATATTTTACAAATATTTTAAAATACAAAAGATTTATAATACTAAAATTAGGTAGGATTTAAAAAGTATGATGCATTTCATAATTCTATTAAGTTTTATACATCAGAGGCTACTATTTTAGAAAATAGCGTGCGCAACGCAAAAAATACTTAATATTTATTATAGAATTTTCATATACTTATAATTTTAAAAATTATAATTATATTTTAAACATTTTATACTTTTCTGAAGCTCCATTCTTTTATAAATAATGTGCAAAAGATTCAAATCATTTAATTTAAATTTAAAAGAATTATACCTGTTTGAAAATTGTTTATATTTTCAGACCTCTAGAGAAATTTAACACCCCAGAGACCTCTTAATATTATATTCTGGCTACACTATCCTGTCGAGAATCACTTATTTTATCATACTACTCATTTTTATCCGAGTTGACACATATTTTTCTTTTATAAAATGTGTTTTGCAATTTGTTTCCTATACCGTAATGCTAAATGAGCTATCAGTTCACATATTTTCCTTTCACATATTAATATTTAGGAAATATTTTGAAATTTTACGAACACTATATTATAAGCAAATGCATGAGTTACAATGTCACAAATTTTTATAAAAATCGAGGCATTTTTTATGTCCGAAAATGTGCTCCGCGTCAAGTTCATGCTTTCGTACATATGGCGAAAACAGCCTTAAAATAAAGGAAGAATATGTATAACAATAATTTCAAGTTTATTAGCTTCCAACTTTTGTCATGAATCCCATTTAGATAATAACTATCATCTTCAAAATAGCCAATACGAGTTTTCTCGATTGACTATAAAATGATGTCCCAGTGGGCTCAATAAAGTTTACAAAAAAACACACCTTATTTAATGAATATACTCTTAAATAAGATGCATTTTGTGTACCTACGCTCGCTATTGTTGTTGACAAATACGTACTTTTCAAGAAAAAGTTTCCGTAAAGAGTAAAAGTTGGCAACAACGAAGCGCATGAACTGATTGGCTGGAAACATTTGATTACATTTATCGTGTGACTGTGGCGTCATTTGAGTTTTTTACTGTTATGCTAGAAACATGTGATTATGATTATCATGGGACTATGATGTCACTTGAATTTAGCCCATTCCGTTCAATAAGAAACAATTACATCACTTAAATATTGATTCAAGTGACAGTTTTGATGTTTCCAAAAAGTTGATGTGCGTGTCTTTTATTCTAACAGATTCTGCTTTTGGTTGCCGTACACCAGGGATGGCGAACCTTTATGGATCAACGTGCCATTTTTTTCTAAAGTGTTTAATGAGGTATAGACATGCCATCAAATAACTTTGACTTGGGATTATTGGGAAAATAATAAAACTAAATACGAATAACTCAAAACTCCTTATTTACTACGAAAAAATACATTTGTACTGTATAGTTGTAAATGTTTTAGCTGTACGTGTAATTCAAATTAAAGTAACATTAGTGTGACCTCTGCAGATTGTGGATGACAAATAACTTGTTTTAGGATTGTAAGATGTTACTTTTAGTAGAATGCATGCTGAATTAGAATCATCTGCCAAATGGTTTTTAAGCAATTAATTATTTTTGCTGTGGTTCACTTTTTTGACAAGAGGATTTGTGTTTTGTTTCAAACGTTTTGTTTCAAAAACCTGTATACCACTGTTCCAGAACATGAAATATAACCTCTTTTTGTCGCCTTTACTAATCATGCCATATTTCTAGATTCACCAAGTTTGAAATTCTCTGTTACACTTACTACATTGCACTTTTTGTTCTTTTGCTAAACTAGCCATGTTAAATAACAGTTCAAAATCATAAATATAACACGAATAAGCTTTAAAATGCAGTTGAGTCAACGAAATTGACTATGCTATGCGTAGACAAACTTTGCATCATAAGCAACTGTAGTTCACGACGTAACTAAGGCAAGACAATAACAAACGAGTATGCTCCACACCACCCTGCGACCGATCACTCGCGTTTGTTTGTAACACTTCATGGTGAACTTTATTATTTTGAAATAAAATACTAACCATTTTGATTATTGGAGTGCCCAAAATATTGTGACACGAGCCATTGATGGCACGCGTCCCCTGATTCGCCATCCCTGCCATTGGCATCGAAGAGCAAGCTGCCCTCAAGAAAGGGTATTTGTGCGTAATGTACGAAGATTTTTTTTTTCCTTCTGAATTTTGTTATTTATACTTTCCTGAGTTTCTAAAGTGCCGTATGATTCCTATTACGTGCTTTTGTCACTTGACTGTGGTTCAAAGTTATGAGGTCTGTCATGCCTTGTGTTGCGACAGAGTCCGACATAAATTAAAATCAAATCAAAATTGTTAACGCTGTGAGAAAAATTGTTGACCATACTGTTTGGTTATAAGGAAAAATACCGACTATTAAAGTTGGTATTTTCGCTTAAGTAGCTGCAGTAGCAGAGTGCTCGTGGTCAGTGTTGTCGAGTCAGGTTTGGGTACTGGTGCCACTGAGTAAGTGAATGTTATATTAACGTCCCACTATAAAGCTACACGAGGGCTATTGGCGACGAACCTCGTAATTTCGAACATTTATTCAAATAATGAGAACGACCCCTGAGCTGGCACCCCCTCTCCTAACCCACACTAGACAAATGGGAGGAAGTTTGAGTCTCTACGTATTTAATGTGCATCGGTCCCCTCAGCAAGGTGGGTCTTCAGCGGCACAAGGCTCTAACTTATGACACGCCAGCCATTTGAGCCCGTGACAACCATTAGGCTATCACGGTCTCTTGGTGCAACTGAAGACTCGTCATGTAGAGGAGTTGAGGCACGTTAAATCTATTGCGGCTCTAAGTTCTCGTGTTTACGTGAAGTGAGAATTTGGAGAGTGGGGTGCCAGGTCAGGTGTCGTCGTCATTACTTGAAAAAAGTGTTCAAAATTACGAGGTCCCTTGTCATTAACCCTTATGCAATTTCAAAAATAGTCATTAATAAACAATCAAAGAATCACTGAAAGTACTTGAAACTTTATGTACGAAATAATTTCTATGCTTAGAAGTATTTATCAGTGTGAGTAGTTACTTTCGTTTATGACTGGAAATAAGTTTCTGGTCAGATCTAGAATTACTTACAATCCCTTAAGGTCAGTTTTGAAAGTAACTAATGTAAGTAGAATTTCTCAAAGTAAATGTACCCCTCAGGGGGCTCACCTTCTTTAGGTGGGTAAGGGTATCACAATCCCAAGGTAACCTAGTGATCTTTTCCTTTTCTCAAGGGGTTTACTATCTTTGGTAAACACGGGTGTCACGACCCCGGGGTACCCCAGTGATCCTTCTCTATTTTCGACCCTCCATCTTGTCATCCAATTTCTCCTTTTCTTCTTTTCCCGCCCAGACCTCAGACCTATGAATGTTTGGCGCAGTATAGCCAAAACTGGCTCTTGCGCCATAAAAAACCAAACTCAACTCAAAGTAAATATGAAAGTATACCAGAAAAGATACGAGGTGGAAAAAAACAACAACAACAATGAAATTATTGCTGTTCTTTTTCCAACATACTTATCAAAATAAAGCTCCTCCCCCCACGTAAGTTATTTTTATAGATCGTCTTGTGACCCACATATATAAGCTTAAATCTTGTTAATATCTAACTTTCAGTTTGACACCTTTGGTGTAGAGCAGTGGTCTTTAAACTTTGTTCATTCGTGGAACCTTTAGAACTCTAAGGTGGTTCTCACCTGCTATCTCACCTGCAGAATGCATCTTAATACGAGGCGTATCCAAAAACCAAGTACCGTTTCGTTCTACAGAAACCGCAGTGGTAGTTTTGCAGTTCAACACTTTCGCACGCATGTCTCTGGTTGGTTGCCAGTTCAGTGATGGTATTATAGCCGGATTGTGTAGTTTTTACACGCGTTAATGAGTTTTCAAAATGTTTAATACGTTTGTGGATCCCGCTGACAATGAAGTGCGTTCTGTAATCCATTTTTTGAGCTCAAAGAATGCTAAGTCAGTTGGAATTCATCGTCTGCTTGTAGAGATTTATGGTGAAAATGTAATGAGTGATGGAAAGGTGAGAAAATGGGTTCGACAATTCGATGATGTATGCACCATTTATAACGAAGCACGGAGTATATATATATATAGGCGGCATTTTGTTATCAATAATGGTTTGGCTGAAAAAGTGAATAAATTATGCTAACAAATAAAATCTTAATTGGGATTACTTCTTGTAATATGAAAATTAGACCGAGAATTGACAAAACCCACTGTTTAATAATTAAGAAACTGAATGTCTAATAAGGAATGTGTGTTGATATACATCTTTCAGAACGAGATACTACGAACTAGGTTGTTTATTTCATTTTGAGGGACCAATCTTAACTCTTCTATAAGCACAGATTTTTAAATCTGGTGCGTGTTTGGAGTGTATTGACGTCAAGCAATGGCTCTTCCTAAAGCATCCCAAATATGCCCGATAGGATTTAGGTCAAGAAATTTAGCTGGTCATTCCATCCGGAAAATACCCTCTTTCATAAGAAAGTCTTCGGCAAGATTAGTTCTGTGTGGCCTCCCTTCATCGCCCATAAAAGTGAAATCTTGGCGAATTGCTGCTCGGAAGAGTCTCAAATGAGGCTCAAGAACTTCATCTTTATATTGCTCTCCAGTAATAGAACCCGTATAAAAAAATGTGTAATGTTGTACGGCCGTTGTGACGTTTGAGATAAATAACGGAAGCGTGATATTGATTAATTTAAATATTTAGTTTATTTACGTCACAGCTATTATTTACAGATTGTACATTGAAGTTATTAAACTTAAAGATTATTAGAGTTTAAATGATGTGGTTTGTGAGAGGGGAGTTGTCTTTCGGCGTCCGCTCACTTCGAAGGTTCAAAGCATCTCTCGTTCTCCCCTCTCTATCTTCGGGGATCAGTGGCTGTCCTCCTTAGCTTCAAGTTACATCCTGCTAGTCGGCGGGAAAGAGTCCCTCGGGATGTCAAAGCTTGCGGGGCCTATCCAAGACGGGACCACTCAATAATTTTAAAGTGCAGATCCACAAAGATGCCAATTCACAGCTGGGAGGCGGGAAACGTTAAACCGTCAAACATATTGCCCCCACCCAATAAGAATTCCACACCCACCATATCGATTTGATTCTTTATTTTATAAGGTGGGTAGTGAGTCTCACGCTCTCTCCAAATGAAAACTCGACGAGAATCACCATTGGCACCGAACCTGAACTCATAAGTGAAAGTACATGGCTCCACTCTTGATTTACCCAAGAAGAGCTTCATAAAAGACGAGCTCTTTTCTGCGATGGGTTGCGAGGAACACATATCACTGACCGTCGCGCGTAAAGAGCCTTCTAAGCTATAAGCGTCTGTAAACAGTTTGTTTAGAAATTGTCTTTCCAGTGGAAGCAGCAAAGTCCTGAGCAAGCTCCTTAGCTGTCATGTCTCTGTGACGCAACGTGCATTTATTGTCAAACATCGATCTTCCATAGATGTTGTAGCTTTTGGTAGACCTTGTCCAGGTTTTCTAACAGCAGTACCTACTATTTGAAATTGTTTCCACAGTGTAGATATTACCATTCGAGAAACAGTTAGGTTTCGGGTTACTTCTACTTGAGACATCCCACTCTCAACCCACCCAAGCTCCATCTTGAATCGTCATCTAAACCAGTGATACTCAACCATGTGGCCCTCCGGCCTTTTCTGAAAGGCCCAGTCATGACCCATGACACAAAGAAATTCATTTGTTGAAGAACCGTCTACTAAAAATTTTGCCGGAAATTCTTTCAATCAAATAATCAGATCTATCAATTTTGCTATCAATATGCTTTTTTGATAGTAGAATGTAAGCAAGAGGTTTGGTTATGGATGAAAGGAAATCGAAACTATCACATAATTCAGTAAAAAATGCATAAAAGTAAATTTTTTTTCCTGTGTGTGGTTAATAGAAGAGTTACTCGTAATATACTAGTATTATAATAAAAGCTAAAAGTGAGAGAGTTTTAATATTTTGATCAATTTTGATTTGACTAATGTTGCTTTGGTCTTTTGTGTTTTTTCAGTTATCCTTATGTTTCGGCCCACGTGAAATACTTGTCATGTATATTGGGCCGAACGGGAAAAAGGGTTAAATTCCCCTGATCTAAAGGATTGTGGGAACTCTCATTTTAACAAAATTTACACAAATTTGTGCTGACACAATGCGATACGCAGGTCAAAACTCAAAATTCAAAGCTGTATTGTTGAAATGATTTTAACATTTTTCACACTGAAAACGGCCATAAAAATTCTTTTTTTTTTATCGGTCAAAGCTCACAAAATTAGAATATGATGCTTGCTTTTGCTCACTTTATATATATATACATATAAAATAAGTACTTTAAAAAAATAGAAGTAAATTTCTTGAAATAGTAGGAAGTTTGTTTGTAACGTTGATTTTGGATACCAGAATAAATTATTCTCTTGGGTAGTAATTTTTGGCAACTGGTCGTCTATAGGCATTTCATCTTTGGTTTCCTTCTTGGCATATTTTGAAGTGAAGAGAAGCAGCAGCAAACATTTTCGATATATTGCCCTTAAATTCACATTTGTCTTTTACGGTCTTCAATGTTTTCTTTTCATTCTTTCTCCCTTACAGAAGGATTTGGGAAAGTTGAAAGCTTGATATTGAATTACCTCATCATTAAACTGCTATTGTTTGATTTTATCACCTTTACACCTGTGTATTGTTCTTTATCTCTTTTTTTTCCCAATGAAAGTTTTGGTTTAAATCTCCGCTTTAATTTTATCTCTGGCGTCATAATGTAAACGATACAATCGATTAAACAAGTCTTATCCTATGTCTTGCTTTGGAGGTTAGCTTGTTTTCAGAAAGCTACGTTTTCAAAGAATGTAAAATACATCCTACTAGAAATGGAGGAATATGTAATTTGGGCTCTTGAAATGATTTGCGTTGAAAACCATGGAGTAGGTGCAATGGAAATTTTGTTCGTGTCATCTTATTTAGCTCCAGGGAATATAGCTTCAGATGTTCTGTTGTCAGTGATAACGGATTCCAGAAGCCTATCAAGTGCCATTGAACTTCTCAAGAGACATTCTCTGATTGAAAGGACTGGAAGCGAAACAGATTTCATCATTAGAAAATTCACCCAAAGCACGATTAGAAAAATTTTAAAAATTGTAGGACTCGAAAAACACTTCCTCTTCCAGATCTTAAGCAAATTACGGCATCAATTGGTTCAAGTAAAATACGTAGACCATCTCCTGTCCTTCCTGACACATGCGAATGAGTACCAATTATTCCATAAATCAATAATTTCAGCACGTAATTTGGTCCTAAAGAATCTAGTAGAGCAAAACAGATTTCAAGAAGCTTATTCCTTTTCGAAAGAGGCTTTTAACTTCTTGAGAAAAAATCTAGGAGTAGCGCATCCCATTACGTTAGATTTTCAGAACAACATAACGAACTTACTCGGAGACATGGGAAAATTCGCAGAGGCCGAAAAGTTCCTGACTTCAATTTTAAAAGAGAGTATAAAGTCTTCGAACCAAACAAAAGAACTCATCATTCGGCATGTTCTTGTAAAATATTTAATGGAGCAATGTAAATACAAAGAAGCTTTAACAATCCTTGAGACCATTTTAGGAGACGAGAACATTTCAGAGATTACCCATAAAATAAAGTTATCTGCTTGGAATAATTACGGCTTTCTACTTACGGAAATGGGTAAGGTTTCGGAGGCCTATAATATTTTGAGAGACGTTCTGAAAAGAGCAAGAGAAATCTGTGATCCAGAAGATGATGACATCTCAAATACTCGTATGATTTTGGCCTGGATTCTTCGAAAACAAAGACGATATGCGAAAGCTCTTGAAATGTATGATGAAATTCTGTACGATCGAACACAATATCTTGGTGAACTTCATTTCAAGACTTTAAAGACAAAAATAAGTTCTGCTATGGTTTTCCTCTATCAAAAAAAGTACGACCAAGCCTTACTAATATATTATGACGGGATCAACAAATTGAAACGAGCTCTCGGAGAATCCCACCCAGAAGTATTAGCGGTTCTGGTACAAATTGCTACGGTACTTTTGTTTAAAGGAGAGTTTGATAAGGCTTACGAGATATATACGGACGTGCACAAGAAATACAAAGCAACCTCCAGAGAAAAATCCAAAGAAATCTTGATAGTGAAACTTTGTATCGGAGCGATACATTTCGTTAATGGCAATCTAAAAGAAGCTTTGGGAGCTTTTCAAGAGGCACTCGAAGGTTTTAATCATATCTTCGGTCCGAATCATAAAGATCCAATAAAAGTTGAAGCATTGGTTCGGGATCTCAAATTTATGATATCCCCGGTGATTTTAGGAAATCGATGCTCAAAAGTAGATTTGAATGAGAACGAAATTACAGGAAAAAAGGATAATGATGGCTGTATTCCAGATTATGAAAATAAATGGCCGTTACATCACTCTGCAGAAAATGGGGACGTGAATGCCGTAAAAGAGTTATTGTTGAGAGGAGCATCGTACTGCCAGAAGGACTGCGACGGCAGAGAACCTTTACAACTCACTTCGAACGAGGAAATCAAACATTTGCTTAATTTGGCAAAATGTTTGTTCAGACATGTACGAAATGGAAACAACTGCGATATTTTGGAATACAGTGCAGTTATACATGCAAGGGACAGAAATGGCTATAGCACTCTGCATTGGATTGCTTACCATGGCAATCAGAGTGCTCTTAGACAAATTCTGGAAGCAGGTGTGGATATTACTCACGTTTCTAATAAAGGCAACACAGCACTACACTTAGCTGTTTCCAGAGGTCACACAGAAATTGTTGAAATCATGTTGCAACGAGCGAAGAGGAGTGAATTGAAGAAGTTGCTTAACACCAGAACGAGGATGACTGGTTCCGGGGCGCTTCACGTGGCCGTCCAAATGGGACATTTGGAAATTGTCAAATGTTTATTGAAGTATGGTGCCGTTTATGACATCAGAAACAACAATCTCGAGACACCATGGCATCTTTCCCGTGATTCCTTAATTGATAAAATTCTAGATGACATACATGATCTTTTTCCATGCGCCAGAGATGGCAATGGAGATGCTATAGTCAAGTTGGGAAGAAAAGGAAACGATGAAATAGTGGCAATCACAGGAGCTCGTAATAGCCAAGGTCATACATTATTACAAGTAGCAATTACGAATAATCACCATGACATCGCAGATAAACTGATAAAGATCATGAAAGAATCGACTGAAATGGAAGTTGATAATAGATATCGGGTAAGTAAAACTGTTTTATTTTTTGAGTTGTCGAACTTAAAAGGGTTTTTCAAACTGTTTTTTTTTTTAATTCCCCCGTTCCCAATTATCTTAAATAAATACTCTACTAATATTTACTCTAAAGACTCACAATATATATAAAGTGAATTCTTTTTCAGGAATGAATTTGAGAGATATCTTAATTTGAGGATCCGTACATTCAACTTGAAGACTAAAGCTGTGTTATTTTTGTAGCATGATTCAGAAACATTTGTGTACTTTAAATTTCAATTTAAGTATAATATTTAAATTTTTTTTTACTTTTATTCAACTTACATAAAAGATACCGGTTATACTTTTACAGTAATTCAAAGCTCCTATATTGCCCGTCATTTTTAATACTACTTAATTTCGTGTAAGATATTTTTGATTTTTTTAAATATATGCATGCATAAAATACAAATGTGTGATTTGGGATCTGGTGCTTCGAAACGAATGATGTCACATTTAGTGCCGAAAAAATTACTAGGAGAGTTGAAAATATATTCGTCAATCTAAGATAAATCTTGGATTACACAATTATTTAAACTAACTAAATCATTTGAAATCACAAATGCATTTTCCTCCATGTATACCTTTCAAATGTATATTCCAGATGTTTACACAAAGCGGCACACCCGTTACAGTCCGTAGCTTTATTCGAAAAGTGTGTATGTTGACCAATTAAACAACTGAAAATTTATACCTCTTTCTACTTCACAGTGACCGGTTCTCAAATTCAGGATTCAAGTGGAGTCGTTTCACAGTCGAATTCAACAGCATCCAATGGGATTCCAAGTTGTCTTTGAGCCTCTTACACTTTCTGCAAGTGTGTCGCACCGGTAGTGAATCACCCTGCTTGATAAGTATGTTTTACCAAAGTAAAAGTTGGTGTCACTGAAGACCAGTCGTGTAGAGGAGCTGCTACACGTTAAATCTGTCGAGTTTAAAAATTCTTAGGTTGATCTGGCGTACCAGTTTAGAGAGTGGATTCAGGTATCGTCCTTGTCACTTGACCGAGGTTCAAAATTACAAGAGGGGCCTGTGTAAAAACATTCACCTTTGACGAATCTCTTTCAACTGTCACGACTGCACATGGATTTTTCCTGCCCCAGAATCGCACATTTTGACGATTCACGTTCTCGGATAAGTGGGACAATGGTTCTTCACTGAATATCAACTAGAAGGCGGAATCTTCGTCCTCCAATGCTTCCTGAACGTTGAAGCAAAAATCTAGTCGATGGGTCTAAACTTGGTGAGTTTGTGGTTACTTTCACATACCGTAGAATCCGGTGTATAACTCACACTTATACTTTCAAGCTGCATTTTTTAATTTTTAGGTATATCCGCCGTATAATGCGCACCCCCTTTTTTTCGATGAAACCCGAACCGTACATGTGCTATTATTTTATGTTTTGAAGTCATTCGAGATATTACGCCAGACTTTGAAACAATAGTATAACATCTAGAAATATAGCGCTTTAAGATCATAAAGTATGTCATTTATTTTAAATAAACAGAATTTCGATCTATGTAGAAGCATTAATTTTTTTTAATGCTCATCTCTTTTTCATTTTGAAAACTATCATTTTTATACCCTGCGTATAACACTTATTCTTAAATTTCGATCTAATTTTTTTGTGTTAAAAGTGCGCGTTATACGCCGGATTTTACGGTATCTCTCATGTGTGTATGTGCAAAACTTACGAAAATATAGCCTTTTCAAAACGAATGAATCATTGATGCTTGCCTTGTATTAAATCGTAAATTTTCCTTTACGTATCATGTATCTGGATAGTGAATTGAATTTCAAATGAAATAAATTGTTAGTAAATGTCTCTGTTAAATGTAACAAACTGTTAAATGTGTCTGTCTCATATTCTTTCACTATGTAATTCATGATGTTATGAAAATTTCGTACGATGCTTGATTCTCTGTCAGAGACCGTGG
This sequence comes from Trichonephila inaurata madagascariensis, assembly GCA_019973955.1. Classification (NCBI taxonomy): domain Eukaryota; kingdom Metazoa; phylum Arthropoda; class Arachnida; order Araneae; family Nephilidae; genus Trichonephila; species Trichonephila inaurata. The sequence continues at coordinate 146,889 of BMAV01022645.1, forward strand.
TAGCCTAATGGTCATGGTCACGAACACGTGACCGACGTGACATGAGTTCTAGCCCTGGTGCTGCTGAAAACTTGCGGTGTAGAGGAGCTGAAGCGCGTCAATCTGTCTGTTAAAGTCCTATGGGCGTGCTGTGGAAGTTTGGAGAAAGAGGTACCAGCTCAAAATTACGTGATCGGTCACCGGTAGCCATCGTGTTTCCTTAGAGTACGATGTTAATAAGGACTCCCTCTCCTGAGCCATCTATTGGACGCTTCAATAACACAAGTCTCGGCAACAGACTAAATATTCAAAAGATGTATCAAAATATATTTAAAATAACTAAATATTTAATTCCTTCAAAAGATTGGTTTTAATACAAGAGGTGTTCAAATGGGGAAAGGTACGAAACGATACTACACATACATAAAGACTATTCAAAACATACACCATAGGCCTGAGGACAACGATCTCATTGATTAACGAGCCGAAGGATTCTTTGTTCCCAGAATTCCTGTAGCTGTGACCAGACACGGTCCGAGTTCATCATCCGAGTTGATGTTACAGATGTTATTTCAAGGGACCAAACGTATGAAAATCGTAGGGTGACATGCCTGGGCTGTAGAGCAGATCGTCAAGTGGCTCTCGCTTGAACTTGGCCAATTCCACATGTGTGACCCTGGAGACGTGTGGATGCGCGCGTTGTCATGCAGCAGAACCGCACCCTTCGTGCTGATAAATAGCGGTTGGTTTAATACCTTCTGCTGTCAGAAATCGGATTAACGCCTCGCTGTTCTTCAATCGTTAAATTTTGTAATTTGAACGTCATCATGTCCTCTCACGCATTGCCATGTCAATAGGACGGAATTCTTTTTAAGAGCAACTGCTCTCTGCTGCGCATGCTCTGATCCATGTCATCCATCCTTAGATATCTCTGCTTTCTTCCACAGTGGCATAGGCAAATATGTTAACGGTTTCGTACCTTTTCATTTGAACATCCCCTGCGCTATCAATGAAACACAACATAAAACATGCGATAAACAAAGATTTAAGAAAAGGAACATTGCACATGATCTTGAAGATTGTTTAAGTGATCGATTCAAGAAGATGAATGGGTGACAGGAGGAGAAAATTTTTCCTGCAGTGGAAAAAAAATATAGTACCAAATACGCATGAGGAATTGGATCCACTTTCCTCCCGCTAATCAAACAATCCATTGTCAGCTTTCATTAGTATATCAAATACAGCATGTTGAACCGTTTTCTGCGCTTCAGGAGAATATTTACGTACTTTCGCAGCGACGTACGTAAAAAATGAGTCTATTTCGTTAGATTCAGGAACTTCTTTGTCCAACTTTGCAGCAGTTTTCAAGATGTCTAAAGCTTTGTTCACCATAGATGCACTGGTGTCTTCTTCTTTTGTGGTTACTCGTCTATTAGGTCTGGGAATTGAAGATGACGCTGTTGTCTCTTGTTCCCATTGTTCAGAAGGTGCAACTTTAACCATAGATACACTAGTGTCCTCTTCTTTTGTCTTTATACGCTTATTAGATTTGGGAATTGAAGAAGACGCTTTTGTCTCTTGTTCCCATGGTTCGGAAGGTGTAATTCCTGCCTCGATGTCATTCTCTATTCCCAGTATCCATTCCGTCTCCTGTAAATGTACAAATCCATTTCGGGAAACAGTATCTATGAAGTGTTTCATTGCTTTTAAAAATTCGTTTAAAAGGTTTCTTTCGGAAAGCATTTTTTTTTTAAAATTATTATTTAATAATATATTTTTTTGCACGATACAAGTTTAAATTGAAATAAAACGCAAGCAAAAAATTTAACCAAATGGATCCGAATTTTTGCTTTTAATGTTTAAATATATTTTTTGTTTCCTATATATACTCCCAACTCCTACAGCTTATAAAGAGCCAATTGTTACAGAAATGCTTTCTAAAATGGCACTAAAGCCGATTAATTAGAAAGTGCTCAAAATTCAACTGTCAGGCAAATTCTTACCGCTCTCTGGTTCATCAGGAATATAGACTTTAGAGCCAGGAGTAGAATACCCATTATTAGATAAATAATCAGGAGAAATGCTACCGATTTCTTTAAAAAATTGACAACTCTGATAATAAATCGATTTCTAGCATCGACAAATACACTCCTGATCTTAATTTCCACAGACCCAGATCAATCGTAATTGATCCTGCTTTTCTCTAATTCCTAAATATTTTCTCTTTTATTTAAGTTATTTTTTTACTTTTATTCTTAAATTCTCTCCATTAACTACTCAATGATTGGTCGAGCTTTTCACCTAAACCTGAATGGAAAAATAGCTGATCTCTCCGATTAGCCAATCACAGAAGCTCCACTCGATACCAATTCATTTTAACATTTTATGTCAAAATATTTACTCCCGTTTACTCGGACTCCTTTGATGCAATCGAATTGGCTGGGCATCGCCCTGCCCACTTTCATCACGAATTTTTTTTTTAAGTCAAGATTTTTTCATCAATTTTTATCTTTATTTTATATTAGTAATTTTGGTCATTTAGAAGTAATTCTTTCTTTTTGTTAATTTTCAATAGTTATATTTTAAATTTTAAATATTATTTATTAAAAAAGGCAGTTTGAAAGCGTTTTAATGTCATTTAAAGAGATGAAAGTTCGGAAGAACTAAGTATCCCCACCTCACCAAACTACAAAATACCAACTAAAATGGTAAAAGTTTGTATAGTTTAATATTTACTCACCGTGGTAAGAGTCTTTCTAGTCAAATCTCTATCTTCCAAGAACGAGAAGGCATTGTAGGCAAACCATTTACTCACATAAAAGTTATTTGCTCCTGAAAAGATAAAAATTGTATTAAAAAAATTCAAAATGTACTGATTATTGTGATAAGAAAATAAATTTACCAAGCAGGGTTATTCGTAATACCCTCAAAGGTTTCGAAGCGCTATAGTAAAAAAACTAATACAGCAAAAAGGAACGCGGTTGAAAGAATACAGAAACAATTTAAGTTTTATTTACATATTTTACGTGTTCTATGTGGGAAACCTTGGTTATACACGGCTTACATCAATATGATAATCCAGTTCCGGCCACACTTTACTTTCAACATAATACTATAAACGTTTTTGACAGCACTTGTTATTCTTACCATATTAACCGTGTTATTTGAAAATTTAGTCTTTTACATGAGGCTAAATTTTTGTACTCCTTTGCCACTTGATGTAGCAAAACTGCTTAAAAGGATAACACGTGTAATCAATAATGTAATAGTACCATGTTGAGTAGAATGAAGCAGGAATTGGACTAACTCATTGATGTATGCCGTGTAACCAGTGGCGCACACATGGGATGGGGTCCACGAGTCCGCCACCCCCCATAGTCGGTGATTTTTGTTTTGATTGATGATAATCTTATGTATATAGTGCGTAAAATTTAATTATCTGTTATTAACAATTTATTTTATTAATTATTGCTAATTATTAATTCAATAGTTTATTTTTTTATTGTTTTTTGTTCCCCAAATCGCGACAGAATCAAAAGAATAAATTTGGCGGCGTATTGAGGTATGAAACGAGAAAGGTGGACTTTGAACCCTAGACCCCCCACCCCCCTCTCCTTCTTGAAAAATTTTTGTGTGCACCACTGCGTTTAACTAAGGTTTCATACACAGAACACCTGTAAAATTTGTAAATGAAACATGAATTGTTTCTGCATTCTTTCAAATGTTCTTTTTGTTTCTGTATTTGTTTTAGTTTTTCTTCCACTAAAGCGATTCGAAACCTTGGAGGGAATTATGAATAACCCCGTATTTCAAAAATATGACAAATATTGAAATAAAAACATTTTAAATTCTGTATTCAAATAGTGACAAATGTTCTACATATCCCCTATTGTTACACGACAGAAAAACTATTTATAAGGTAGTCAAAATCTACCTAAAGACGTTGGTGAATGCTGTTATCAATGTTCGTAAAAGCAGTGGTTACATAATTCTGGAGATCAATGACGTACCTGGAAATGATGGTAAGTACATAGCTTCTAAAATATCCCCCCGCCCCCGAAAAGAAATTGCAAACCGAAAGTTTTAAAGACTTCTGAAATCACATGAAAGAGGGGCAAATTTTCCCCATCATTTCGGCCATTCTAGTGTTGAGGGATTTTTATGACAAACACTTCATTGCGTAAACGTCACGGATTGGATTTAGTGTTATTCTTAATAATGTCGAAATTGGAAGCAACATGAGAAGTACTGGAAAAGAACCTCGTAATTTAGAACACCATTAAATGACGAAAACGACACCTGAACTGACACTACTCCCTCTAAACTTAAACATCACGCTGACATGAGAGCCTTGAGCCTCAACAGATTTAACATGCATCGCTCTCTTTACACTATGGAGTGGCATGCAGGACTCGAATACAAGATTAGACAACTTATGTGGTAGTAAAACCTTTCAACTGCAATATGAAAGAAGCACAATCCTCTTTAAATTTAGGAAACTCTGTAAGATAGATATAAAGATAAATATCAGCAGCTACAGATTTTTCGACGCAAAAAGGACCGCACACTTTTTTCTTTGAGACTGCTACAAAGACTGTCTGAGTGAGTGAATGTTTATTAACGTCGAACGGGAAAAAATACAAGGGTTATTGGCGAAGGATTTCGTAAGTTTGAACCATGATCAAGTGACGAGACTGACGTCTAAGCTGACACCCCACTTTCTAAACCTCCCCACCCTGTCAACGTAAGGACTTTAAACCGAGACATTTAACGTGTATCAATTACTCCACAAGATGGATCTTAAATGACATGAATGAGAGAATATTAAAGTCGCACTGTTTAGCTACACCAGGGCTTTTGGTGATGGACCTCGTAATTTTGAACCATGGTCAAGTGACCAGGACGGTTGGTCTTCAGTGGCACAAGGGCTCGAATTCATGACACACCGGCCATGTCCATGACTGCTAAGTTACCACAGCAAAGACTTCACATTAGGAGAATCCCGTTTCATTTCCATACCGTTTTTTCGGTATTTACTAGAAATTTTTTAAACTATCTCCACACTAAATGTTCAAAGATCGCCAACATAGCAAAATGGTATACGTTTTTGCTTTTACATCTCCCTAACGGACAAAATTAATTAGACTGTGAATATAAAGTTGCATGTACAATCAAGAGAAGTGATAAAATATGTGAATCCGCCAAGGAAGGGCCAAAATTATGCTACTACAGCTCAGAGCGATACTGCACACGCACACGATTCGAAATCTGATATTCGTATATGTTAAAACAAGGTTGTAGTTGTGAAGAAAGTGCGTAATACTTCATATTTTTTTTTAAAATTGGTGAGTTTGTTATTAATATTGTTTTTGCATACCATACACTACAATTGATGCATTATGTTTTTTAAGATCACATTTCAAAAATTTGTAACAGTACCACAGACTGAATAGTGATATTTAAACTTTTTTGTGATTTAAATAAATAAGATGTTCCTTTACTTTTTTGTGATTCTTTATATACTGTTATGTTATAAATTGTTTTTTGTGATATTTGCACTCTCAAATAAAACTTGCAAATAAAACAAAGAAACACCTGTATTTTTTTTTTTTTTTGTTTTTGTTTTTTTTCCCTAAAATTTCTACTACCGGTATTAAAGCCTGTATCCCGGAATTGAGATCCAAGAAATTCCGAATACCGGTATTGAACTTTTGGTCCAATATTGCAATCCCTGCCTGGATTTTTCTGAATTTTTCAACCCCTTCCCCCATATTCAAAATATATGTTACTACTTACCTTTTCACTTAAATGAAGCGTCATATACTGTTAATTACTGCTTCAGTTATTGTCAAGTTACTACTCTTCAGAGTTACTTATACAAAATTGCAAAAGCATATCCCATATCACTGTTCCTTTGGTGCAGTTTCAAATACAACCACTAACGAAAAACATTTCAAACAGTTAATTATAGACTACCCAGATCAATAAATGCATGCATGATGTGTTATTTTGGAGGGAAAAGTCCAAAATTGTATCCATTATATCTAGAAAAGCACTTCCTCCACCGGGTTCCTTGTTTTACTTTTACCTGAACAACCAGTGTTCTTGAACTGGCGAAACCTACAGAATCCTAATATGAGTCAGTACAGAGTGAACCAAAAGTCTTGTCCTGATTATAAGAGAAATTCATTACAAAATACATATTTAATATAATAATGTAACTTT
>BMAV01022645.1:174799-185934 GCA_019973955.1 Trichonephila inaurata madagascariensis
ATTTTTGAAAAATTCCAATTATTTTCAGAGTTACCACCAATTGAAATAATTATTGGCATTTTTTTCTTAAAATTTCTCCCCTCTGTTGTCGTAAAATATGGATAAACCCACTTCTAATATATATTTCAAAAATTCTAGTTGAGTCTCTGTACAGAGGTCTGAGCTGTATACAGGCAAAAATTATTATAATAGAAGCATTTTTCACAAAAGGAGAACATTTTGAAAAAAGATTATTCTAAGTTAATTTTTTGTCAAAATATTGTATTTAAATAATTTTTTTTATCAAAATGTCCTTAAAACAATTTTATACATGCATTCTAGTCTAAGTGACACTAAATACCATGAAAATTATCCATTTATGCGCTTTTGCAAAATCACGGTTCCGAACGTAGTCGGATATCTTAATCTACTTTACATAGTCAATCGATTTTTTCTGGAAATATATTCCATAATTCGTTCTATAATGTAATATTAAATGGATTTTAAACTTTATACGTGTAATGGAAACATGTTGTGCATATTTATGGAATATTTTTAAATTTCAAACGCAACAGTGTAATAAACAGATATAAGCGTTGCAATGACTGTAATTTATGTTTAAATTGAAATTGAATCCAGGAAGGTCTGAATCAAGTTTTTGATATTGAAGGAATGCAGGCTTAGTAAATTAGTGTAATCGGTGATTTCTTAAGACTTCTTGAGGCACTGGACCTTTATGCAAAAGTAGGCCTCACCTGCGACCCTTTTAGGTAGACAGTATATATAGCATGCGTTGTCAAAATACTCATACAAATAGTAACCTGTAACAAATAAGTATGCGTGACTCACAAAACTTAAGCTCAAACTGATTCGACCGACTACCGCCTTTTGACTAAAATGAGTAATGATGGTGTATAGTGGGATGCCTTAGGCCTAGACATGGATGATGGACATGACACAATAATGTAGTCTTGCAACTGTTGCCAGTCGGCATAAAGTTCGAAATTTTAAGTTTTCGGAGAATATGTTTGGGAATAACATTTGACAATTAGAACTGTTCACATCATTGGGGCCGAGATGAGCTCCCAACACGAGACCCATTCCCAGTTAGTTGGCCCATGTCTTAACGTTCTTGAGTGTTAAGTCCTGATTTAGGATTTCAAGAAAATTGAGCCTAAATTCAATGAACTCTGTTATTCCGTTACAGCTGATATTGATACAGCACTTGAGAAGCTACAGCTTGAGCTTATTGACTTGCACTTAGTTAGATGTGTGAAAGAAATGTTTTAATGCAATGACATTAACTTTTACAAATCTTTGTCTGCTGAAAAATTTCCATGTTTGAAGAAATTTGTTGGGAAATTGCTCTTTATATTTGGATCGACGTATTTACTTGCGTGACCAAAGTTTTTCTTGCATGAAGATCAACAAGACTAAATATAGATGCAAGTTGACTAACACGAACTTGCTGGCTATCATGAGAATTTAAACAAGCAATCTCACTTCTGATTTAAAAAAAATATATAGGAAAGAGTGATAGGGTATATTTGCCTCACTAAACTGATATTCTGAAATTAAATGTGCTTGTAGTTATAGATGGTATGAAATTAGCACTATCATTAAATTGAATAGAACTGCCACTATTTCATTTAACTTATTGATTTTTTTAATGAATGCAATCATTTTGAAAAGGCAGGCTGTATGGTATCCTCTCTTCTCACAATGTGGCCCTGGAGCCATAAAAGTTGCCTCCACTTGCCCTACAGGTTAGTTTGTAAACGCATAGAGAACCCGCTATAGCTTCCTTCATGGTTATTGTATTTCAGTTTGATCAGCAGTGTATATTTGCTTCTTATGTACAAAAGATTCTTATACATACAAAAATACATTTTCAGAAAATTATTTTTTTCATTAAAAATCTTGTATTTAAATAACTGAAATAGAAACAAAAATAAATATCTTGTTTTTAATGCTAACAAAAACTTTTCAGAATCATAGTTAATTTTAGCTTTCCAGGATTAAATAATTAAAGGCAAACGAATATCTTAAAATGGGATTTAAAAAAATAAATAAAATACCCTCTTATTAGAAAAGCAAAATTGCTTGACGATGACGATTAATGTATGAGAATGATTAATCATATTATTATTGATTAATGATTTGTGTATAGCTTCACTACATTCCTTAGCAAAAAAATCAGAGCGAGAAGAAAAAGGAACCAAAAAATATTTTTAGCTCTTGGACTTGGATAACTTTTAGCATGAGAATGACCCTTTCCAACACAAAAGAAGAAAAGAAAAAAGGTTTGCGATTAGTGACAAATTACAAGAAAGCTGACAGCAACTGGCAGCACGCATATTCGTGATCATATCGCCTCTAATTAAGTTCCTGCTTGACCAAATGACCCTTTTTATACATCTCAGCCATTGTGAAGCTTAAGGAAATGAATCGATGTACTTTGTTGTCGAAAAAAAGAGGGCAACGATCCATCACAGCTTGGTGGACTTCAGTTCCTGCATTCAAATCAATATCAACAATCTTCAACAAAAAAGACAGTATTAACATAAACTAAGAAGCTCCCATACGATGACAAAATTCATAATATTTCTGGATGTGGGAAGTGAAAAACTGGTCACGGTTTCTACGAGATGATGGATTTAGCAGTTTAGCTGTTTGGAAGCCAAAGTTTAACAGCTGATCACCTCTGGCCAAGTTGAAGGCAATTAAAAGGCTGTAATAAGCACCTTAACTGTTATCATAGCACTTAAGAATTTGAGTTCTCACACTCAGCGTTCAGGATTGAAAACAGGATTTTATTTGAGAGTTTTAAAAATGCACAAAATGTTTTTGAGAATCCTAATCTGGAAAAGAGAACGTAAATGTGTTTTTGGTGCCGTAATGCCTGTACATAAGGTTTTTACTCTTAAAATACAATTTCTCTTTAAGATTTGGATTAATTTGAATAAGAATCATATGAAATATTTTATCGATTTTGTCACGCAGCCCACGACCACTCTACTCCAGTGGACTACGTAGAAAGAGGAGTGCGAGGAAAACGATTTGAAAAAGATTTGTAGGAGATTTTATGGAGACAACTCCAAAAGTATATTATTTTGCAAACGTCAAGTCTTAATGGTTATATTTGTTTAGTGATTATTTATATGATAATGAAGAGTTTATTATCAAAGTGTTTTTTTTAATGTTTTAAAATAAATTAGTAGAGCTCACAAAACAGTGCGTTTTGTTTCTGGATATATAACACGATATGGTAGATTTATTCATTATTTAATTTATATTATAATATTTTATAATGGTAATGATGATGATATAATTCGAAAAAATGGCGTCAATTGGACACACACACGCATTTATCAAATAATTATGAAGCCATCATTCTCGTTTAGTGGGCTTTAAATCACTTCTTATCTTTATCACCTCATTTCTTCATTAATCATTTCTTTTTATCTTTGTTTTCATCTCTCCATGTGCCTTAAGAAGCCAAATGGTTCAATTGGAATTTAATGTACTTTATATGATATTAAATTCATTAATGTAGTGAACATGTAAAATCTTCAATATACTATACAGAAAAATATTAATATAAAGGTATCTCCCGCCCTTCTAATATATTGGTACAAACTTTGAGGAGGGATGTAGAGCTCACTTAAATAAATAATTTTTATATAGAAATAGAACATATGGAAAAGAACAGAAGATTGAAATAGGAATGAACAGAAATGACGCGTTGAGGTGCAAACACAAAAATGAGAAATAAAGGGTGAAAGAAACAGTATTAATAGAGTCGTGTCATAGTGCTTATTTACGACAGTATATAGATCTTTATTATTATAATCTTTATTATTATAATATTTATAATAGAGACTCACGATTCAATTGACTAAAATCTGTCAAAAAATCAAATCTAATTTTTTTATATAGTCTAAATTATTCTTTATATACTTTTCTCTCTCTCTCTCTCTCTATAACCTCACAAAATTTGAAAGCTCTAAACTTAAGAAACGCAGAATTATGATAGCTTTTAAGTTCGATTTTATTCACATCCCTATGGCAAATCAAAACTCTAAACTTACTTATCTCAGAAAGATAAAATAACTAATTTGTTTTCATTTAAAATGCTAAGGCTTTTTTTCTATTGTGCCTAATGCTTTGAATTTTTTTTTTACCTATTGCCAATAAATAGTACACGTAACAAAAGTTGGTATGCATTTTTCAAAGCAATATTTATTTTTTAAAAAATAATTGAACTCAGAATTTATAGGTTTTTTAAGGAATTTTCAATAAGCATCCATAAAAAGAGGAATTGTACGAATACCAATCATGTTATCGAAAAACCCATACCAACTTTTGTTATACATAGTTTGACGTACTTGTAAATCAAATTTCATGCATGTAGTAAATTTTTGTAGGAGGAGTAGCATTTTAAAATCAACTTCACAAAGTTTAAGTTTTTTCGTTAAAAATATTATATGGCCAGCTTTTTATGAAATTTTGAGCACAAAATCTGTTTTACATAGTATACACACATAGGAGGCAATAAAATTTTTTTTTTTTTTTTTGCGTACCAAGACTGAATTGCTAACAGTAATTCAGTCTTGATAGCGTAGATGGAGTAACTAATTGAGACAAGCTGTTTCAAAGATTGCAGGCAAAAGTATCTTTGCAAAACCTACAAGAACCTCTCTGAGAGTGTATCTTCAACAGAGTACATAACAGTCTAACCCTCATGCGCTTTTCACACATAAGGCAACTTTTACACATGCAGGCGTGTTTAGTTTGCCTAATTCTCAGGTATGGGCAACAGTAACTCCACACACTAGACGACTACATGCATTCCCATATTGCTTTTGTAAATGTTTGGGCGAGTTATGTGTATGATTTTCTCTGTGATACCCCCCCCCCCCCCGGGCTGGAGGTATCATCTCTTCCTCATCCACGCGACGTAAGTTTGTAGAGATAAAAGATTGACCACACAAACCATCCATAATAAATTTAGTTTATTATCATCTCAATTTATATTAAGCAAAGCAACATAAGTCTTAGAGGATAATGATCAGGAATGATTTATGACATAAATTACAATTCTTAACAAATAGCTCATTAAATCCTACTCACTATCTTTATGAAAAATTAACCCCCGAATCTATATCTATAGCCGATTCCTTAACTAACTAGAGTCTGCTCTATCATTAAAGTTTAATATATCGCTTACCAATATTCCACGGCGAACAGCTATCAATCTTTATATCTTCTATATAATACTGTAATCTAACTTGATCCGGCAACTAGGCAGCCTTCTGGCTTCGAACACACTTCTATATGGTTCTTATAATACTTCCTAAGACTTTCTAAGACCTCCTCAGACTTCTAAGATCCCCCTAAGACTCTCTCGCGAATGCTAAAGCTCCAATATATATAATCATTCCTAATCTGCATATCGCGTTTTCTTCTTGAGTTGGTTGGAATGAAATGCTATTCTGGCCCCAAATATTCCCCAAGAGGATTTTAGTGAAAGGCGCGATAAAGCCCCGTCACATCTCATACGCTCATATCTCTTACCAACGCAATTTTGTGGTCGATGTTATAGTATTTTTCTAGAAAGGATTTAACCGAGATTGCTCTTACAGGTTACTCTGATAGATGTGCTTATTCCGAACGAGGGTAGGCCAGCTTATCTAATGTAAATTTTCGAAATTACCGGGATGTCACTTTTGGGTGCATAAGGGAACAGTTCGATGTCCATCCCGGTTGTCAGATTTATCCATCCTTGATGACTTGAAGATATTTTTCTTATGGGAACTTTTAAAGGCTCATAGGCTCAACCTATGAGATTTCAGATGATTCTACTACCAACCAATCATGGCTGCTAAAGCGGAGTTATGCATGATATCTTTAAAACTGTTCACTTGTTAATTTAAATTTAAATTATTAATATAAATTTAATACTATATAAAGAAGCAGTTAAATGTATGAGATGTTTTTTTTTTCTGTTGTAACTATTTAGTAGGTGTCCTTGCATTGCAATAAATGTTAAAATATACTGAAAGGTTTGTTTTTCCTTAATAAAAATTACTTTGACTTTTTAGCATAGAAAAGCTCGAAGACCTAAACTTGTTTCCCCTTGTGGCAATACTTAGCATGAAAAAAAAAAATTTTTTTTTAATTTTTTCTTTACCTATAAACCAGAGAACATCTTTTCAACTCAGGTAGGTTTTGAAATTCTGAAAAAAAAATTTTTTTTTCGATCCACCTTAATACACAATAAGATAAAAGCGAGTTCGAATTTTGGGCCTTAACATTACATGACATCAGCATTTAAAGAAAAATGCTGCGCAATCCAATGCTTTTCAAATACAAGTAATTCTGTCAAGTAAGTGAATCATCTATTCCCATATAAACATTTACATCCACCATATTTCAACGTCATCCGCCCAACCTTGAATCATTGTACCTCCAATGTGTGTGTGTGTGTGTCGGCCTCATCTACGATCTAATTACTTTCAATTAAACCATCATTTGAGCTATCTGTTCTCCCCAAACACAATGAGGATTAAACTTCCGCCCTCTCTCGTGTATCCTTTTGTTTTTGTTCTGCCAACAATCAGGACGGAATTCTGCCTGGGGGCCCTGAAAACATGGTTTGTGGGTTAGTCGTCTGTCTTTTAATTAGGGTAGTGGGCCCCCCAGGGGTAGGATGCATCGCGTGGGCTGCTGATGTCAACTTCCGTTCGTTAGATGTTATCGAGCCTGCCTTGATAGACGACTCGTGCTGGGCTGTCGGTTGCAGGTAACTCCGCACCCCGCTGGCTGGTGGCACCTAATATTTCTTGATTGGGTGATGAGATGTCTGCAAGATTTCCTCCGTGATTAGGGAGGGTTTGGTGAATGTATTGTCGGTGTGTGTGATGATATTGCAAAATTCATGAAAAGAAATTGTTATGCATGCGTATCTGAATTAGGGTTTGCAATCCCGTGTCATATTTTCAATCCCGAGATTTAGGGATTACAGTATCCAAATCCCGCGATTGAGATTAGACTATTAATGTAAAATACTTAAACATTAGCATAGGTGAAATTACATAATAAAACTGAAAACGTAGTTAAAAAACTGGTATAATATTATTATTTACGGAAATAAACAAAAACAAAACTTAATTCATCTTAAAAAACAAATAAAAATTGTACATAATCCAGTTAGAAATTAAAATTTCTTGCGTTTCTGTAAATAAGCTTTAAAAAAAGACTGTGCATTCAGTGTTTCATTTTTTTTGGTTAAACCAATGAGTCTCAAAGTGGTCTATAAAGACCCCCAGGGGTCTACGTGAGCAGGAAAAAAAATTGGGGGTCCATGAAGTGTAAATTGAGGTCTAGGATTGTGACTCTCATGTAACCCTTTCATAGCTTTAATTTTAACTTAATGAATAGAGTAAATATTCTACATACACAGGCGTGTTACTTATTTACTTACGTAATATTTTATTATAATATAAACACATCTATCTATCTCGAATTATGGAATATCCTGGGAAAGTTTTTAATTGCTTTTTCTCGCGCGAAAAGGAATTTCAGGGCGGTTGCCAATCTTCATAACGAAAAAAAAAAAAAAAAAAAAAAAAAAGACCGGACACAACTAATAGAGTAGATTTAGGATTCATCCTAACAAAATTGCTGCCATGTATTGAAAATTTATTAAAAAGCATCCGATTCATACCTCGCATTAAAACTATTTGTTTGTTGCTCAATTATTTTATGTGTAACAGGTACTGAATTTTAATATTTAATTAATAAATGTTTAAAATTAAGATGTGTCGGTTTTCTTAAGTTTTTCACACTACAGTTGAAAATCTAAATCTTTTAAAATAAGGAACTCTGTACTAGCTATCAAAAACACATTTAAATTGGCGAATTTTCATAAATTCAACATTAAGTATGCAGGGGTCTACCCCAAACCGGAAAAAATGGCAAGGGGTCTATGAGACAAAAAAGTTTGGGAAACTCTGGGTTAAACGGCTTCTTATTTTTGTTACAAATAGTCTGGCCGATGAAAATACTCGTTCAGACTCTACACTAGTAGGATTTATCGTTGTGAAAATTAAAACAGGAGTATGTTTTTTTCCAGGTATTCACGACGTCTTCCTCCATTTTCAAAAAGAGACATTTCTTTTTGAATTTTTAACGACAGTGTTTCAAATTTAATAGGCTGCATTGGTGCATATCCCTTTTTGATAGCTTTACCTAGTTCTTTTGCTACACTTAACAGTTTTTGTGTACAAATTGATTCAGTTATTGAATCAGAATTTGAGTCAATTTCAAGTGTTACCTCATCTGAAATAGAAGATCCAGTTGCATAAGCTGTTAATAATTCAGTGGGATTCGAAGCGTCAAGTCTTTCAAGCAAGGTCCACTATTAATTTGCACATTTAATTGAAGAAGGAACTGTGACAAAATCTATTAATGAGACTTTGCTTATACCATTTTGTATGTATTGCAGTAAACCACTTAACCACGACGTTAACCCATAAGAGGAATAAGAGCTGCATGTAATTTTTTACTCTTATACCACTTAAAATTGTATACAAAAAAAATTCTACGAACGATTTTCATAAAAAAAAATATAAATTTTCCTATAATTAAATTCTAAGAAAATTTTGATGGGAAAAAAAAATTTAAAAAATATAATTGAGACAAAAATTAAATCCTTGGATTAGCTATTTTAATCCCGGGATCTGAAAAAATACCGGGATCAAGGGGCTGAAAACCCTAATCAGAATTACTTGTAAATAAATAGGTTTATATTTTTGGAAAAAAATAGTTTTGTTAAAAAACAAAAAACAATGAGTAATTATTTACAGTTAACCTAGTTTTAAATTATTCGCTAAATTTGTGATTATTAATGTAATCTTTGAATTAAAATGCTGTTCTAAGATAGAAACAGGATTAGATGTTTTTGTTGAAATTAAGAGAAATGTTGCTATGAAATATTTATGTTATCCAAAAATGATTTGTAAATATGAGGCATTTAAAGTATTCTTGAATTTGTTTGCGATGCGGAAAGTAACAAATAAAATTCTTGTATTGCGGTGGAATTATACATATCACTAGCAGTAACCCACCGGCTTCGCTGGGTAGCATTAAGCTTTTGATTGCATTAAAAAACACACATTCTTGTAGTCATCGTCTATAGTTTTGAAAAGGACAGGACTTCAGTTTCTATAATGGAGAGTATATTTATCTTTTACTGCTCAACCCCCTTCCTCGGAGTCGATTTCCACAAAACTCGTTCTCAGTGGATCTCTATTCAACATAATACACTTATTTGGCAAATTTCAAGTCTGTAGATGGGATAGTTTAAAAACAAGAATTTTTGAAGACGACGCTTTGTCAAACCCCATTGGGAGTCGATTTTCGCAAAACCTGTTCTCAGTGGATCTATATTTAACAAAAGAAACATGTTTACCAAATTTCAAGTTGTTGTTGTGACTAATGCCACCTGCTTGACGAAGTCAGATCGAGGCCCGAGAAATTCATCTCGGCTAAGGGCTAGAATTTTTACGCCTGTCGTTAGCCTTAGTTTTGAACACCATGAAGGTGACAGTACGATTTGGATCGTTTCCACCCCAATTTTGAGGGAGGTCACCTGGCTGTGGTCAGGGGCCTCCCACCTCTCTTCCCTTTCCACCAACCACGCGAGAGGACTAGCGGCTCGACGGCTATTTAGAGTACCCCCATGCCGCAAAGGCACTATACATTTACAAACATCTATGTCTTCTCCGGGTTGATTGATTGATTATTAACGTCGCACTGTTCAGCTACACGAGGGCTTTTGGCGACGGACCACGTAATTTTGAACCATGGTCAAGTGACGTGGACGACACCTGAGCTGGCACCCCCTCTCCTAACTACCACAGCACACCAACGGGAGGACGATTCAGCTCTCGACAGATTTAACGTGCATCGCTGCCCTACACGGCGGGTCTTTAGTGTTACTGGACTCGAACTCGTGACAAGGCAAGCCACGGTCCGATACCTATACCACTCGGCTACTGCGGCCACATGTCTTCTCCGGGATTCGAACCCAGTCCCTACGGCACCGCAGTTAGCGTCGCTAACCACTATACCGGTCGCTAACCGCTATAACCACTATAAAAGTATACCGGCCTTATTTCAAGGCTGCAGGTCTAATGATTCCGGAGATTTCTTGGTGAATGAGTGAGTGAATGAGTGAATCGCTTTTTTCCTATATATATACAGAGACAGCGACAAAATTCTTATATTTTTGAATTGCACAAAATTCTCATTTTCCCCCTAATTTTAAAATTGTTATATGTTGTCAATTACAAGGGTTAACTTTTATTATATTGCTTAAAAGTGTATGTCATCGAGGTAAATCATATTTGAATTGGTGGTTTGAAACAATAATGATGAGAAATATATAAAATTTTAAATTTATCTTCTCTTTTTCTTTAATAGAGTTATGTTGGGGTTGTTATGTATTAGAAAATTTTATTATGAGAGAGAGAGAGAGAGATATATAAAATGTTTATAGAAATTTTTTCCTATAAAGAATTGTGTTAATATTATTTCGATATTTTATCGTACTTATTTGATAATTTATAAGGAAATATTTTTTTAAAATATTAATTTTTCCATACAATATGCTTTTTAAGTTTAGTAAAATTACTACTGTAATAAATACCTAAGATATTAACTTCTAATCAATCAAATTTTATTTCTTCGGCAAAATTTTAATTATTCATTGTCCTTTTATTTTCTTAATGCATCTAAGAAATATCAATAGGTTTCATATTGGATATTAAATTAATTTACAAATTATTCTGCATAAATATTTTACAACAAATACATTAATTTTTTCCCTTTCCAATACATGACACAGATTGAAAAAAATTGGTATAATTCATGTCATGAATAAGTTGGTTGGAATATATTGCCAATATTGAGAGAGAATTCATGTAATGGCGTTCTAAAAACAGGCTATAAAACGTTCAAAACATGCTTGCTTATTGCCATTTGATGTTTTATATAATTACAATTAAAATAATAATTAAACAATTAGATTTAATAATAATTCCTAAGATAATGAATGAAAAAATCGAAGTCTAATATTTAATTTTTCAACA
>BMAV01022645.1:199256-247743 GCA_019973955.1 Trichonephila inaurata madagascariensis
CCATGTTGAGCAGCGCGCTTACATCAAAATAGCCGTTCTCCGAGAGAAATGCGATGGAATGTCACAGTGAATTAGTGGAAGCCCTTGGGAATAATGCCCTACCATACCGTACAGTAGTACGATGGATAGGAAAGTTTCAGCACAGACGTGTGTCAACCCGTGATGAGCAACGTTCGGGACGACCGGTCAGTGTGCTGACCGACTTGGCATGTGGTGTCATCGAGCAGCTCATAGATTACATTAAGGGTCTATAAGCCCCGGTTTGTCATGTCAACTTTATGTGTAATGTGTTGTCATTCTTTTGCACCGTGAAGGCCATATTGCCCTATATACTACTGAAATAAATTAGTGTGTTACTATATTTCAGTGCTATTCATTGTCCATACATGCAGTTAACACCTTGAACTTTCGTCTGTATATGTCACATTTTCCAACCGGACTGGTATCTTCAAGAAAAAAAAATAGTTGCCATGACTTTTGCCCCAACCCTCGTATATATAGGGAAATTGTGAACTAATAGTAGGAATTGAAAAAATAGAGTAAATTACTTAAATGTTTGAAAGGTTTTTATGAAATAATGCATAGACGCATATCAAAGTATATAAAATGTACTCTAATAAACCTAATTTTATTGAATATATGTTTTTCTTTCTATCTTTTTTTTTCTTTCTTTGCAATATCCTTTAAGACAAAACTCTTTTAACACGAAAAAATATTTCGGTCCCCTCAGTTTCATGTTAAACGATTTTCACTGTGTATTAAATTTCCACACTCCCCACTTCTTGAAAAGAAAACTCCATTCCAACATCTGATGCTGACATTTTTGTTCTATCATTTTCTTTCCTTTTATTAACCATGTTTAGTTAGTTAAAAGGGTCGTTGCCTCCTCATTTAGTGCTTTACTTTAATACAATGTTTTGTCGACAACTTCCTGTTGCTGGGATGGTACTCAGGATCATTAGCGTTAATGAAGAACACTTTTTCTTAATTGGAAAGAAAAGGAATGTTTTTATAAATTAATATAGGTGAGATTTTTGAACCAACTATCTGTGTGTACATAGATAATTGTTAATTTTAAAATGTTTATTCAAACTTTGAATATGGTTGAACATTTTTTTATATGTTCATCTCTTATAATTATTATTTTAAAAAGATAATATTATTGTAATTATAATTAAAAAAATAAAAGGAGTAATAATAGTATCATTTTTCACAATAAAGTTGTTTGAACTTTTTATAAAATTAGTAAATGTTGTCCTTTTCAGAGAATCAAACATTTTCCCACCGTTCACCAAGTTTAGAGATGTCCAGTTCATTCACCTAAACATTTTTGGGGGGGAAAAAATGGAAAATAATTTTTTTATGTGGATAAATTATTGTTCTTCAGAAAAAAATTAACATTTTTTCAATTCCTAGGTGTTCCTACTATTAGCTCACACTCTCTCTATATTTATTTATTTATTTATCTTGGTGGAATTTTCAATCGTTAATAAAATACATTTTAAAGTACTCAATTGAGCTGAAATTTTATGTACATGATTATTTTGGATGACAATACAGTAACTTAATTATAATTAATAAAACTTAATTGATTAAAACTAATTATTTAAAGAATTACAAATACAGTTACGTTGGCATCATTTCTGGCGACTTTGTGTGTCAATACTCGAAAAGGTTTTTATCTCATATTTTAAAGCATTCAGCTGAACCGAAATTTTATATACACGATTGTTTTGGATGACAATACGATACTTTAATGATAATAAGAAAAATTAATTACCACTTAATGTTGTGATTCTGTCCTATGTATATACATATTTATATTAATTGTAGCTATTTAATAAAAAGTAGCTAAAATAAAATTTTTCTTTGTTGATCTATGTAGGAATTGACTTAATTTTTTTTTAATATTAGTTGTTTTGTAGGGAACTTATTAAAGTAAATAAAGGCTTAACACTATATTTGGAAGATCACCCCAAATTAGATTTGTTGTTCATTGTGACAAAAAAAAAAAAAAAAAAAAAACAAAAATGTTATAAAAAATTTTTTTATTAAAATTAAACATGAGTAAAGCTCATTCTCACATATTAATTATTAAAAAATCAAAACTCTTTAATGGCTAGCAATCATTTACGGAATGTGTAATTGGTGACCCCTCTCCCAACTGATGGTTTTTAAACAATTTCTTGCCGTAAAAATTTCAAATAATTTCTTTGAAATTAAAAATAATTTTTGGTGGATAACTTTCAAGAACACACGCATCCGAAAACAGATGCAGATCATTTTCAGTTTCATTAATTCGATTATGATAAGCATTCGAATTCAACAAACAAAAGTTTAATGATTTTTTTCGTATTCGTTATTAGTATAGGCAATTACGCATTGCATAAATATGATAAAAAACAAACAAGGAAGTGGAAAAAGCAAGACCATTGAAAATAAAAATATGTAATTGGTCAATTTTACTTAATTGTTTGCTTTACATTGCCCTGACCTGGAATTAAATTCAAACGCCTATGATTATTGTACAAATCTCTTCCAGCTATGTTATTAGTTAAAAATACATTTATTTCCCATACACTCATTTATTATTCAGTAAATATATGTTTGCTTTGCAATATGATATTTGTAACGATTAGTATGAAAGAGAATCTTTAATGCAAGCGTGACCTAAATTTTCAAAGAAATTATTCTCTTTTGATTGGTTTTGAATAAAAACAGTTCAGAAAACGTAGTATTTTCTTTTCACACAATAAGGCGATGTAATAAGTGGACAGAAAGACAATAAGTCGTTTATTTCATGATTACATGAATCCAATTATGGCTTTGCAACAGCGTTTTAAGAGCGATTTTTAATTTTGTTCCGAGTTGTTTGAGTGAAAGCACGTATTACCGTATATTTCACTAAGTTGAAAGTTTTAGGAAGGAGGGGAAATGGAAGAAAGTTGACCTTGATCTGTCCGCTAGAGGCACATTATTCCATCCCTCTAACTAAGTGGTACTTAACCTGCCGCCCGCGGGCCGCATGTGGCCCACCGGATTTTTCTCAAAGGCCCGGTGACGGTACATAGCCCTAACAAAGTGAACAACTGTTTTTCTTTTTGTAACTGTAACGGTTAGTTATAACAAATAACAGTGGAGTACCAACTATCTTTTGAGTGAAACCAATATTTATTTAACCCCAGTGGAGCACACAAGGAGTTTGTCCGGGGTCTGAGCCCCCCCCAAAAAAGTCTTGTTTTTTTT
This sequence comes from Trichonephila inaurata madagascariensis, assembly GCA_019973955.1. NCBI lineage: Eukaryota > Metazoa > Arthropoda > Arachnida > Araneae > Nephilidae > Trichonephila > Trichonephila inaurata. Next base: position 202,503 of record BMAV01022645.1, read on the forward strand.
CCCCCGACTGATTACAATTTTGTTTATATACGAAAAATTTAAATTGATTTGTTATAAATGATTAATTTTTTAATTAATACTATATTTATTCAATTTAGTTTTTACTTTTTTTGTTCCTGAAAATCAAAAAAAATAAAAAAGAGATGATATAAGAATGGTGGATTTTCGACCCGGGACCCCCCCTTGAAAAATTCCCCTGAGGTGTACTGATTAACCCCTCATGTTTCCAAGCGAAAAATATCTAAAGAATATATGTTGTTTCAAGACGATTGGGATCTTGACTATTTCCTTAGAGAAAAATAAACATGGATCTCAACAACTTATTTGATTTGTCGTGAAAATGTTATACTTAAAAAATATAATTTTACTCACCACTATACTACTAAGCGCAATTCTTTTTCTTGAAAATCTCAAGATGAGATAAATTGGCTTTCTTAAAAAAATCTTTGCAACAGCAACAAAATATTTGTCAATGCTAATATCACATGCAGAGGTAAAAAAAACACTATAAAATTTGTTACTTTAAACATATGAAATTGTTAAAGATAAATCTATGAATCGATACAGAAATTGTTAGAGTGTTTCTTAAATGCTTCCGTTTTGGAAATAAAATTCCCCAAACTCATTCACAAACTGTAAACTGGCGAAAAAAAACAGAGTGTTTCTCAATTTAAATAAAGCATTTATTAAGTATTTACAAGGATGCATAAAAAATTTAAAAATTATCGCGCACGCTCATAGCCGTCCTTTTCCCCCAAACGCATTGAGGAACTTTTTCCCCTCTCTTCGAGCGCTTTTCCTCCCCTGTTCCACCAGAGAAAAGAGAAACAACGCTTAATTCTTAGGGCGTCACCCCTTCGCCCCTTTTGGGTGACTAAGTTTTATTAGACGCCGCCCCCCCCGGGGTTCAATCACCCTTCGCTCTTTCAGTGTTTTCGCGACAGATGTATTCTTTGATAAATTCAGTTATTTGTTGAGATATATTTTCAGTAAAATCAAAAGGTATTTGAGTAAATTTGAAATAAAACTGCCTACGTAAGTCTTAACTTATTTTAAACAAATAATACTGCTTTCAGTCTGGACTTCAGAAGGAAAAGAATAAGTGAGGCCTTTTCAAAAGAAAAAATCAGATTGTCAAAGTGCATGGTAACTTTGTTTTGATGACAGTAGAATGCAAACAAGCGGTTCAGGATCATTAATGAAAGGAAATCGAAATTACCACATAACTGAGTAAAAATGTGTGAAACCCTACTTTTTGTCAGTGGAGTATGACACAGTGGGGACCCGGGACCCTCCCCCAAAGCCCTGATTTTTCCGATTGGTTGTAATTTAATAATAATACGAAAATTTAATTAAATATTTGTTATTAATGATTTAAATTTTTTTAATTAATGCTAATTATTTATTCAATAATTAGTTTTTACTGTATTTGTTCCTGAAAATCGACAAAATCAAAAATAGCATGATAAAGAATGGTGAACTTTTAACCCCACCCCCCTGAAAAATTCCTGTGTGCGCTACTGTGACACACACAGTTTAATATAGTTTTAAAATAAAATCAAATATTATAAGTTTTAATATTTTGATCAATTTTCCGCATTTTTAATGTCCTTGATGTTTTAGCACCCTCCCACCCCCTTATTAATCTTCAAGTTCCGGCCCGCGTGAAGTAGTTTTTTTATAGGTATGTGGCCCGGCGGAGAAAAAGGTTGAATACCCCCAGTAGAGCAACCAGAAATTTTTTGGGGTCCAGGGTCGAAAGCCCCTATTCTTATATGATGCTCCTTTTGATTTTGTCGATTTTCGGGAACAAAAAACAGTAAAAAAACTAATTATTGAATTAATTAGCATTAATTAATAAAATTAAACATTAATAACAAATGCTTAATTAAATTTTACGTACTTAGAATTATAGTCAATGGGGAAAAAAAAATCAAGGGCTTGAGGGGGTCTCAACCCCTTGGACCTCCCTTGTGTGCGCCACTGAATACCCCTGCTCTATCTAGTTCAGTTTTTTTTAGCCTTGTTTGAAAAAGACATTGTGGTGTCGAAGTGCCGCGATCCTGATAAACGTAAAAAAAAAGCTGCTCATAAACCTGAAATTCCTCGTGAAATTTAAAAAAAAAAATCCAACTGAATGTTATAAATTGTTAAAGGAGTGTTTGGAGGTAATTGCACGTCACATAGTCAAATTTTTGAATGGCACAAATGATTTTCGGAAGATCGAGAGGTTGCTGAAGAAGATGAATGTTCTTGTCGATCTGTGACATCAAGAACAAGTGATGCTCATCGTTTTTGTTCAATATTACTGGCATCACTATGATTGAATAAGTACCTCGAGGTAAAACGGTAAAACAGCAGTACTACTTCCAGGTCCTGAGAATGTTAAGAGAAAAAGTGAGGAAGAAAAGGCAAGATCTGTAGAGCAACAACACTTGGATTTTGGACCAAGACAACGCTTCGGTACACATTGTGCTCTCAGCAAAACAGTTCTTGGAGGACAAACACTTTACTGTACTTGAACATCCACCGTACTCACCAGATCTCGCACTTCTACCTGTTTTTAAAGTGAAAAGTGCATTGATGGGAATACATTTTCATTCTGTTGGAGAGGTGAAGATAAAAACGGTCTCACTTTTTGAAGACGGTGCCACCTAATGAGCCGCATCACTGCTTTGAACGGTGGAAACTCTCATGCAGCGATGTATTGATAGGGAAGGGGATTAAAAGGCATTTGTACATTGTTTTTAATAAAGCTAAATTTTAAAAATAGTCCGATTATTTAATTGTCATAGTAGTAAGTCCTTCGAAGCCAGGGTTGAAATCCGAATTTCCGAATAGTTCGTAAATTTCACATCTTCTCATTGGTGGTTGTCTGAATGCAAAGGATCATCATGCAGTGAGTTTTCCCTCCAAGGCATGAAACATAGGACGACGATCACGTGCCATATACAATTTTCTCTCTTTCGACTCTCAAACAAAAGAAAATTGTACAAAAAGTATGAGTAGCTCCGATATTGCACAAGATAGCAAATGAATATAAAAAAACGTGTTAGCTATTCAGATATGGTCAAACTAGAACTACTATCGGTGGCGTTTTACTTTACGGTAATTTGATTCAAAACTATTTAACCTGTTTTACCCCCTTGCAACATTTTCACTCTCATGGTAACATGTTTGGAAAATACAGGCACTTTTTTTCAATTCGCGTTATGTACAGGATCGTTACGCAACGTACGTTACGTTTTACGTGAACTTTTACGGGCAAAACGTACTTTTGACTTATATTCGGAAATATGCAATACATTACAAATGTTATTTTTCGTTCAGTTCTAGAAGGGAATGTAAAATATTATGAGTGAAAAGTTTTGAAATTTTGAACCATGTTTTATGAAATATAAATTCATTTTTGGAAAAAACCATTGACTGAAAATGTAAATCTTATTTGCGAAACTAATTAATACAACCGCGTCAGACTGACTACTTGACCGGAACATCTACTCATCCATCTCAGTGCCCAAGGTCATGAAAACTGAGATGGGTGCAGTAGTTCTTGACCCTCATCGGCTGTTGCACTACTAAGTTTAGCTTTAATTATTACAACATTACAGCTTCCCATGCCTAGTACTGTGGAATCCCGAAAACTCGACCAAATAGAGACCGAAGGATGGCCCAGTTTGTGAAAACGCCGGTTGTCGAATGTAAGATTCGCCTGACAAATAATAATAATAATAATAATAATAATAAAACCTATATAGGTGGCGCTGCATTGGAATTGAGGGAGAGAACCTTACAACATGGATGAAAGGGGAATGGTGGTTATTTTCGCTGGTATAGAAACAAAATGGTTAAATTTAATGTATAGTAGTTAATCTTTAATGCTGCGCTTGTTTTATGTGTGTGTGGCTGTATATGGAACAATAAAGTAATTTGCTTTTTATTTGTGCCTGGTAGCTAATGAAATCCCCAGTTGAAACAAAGAACCTACAATGACGGGAATATTATTTCGAGAATGGGATTAAAAAAAGAGTAAGTATAAATGTTTCTTCAGAAAATATTATGCAGCACTTGTGTGAGCTATTTGCTCGAGAACACAACAGAAAATAAACTACCCGGATTCTGTTGAAAAGTGCGTACTTTATGAAGGCATACAGTAATATGAAAATTAATGAATACATATTATACAATTTTAAAGTCCATTTAAAAAAAACTTTATTCATCTTGAAATTTAATGGCTTTTAAAAGATTTTTTCAAGAAAAAAAGCGCAGTCCTTTTTTTATTTCTACCCGGCCGCCCTCATGAAGAAAACAAGGGAAAGGGATCCATTCCAACGACCTTTTTCAAAAAAATTAAAGGTCGCCATTCCTCCAGTGATATTTTAAGTTTGTGTGGTGTCCCCCAAGTTAAGTTTTTCGTTTCCGGATTTTTTTTTGGACAGAGCAAATTTTGCTGAGACCGAAAAGGGTTTTTTTTAAAACTGCCGAGAGCCAGGGCGTTTTGGACCCCCCCTTTGGGTTTTAAGTTTTAATTTTAAACCCAAACAAAGAAGCCAAGAAAAGCTTAACTAAAGAAATCGTGCTTCGAGGGTATTTTTAAACCATATGCCCCCGTGTGACATCTTTTTCTATGGCTAAATCTGCTTTTTTGGACCGAAATGTCCCTTCTAATTTCCCACCCCAAAACTGAGCTACATTTTGTTTTATGTTTGAGCCCCTTGAAAATGTTTAAAATTTTTAAAAAAAAGTATTTATCATTGTAAAAAAAAAGTTTTTCGGTTATACAAAAGATGGGCATTTTTTACAGAAAATTACAAAATTTTGTTTATTACAGTTAACTTTTACTTCATATTTAAGATTTTAATTTATCAAATAAGGCATAAAAATTCCTTTTTAGTTATTTTTTTTTAATTTTATTTCTTCGATCTTCACAAATTATTGAAGCTAAATAGATGCAACATGGCATCACCGTCCGCTATCTTTATAAAAAATATTTTTGGCGTATTGATTTTTTTTAAATATTATTCTACGAAAAACTATTTTTTAAAAACAGATAAATGAGAAAAGGGGAATGTAATTTGTGTTTTTCTCCAGCTCATTTGTAACTTTTATTCAAAACCGTAGAGGAACAGGCGAAATTTAAGTGGTGTCATAGTCAAATGATAATTGCAATCACATGTTTCGAGCCGATCAGTTTATAAATTCATGTGATGACAAATACAATCACGTGTTTCCAGTCAAGCATTTCAAGCGTTGCCGTGTTGCTAACTTTTGCTTTCCAGAGAAACTTTCTTTTAAAAAGTAAATATTTGTCAACAATAATAAAGCCTATAGGTAAACAATGCACTAGATTTAAAGGTACACGTATGACATAACACATTCTTTTTTTTTTGTTTTAAACAAAAAATTGATGAATCTTAATATTTGAGCATTTTTACTAATTTATCAAATTTGAGATTTATATAAATTTTACAAGTTTTTGTCTATTGTTTAGTTTTGAATTCAATGGAAAACCCGTAATGGCATTTATCATATGACAGTCATGAATTTAACGCAGTACCTTGCTGCCGTACAATTAATTATTACGGAAATTAAATATTGTTAAGCTGATCGGGGTTCGAGGATTTTATGCAAATCAGTCGCAAAGAGCAAGGAGTGATGGAAACCTTGAAATACAGGATATAGCAGCAATGTTCACAGAATAAATCTCAGAAGGCCTTCACACCTTTCAGGCCACACACAACTAATAAAAAAAATACAAGAAATTTGGGTTCCCAAACAAGCACCGTAGCCCCACTCAACAGCCGAAGCAAATAACTTTTTCCCCCACTGGTGACTCTTCAACGGTCAAAACAAGTCGAACTTAATTTCGGCGAGCGATTCCCTATTTATAGGCCTCCGGATTTTTTTGAAAAATCCGCTTTTCAAAATTCGTGATATTAGAGTTTTATTCACAAATTTTTCGAAGAACCCAAGGGTCGCGAACCCCCAAAAAATGGTAGCCAACGGGCCCAAAAAGTCGCCGAAATGGTTGCCAAGTCGCAAACATCGTCACTAAAAATGATGCCAGCTAGGCTCTGTCGCCAAAATTTCCTTTGAATCGTCATTACAATGTAAGGAACGGCGTTACTTGCGAATATTACAATTTTAACATAAAATAAATTCAATACACAGTAATATAAACGTATTACATATCCAGAAATAAATTACTTTTTCAAACGGCGTATAACCCCACTTTTAACCAAAAAAAAAAGACAAAATTAAGGGGGCCGTTATACGCCGGGGATAAAAAAACTTTAAAAAAAAACAAAAGAGATGAGCATAAAAAAAGAATTTTTAATAGGAAGACATGCCCTTTTATAAAAAATAAAAGCGTTGAGTTCAAAGTATAAAATTTTTTCAAAAAATCTGGGATAATACCTCGAATAAGTATTCAAAACATAAAGCATTTATAAAAATTTCAGATTTCTTTGTAAAAAAGGGGGTGTGCATTATACGGCGAATATAACTAAAAATTAAAAAATATAGCTTTAAAGTATGGGTGTGCGTTATATGCGGATTTTATGGTACACTCTTTTATTCTTTACACAAAATTTTTAACAATATTAAAAAATATTACAGGAAAAAGAAATTCTTTTTATTAGATATGCATCATAATCCAATGAGGTTCTGGAAATTTCTTCTGGAGACATAAAACTGTCTACAATACATTCTGATTAAAATAACCGCCGTATAATAAGAGATTATACCTTAAAAAAACAATAACCTGAATCCTCATTGTATTATAATTCATGATGACTCATAATGATTGCAACTCCGTAATCTATACAGACTTACAATCCAATCCAAACACGGATTCTTCCTCTACTAGCAATGGAAGAATCGAAATTCAAAAAGAGACGTTGGTATAGAAATATGAGTAATACAGAACACACTCTAGTCTCGAACTAAGATACATATTTTTAAAGAAAACTTTTTGATAAGAAAAAAGAAAATTGAATAAATTATTCTTTTTAAAATCGAATAATTTTGAAAATGAAACCTTATCTTTTGTGATAATTTTAAAATAATTAACTCATTGAACTAATTATAAAGTTCTTATAACAATTCCAAAAATGGGAAATTCTTGAAATTATATAATTGATTGGATTATTTCAAAATGATTAAATGCATAGTTATTATAATTCTCGTTGATAAGAAATTAATAAAGATTTCTTCTGAGTATCACAATTTCATACTAATAAAGGCAGTCTAAATCCGTATGTGTATCGAAGATCGCCAAATAAAACATGGAGTGTTCAGATAACGTATTGTGAAATCTAATTATATGTGAATTTGGCTTGAATTAATTACATTTCAGTATTTAATCTAAATATGTGACTCATACGTTCTACCAGGGGTACTCGACCTTTTTTCCCCCGCCAAGCCACATACATATGACAACTATTTCACGCCGGCCGCAACATGAAGATTAATTGGGACGGGGGGATATGCTAAAAGATCAAGGATATTTAAAATGCAGCAAATTGATCATAATATTAAAAACATAATTCTGGATTTTTTTTAGAAATATATTAAACTATATCAAACTCAATTCACCAAAAATAGGTTTTATGTATTTTTTACCTTGTTATGTGGTTTTTTTTATTTCCTTTCATTAATGATTCCAAGCTTCTCCTTCCTAAAAAAATCTTTTTGTTGCTGTTGCAAAGATGTTTTTAAAAAAGCCAATTTATCTCGTCTTGAAGGAGGTCCTGAAGAAAAAAGTCTCTGAGGCAGTAGCGAAACAGGAATTTTCAAGGAGGGGGCCAGTGAAAGTTCCCATATTTTATCAGGCTCCTTTTGATTTTGTCGATTATGGGAACAAACACAATAAATAATTATTGAATAAATAATTCGCATTATCAATATAATTAATACTTCCAATAACCAATATTTAATTAAATTTTACGTAGCTATACTAGAATTATAGTCAATCGAAAAAATCAAGGGTTTTATGGGGCCGGACCCAGGAGCCCTCCCTGTGAGAAGTCACTGTCTGAGAGGTATAGTGACAAGCAAAATTATATATTTTAAGTATAACATTTTCACAACAAATTAAACAAATGAGTGATCCTTGTTTTTTTCTTGATCTCCCAATCGTTTTCAAACAACATACTATTATTTAGCAATTTTTCGCTTGGAAGAGACGAGGGTTAGTTAAAAATTAGTGTCATTCATAACATGATCACTATTCCACTGTTATTTGTTACCACAAACCCAGGGCTTCTTAAACGGTGGGCGCGAGCATTTTAAAAAGTCGAAAACAAAAGAATATTTAAAAAACTTATTAATTTTTTGAAAGTAAACAAAAAACAACAACATTATGACAAAATAAATAAATAAATAAATAAAAATAAAAAAACATTTACATTTACATTGATATAAGACACTTATAAATGTACCAATACTGCACAAGGTATTTTATAATTAATTTATTAATAGTAAGTTAAGAACAAGTTTAATAATTACCAGTGACCCCACGGGCTTGTCATGTGGCCACGGTAGCCGAGTGGTACAGATATCGGAGAGCATGGCTTTCCTTGTCACGAGTTCGAGCCCAGTACCACTGAAGACCCGCCGTGTAGGGCAGCGATGCACGTTAATTCTGTCGAGAGCTGAAACGTCCTCCCGTGGTGTGGTGTGGTAGTTAGAGGGGCCAGCTCAGGTGTCGTCCACGTCACTTGACCATGATTCAAAATTACGTGGTCCGTCGCCAAAAGCCCTCGTGTAAATGAACAGTGTGACGTTAATATTCAATCAATCAATCATGGGCTTGTCATATATAAAATTATATGGAAAAATTAACATTTATCTTAATGATTTGCACAGTTTAAAATTAATCTCTTAACTTCTGATTAAAATTTATGCGATTCGCTCCCCAATGTCACAGTTTTGCATATATGCACGTATATGCGCTGTTTGGGAGGGGGGTTGATTGATTGAATATTAACGTCGTACTGTTCAGCTACACGAGGGCTTTTGGCGACGGATAACGTAATTTTGTACCATGGTCAAGTGAAGTGGATGACACCTGAGCTGGCACCACCTCTCCTAACTACCACACCACACCAACGGGAGGACGTTTCAGCTCTCGACAGAATTAACGTGCATCGCTGCCCTACACGGTGGATCTTCAGTGGTACTGGGCTCGAACTCGTGACAAGGAAAGCCACGATCCGATACCTATACCACTCAGCTACCGCGGCCACAGGGCGGAGTGGGAAGAAAGGAATAAATAAGCAAATCTTCTGAAATAAGTAAATCTTTCGCAAACACTGTCAAGGTCTTTTTATAGCATTCCAAAGTCTTCGGAATTATTTTATGGATAGCAGTGAATAGAGAAAATGTATTTCGGAAAGACGTATATATACGTCCGGAGCAATTTACGCACTGTCTGAGCGAGACGTTTATATACGCAGGCGGACTTAAAAGGTTAAAGTCGTATTGTAGCTTTGGTGTCAAAGTATCGTGTTATCGAATTCAATAAATTGTTATTGTTATGTTATTGTATAGGGCTCCGATGAAAATTACGATTGTGAATATTGGGTCGCAAGTATTGAAAGTTTGAGAAGCACTGCACTAACCGATAAAACTACAAAAAGTTATCTCGCAAAATTTATATATTTGATTGCTCGTTTAATAGAATTTCTAGCTAAATATTTTAATGCATTGTTCTTAAATAATTGAATTTATTAGTTCAATGGACCACGACCGGGCCATTCAGAAAGGTCCGTGGGCCACATGTGACCCGCGGGCTGCCGGTTGAATATCGCTGTGTTCTAAGCTAACAAACAAAAAGTAAATTAAAATTCCACTTAATTTCTAGTTCTATCAATGTTCTTTTTTTGTTTCTTTTAGTTGATTTGTTAAGTTGAAGGATGTATGTCATCGTATAAGTATCACATCTATTCAGAGATATCATATCCCTCCATAGTCGTGATGTGGAAGTTTAGAGAGAAGATGTAAATTAAAATGGTGTCGTAAATTAAAATCAAAAATCAAATAAGATGTATCATCAAATACTATTAGCAATTTCAAGAATTATTGAGCATAATTACATACACACACACACACACACAAAAAAGCTGCAGTAAAATTCCATTTTATTGCAAAAAAAAAAGTGAATCAATATTCCAGATCGTGTACATTTACGAACAGTTTAATACAGTACCGAACATTTTCATGTAAGGTTTGTTCGGTAAGCCACTGAAAGCAAAGTTAAAAAAGAATGATTGAAATTAATAGAAAATTTATATAGGACTGCTAAATCTATATTTTACTGCACACTTTGATTGTAGTTTCTCGTATCTTTTGGCTGTAATCAGTTTCTAAGACTATTAAACTAATTAGCATATATTACAGTGTGTCAGTCGAGATTTTTTGGAACTTTTTAAACTTTTAAAAACGGCTTTTATACCAGTCCAAAAATCTCGAAAAAACGTAATTTAGGAAAAAAAATTTTAAAAGCATTTTTTTGTTAGCAATGTGCAAATAACTTCAATCTTTAAACTTCTTGGGTATGTTGAACAGAATTTTTCTTCTAAAAGGAGAGGAAAAAAAATACGTTAAGCAATCTTTCAATGTCACTGTCCAAATCCGAATTTTCGTATGGTCCTTAATATTTACATTACTCATTGGGATGTCTGAATGCATATGTTCATCCTGCTTTTAGTTTTTCCTCCAAGGCTGAAACATAGGTCGACGATCACTTGCCGTATACAAATTTCTCTTCCCGCTTATTTTTCAAAAAAAAAAAATGGTGCATAATGTAAAACTGGAACGGATGTATACAACTGGATGAAAAAAAATTTGTTAGGCTCAGAAAGGATTACCTGCAATAAAAGCTATCGTCGTTGAAGTCTTACATTGCAAAATTTTATAGGAAAATATCCGTCTTGTTTTACCCGATTGAAAACATATTTAAAAAAATTACAGAATTTTTCTTTTCCAATTCGTATTCCTTATAATCGGATTTCGAATTTTGTTTAAATTTTTGAAGAAAAAACGTACTCGGCTTCTACACGGGGTGGTTTATGTTCGAAAATACACAGTATTCATTTTTATGCTTAGAATAATAAATATAACAAAGACAAAAAATATAAAATAATATTTTAAAGGAAAAAAAATATTTTTAAGTCAGTTCCTACTAAGTCAACAAGGAAACATTTTATTTTATATAGTTACTTTTATTAAATAGTTACAATTAATATAAATATGTATATACATATGACAGAATCACAATATTAAGTCGCAAAATAGAAAGCGATTTTCCATTTTCCTTTCTTTGAAGGGTTTTAGACCATTTTTTGCTTGTTTGTGTTACTATTATTTCATTCATTAAGTTTAATTATTCTAATAAAATAGTATAATAAAAAAGAAATAACATTCTCACAGAAATTAGGCCATCTCAGGTGGGATTCGAACCCACAACCTTTGGATTAGAATTCCAACGCGCTATCCAATGTGTTACAGGAACACAATGAACAGTTTTCCTTTCTATATATGCTGTTGAACTATCATTTTGTTAATGTTTATTTATTTTTAATTTAATTAATGAATTAATATTTGAAAAAACTGTAATAACATCAAGTGTCATCCACTACAAGTTTAAAAAAATGTATTTGAACTTGAATGGACGAATAAAAAGTATTTTATTAACGATTGAAAATTGAACAAGATATATATATATATATATAAATAAATGAATATATATAAGGAGAAATGTGATTAATAGTAGAATTGAAGAAAGCAAACTGAAAATGGACTCAACTTCATTGCAGACGTAAGTAGATACAGACTTAGAATTGTTTTGTTTAACAGACAGTTACACAAAATAAGAATCGATGTTTTGCAAGACATATAAATACAGTCGAGCCTCTATATAACGAACCTCTATATTGCGAATTTTTATACATAGCCAACTTTTTCCTGGAACCTTGAACATTTCACGATTTTCTTCGTAAAATAACCTCGCTATAGCGAAGTGCATTTTCTATATAACGAACTTTTTCTTTTGTGATTCAATTTTGTCCCTTTTTTTTAAAGTACTTCTGAAAAATTTCAAGTTATTCTCTCTTTAACACATTTTAAGTGGTCATAAATCTTGAACTGGTTTTATTAGATCCTAACTCGCCGAGAGCAATAGAGTTCTGAACGTTTCATCCAAGAAGTGCAAACTTTAATTCCATTGCCCAGTTCACAAGAAACATTTTTGATATCCTCTTCCACCCTCAGTGGAGTTGTCCCGTGTTCCCATGTTTTAATTATAAAATAATGTATGTTTAATGTTACTTGTATGCTTTAAAATATATAAAATGTCCTTAAAATTCATTAATTTTAGTATGAAATTATTTTCTTAACATTGAAAATACAGTGAATTCTTCGACATTCCCTTTTCTTTTGTTTTCCTTGCAATTTTTCTTTCTTTCATTCATTTTTGATGGGTAAGATATATAAAAGAAACATATATATTAATTGTAAAAAAGGCGGGAATGACATTTTTGATATAAAGTGCTTATGAATTTAATTTTTTTTTGGTGGTTCATAAAGTATATTAAAAGATGTACCTCTATATAACGAATTTTCCCACATAACGACCTTTTTTCCGGGATTTAGCGTCTTCGTTATATAGAGGTCCGACTGTATATATAGGGAGAGTGTGAACTAATAGTAAGAATTGAGAAAAAATCTTCTATATCACGCAACACTTTTTTCTGTTTGTTAGATTTTTTTCTGTCATTATACGTACATCAAAATTAAAATATCTCACAGGATCTTACAAGTTTAATGGGATCCAAATATAGAACTCTTTCCAAACGTTGCAATAAATCTGGCAATGCGAGTATAATTAATGCTTCACCTCTTATTTATCACTACTACACAGAAAACGAGTTTTCACTAGCTCATAATTTATAAATTATCTGTCGTGTCTTACAATCCCTTCCTAACGGGGTGCTTTGATTTTATCGTCAAATTTTTTCGTCGTAAATAGAGTCGTAAAGAATATCCGAAGTCGTTAGTCTACGAGGAAGAAAAATAGTACACAAGGAGGGGAAAGAAAAGTAATAAAACATCTGCATAAAAGATAAAGAGTTCATCTCTAAGAAAGTCACGATTATGCAGTCTTATCCTTTGGCTTTGTTCAGTAATATGTTTCACAAACCGCAGTCGTTTCAAGTTCTTTAAAAGTAGATGCGATCTTATGCAGTAACTTAGAGAATTCGTTGACTTTACTGTAATAACGAAATGGAAAAGTGGTGTGTTTTTCCTGGTCTTCATTTTCATGCGTAATAGCGGAAGGCAATGTATTCTTGATCGTAAAATGAATACCAAGAAAACTAAGAACTGGAATTGATACTTATGTATCTTACATGCAATATGAAATGGAAAGGGGAAAAAAAAGGTAGTAATGACCTTCAGAAAGTAAAAGTTAGAAAGCGAGCTCGTTATATCATGACTACTATTTTCTACTGGATGGGCATAAAATGTGAATGAGGTAAATTTATTTTGACATCGTTTCTTTTTTAAGTTATCTTAATGGAATGGAAATATGGCTTAGTTCTGATTGTGAGTTCTGAATGAAAACAGATGAAAAGATGTTAAGTAGATTTGAAGCTTTATTAAGTCAAAGATGGAGAGTAAAATACAAGGTGTGACACACACACAAAAAAAAAAAAAAAGAGATCAAGTGTGAAGCTTGCACAAAGAGTGGAGTTGGCAGTAACTGTTTTGGTGACGCCATTCCACACATATCTATTCATGTGATCAGTTTCGTCTTAATCGATCACGCCAGTTGGGTGAGTGAGTGAGTGAATATTAACGTTGCACTACTCAGCTACACGAGGGCCTTTGGCGACCGACCACGAAATTTTGAACCATGGTCAAGTGACGTGGACGACACCTGAGATGGCACCCCCTCTTCTAACTACCACACCTCACCAACGGGAGGACGTTTCAGCTCTCGACAGATTTAACGTACATCGCTGCCCAACACGGTGGGTCTTAGTAGTACTGGGCTCGAACTCATGACATGCCTACCATGATCCGATTCCTTGATCACTGGGCTGCCACAGCCCTCACACGCCAGTTGGGAGTACTGCGTCATTGAGTAAACACGTTCAACTTGTGACGTCTCTCGCGTCCTTCTTCTAACATAACTCCTAAGTTCTTTGACGGCCACGATTAATGGCAAAACCTTTCCAACCCAATACCAAGAAGAAAAACGGATCAAATATGTAAATGAGATATACTTTAAAAGGATAGAAGCTTTGATGAGAAGGAGCCGCAAGTTTAGAGATATCTTAGTGTGGAATCATTCGGATCAAGAGTTAGATGTCCTATAGCTCTGAAAGAAGGATACGTTCATATAAATTAAATTATAAAGAAGTCTGAATCTTCGCATCTAAAATTAAGTTATAGGTATTTCCTCAATCGATGAAGGAAGGTGAATCTACAAAAGGTAATTTTTGTATAGAAATTTAGATAAGTCAGTTAATATATTATAATTAAGATAAATGATCTAGTTGCGCGATCTGACTTGGAAATAAGGTTTAATTGGGTGTTAACTCTCACTTTAAGAGAGTTGTCAATTAGAATTAAGTAATATAAGTTATTCTTAATAAAAGTTGTGTTAAGAATCCAATATGTCTCATCATTTAGATAATCCCACACCTCTAGCTTACGCGGATCCTAATAGACATAGTCATCACAGGATGGCTATGTCTCAAACTGCATTCTGCCATAAAAATGTCGAATCGACATCAAGTTTCTTGTGAAACTTAACAAATCAGCCACGAAAACATTTCAAATACTAACCAAGGCTTATAGAGATGAAACTTTGTCTGGCGCACATGTGTTTGAAGGGTATAAGAGGTTTTCAGGGGAAGGGTCAGTGCGGATGAGGATGAACCTGCTGGGCGCCCAAGGTCAGCGATCACAGACTAAAACATAGCCAAAATTCATGATATGAGTGGGTTCCAACTCACATCAGTGTGGTCAGACTGTTAATCGCCATTACAACACTGAAGTACTAAAAAGACTCCGTGAAAAAATTAAGGAAAAAGGGCCAGAATTGGGGAGTGATGGTTGGCTGTGGCATCATGACGATGCATCCGCTCCATGGCCCTAACTGTCAGGCAGTTTCTGACTAGAAAAAACATTACTGTGATGGGGCATCCTCCTTATTCACCTGATTTGGTCCCGTGAGACTTTTTTTTAAATTTATTTTCTGCAGCTAAATCTTGCTGAAAGAGAACCCATTTTACCTCTGTTGAAGAGGTTCAGGCAAAAACGGAAAACCTCTTAAAGAGACTTCTAAAACCCTCATTCCACGAAACTGTTACAGCAATGATAGCACCAAATGCAGAAGTGTGTGAATGCTGATGGGAACTACTTTGAAGGTGATACTGTGAAGGAGAGCCGATTCTATAAGTACGATGATTTATTGTGCCAGTCTCGTTTTTTTGTGTGTGTCACGACTCGCAGATTAGTACAGGGTTGGGTAACTAGCGGCCCGCAAAGCGTTTTTCTGCGACCCGCTAGGACACTCAGAAAATCAGCTTTGAATCGAGATGTCTTTCCCGTGCTCGATCAAAGATTCGATTTCTATTCGTTCTCTATATTTGGAAAACAGAATTCCTTTATTTCAATAATAGAAACGCAAAGTAACTGAAAGTCTTTCTACTAAGAGATCATCTGCAGAGTTTGGAGGATGAGGTCACATAAAGTTTTTAGGACTGTAGGAAGCAGGAGCAGATGATATAGCCCCCGAGGAGCTACAACTTGCAGTTTTTGACTTGCATTCAGATCACAGTATAAGGGAAAAGTTTAGCCTTTTAGCGGCCAGTGGCTAATACGTCTAGCCACATATTAAAAAATTTTGCTCCAAGCGGGTGATGGATATTTAGTCCATCCACACGAGTTAATTGAAGCTAAAACGCATAAAAATCAATACAGATGGCAGGACGACAAGTTTTTTTGATTCATGCCCCTGATGGATAGAAAAAACAGTTCTTTCTGTAAATCTACAAATTGTTTTGAATACAAAAATTTTCTGATTTTTTAAAAAAAATTTCGACCTGTTTTAAGTATACTTTTCTCTCATCTGAATGAATTGCAAATTTGAAATTTAAAAAAAAAAAGGTTTTATATGGGTTTTTGGAAAGCTTTTTTTATGTTATATAGAGGTTTTCCCCTGCCCACAGAACAGAAAAATTCCTAGAAATTTTGTTTTTCTCCTCACTTAGAATCACGTGAGAATGTTGGGGTCGGAAATATAAACAAACTTTGCAATATTGGTTTAAAAATTCTCGGTTCGAAAATCTTTATTACAGCCCGCTCGGAAAAAAAAGTTTGCATATTTTAAAGTTCCACAAAAAAAATAGTTAATCAAATTTGTAAAATAACATTAAATTCTCAAGAATATTATTTATTTCTAACCTTTTATACTAAAAAAATTTAAAAAAATATAAAATGGATGTATACCTTTTAATGTATATTTAAGTATTCATATATATTCTTAGTAAGTATTCTATGTTGTACAATTATTCTATTATTATTTAATTCCCCCCCTTTTATACTTTTTTTTTAATTGTTATTGAAATAGTTTTTAAACAAAAAATGTCTTTTTCCCATAAAAGGTTTATTGATTAATTATTTTTTTTGAAAAGTAAGTTAAATGTCCTAAGTGCGCAGTGGCTTTTAACGTCTAGCCCCCCACCCGGGAAAAACCCCTTGATCAGATTTTTTTTTTTTTTGTGACTAAATAATGTTTATGGGGATGAGAACATTACATTTATCAAGTACTTTATCACAGAAAAGTTTTAGTTTAGTTTTTGTGTGGGTTTAAAAGGGGGGTTAATGCTGTAAGATATTTAAAAAATCATAGTCAGCTGAAAAATTTCCATGTATGTAGAAATTTGCTTCCTTATATGTTAGCCGACATATGTATTTGTGAGCAGTTTTATTGCATGAAGATAAAAAAGAGAAAATGTAAATACACCTACAAGATGGCATAAACTTGCAGGCTATCATGAGAATTTAAACAACCAGTGAATATATAAATTTAGGATTTAGGCGCAAAAACCCAAACCCTTTTCCTTGCGCAACATACAAACAACTTTTCAAATATATTTAAAGTATAAAATTCCTAAATAGTTTTATAAAAACCTTTTATTATTAAAAATGTAAAATCTCAGTGTTTAAAAAGTAAGTATTAAAAATAAAAATAAGTAGATTTTGGTGGGGACTTCCGGTTTCCGGTTTCTGGTCGGAGTTAAAAAGCGATCGTTCACTTCCTCTTCAACGTCATATACAAGCATGTCCTCTGCATCTGATGATTTTCTTGGGTTTATATGGTGCCATCTTTATTTGTATTGCGTTAGATATATGGTTTCAGGAAGACGCTTTTTTTACAAGGTTTTAAAGGTCGTTTTTGGACTGCAATGGATGCTAATTGAGAAGGTATATTGGATTTTGAAATTTGAAGACGACGCGGGTACTTGTTTCACAGTATATTTAGCTGGAACATTCTATCTGGATTTCTATTGCTTGATCCGCCAAGTACGAGGGAACCTTTGTTTTAAATGTAGAGATAGATGGTTGGGATTTTTGTTTTATATTGTAGAAGTGGAAGGTAATAGGTGTGCTTGAGTGGAAGACGATGTGGAAACTGTAGGAATAGATGCAGATATGTTTTGGTTTCGAGAGGAATGAAGCTAGGTGAAGTAATTTTAAAAAAAGGTGGACACTTTATTTTTGTAATATTTTCATCTGTTTGTGTGGAATCGTTTACAGTTAAAGATTTGGCAGCCTGAGCGTAGGTTTGGGATAGTAGTGGGGCTATTAATTTTCGGGCATCTGCATATGGTATATTTTTGTTAGTTTTAATTGTTTGAATTTCTTTTTTTATTTAGGGGCATAGTTTGAATCGGAGGAAAGGGGTGTGAAAATTAACGTTTTGCCCCGATTGCTTAAAAGGATGGGCCCAAAAGATTAACACCTAGAGCACGTTAAATTACAGTTTAAATAAAAAGCTTTTTTTAATTTTTGGGGGGAATTTTATTAAAAGTTAAAAAAATGTTTTGTAATTAAAACTTTTTTTGATTCTTCCACCTGAATAAACCTTGGTCAGAGAACCCAAAGGATCTCTGCTTTAGAGGTGCACAACAGGTCAGGTCGATATAAACCCCACGAAAGTATTCAATAAACTAGAGGTTTACTTTTAAAAAAAATATCTAAGAACTTTTTGGGCCCAAAAAAAAAAAAAGTTTGTGCGAGGAAGTTTTTGAGTAAATCTCCGACGTAATTTTTTGACGGATTTGGCTCCGAAAATTTCCCGGATAGTTTTCTGTATCGCAAACGGTGATTTTTGAGACTTCCATTGTTGGGAAGAGATATAAACAAAAGGGGGGGAAGAAAAAACGCTATATTGTTAAAACAAGGCCTTTAGAGCATACATATTAGGATCCATAGAAGGGAGGCCTTCATCCTGGCATGCCTCCACTCACCACGGAGTCCAACATGGAATGCAATGTACCGGTTATCTGGCAAAAACCAGACACGGCTCTTACCTGTAGTACACCCAGAATATAGCACGACAGCATCAGGGCGAAGATTTATTGGGTAAACCTGACACCCCTTATCTGCAGCACTAGCCCTACAGCAATGTCTCCGAAGACACTTATCACCAGCCGATTGACAGGAGTGGGCTCACTCCTGAATCCCATCTACAGTGAAGCATGGGCCAACCAGAACGCAAAAGTTATCCCCAGAACACCATTTTACTCTTTACGGGACACCGCACACGGCAAACATGCGGGTTGGGAAGAAGAAAATTGAATATTAACGTCGCACTGTTCAGCTACACGGGACTTTTGGCAACAGACCACGTACTTTTTAACCATGGTCAAGGACGGACGACACCAGCCACGCCTCTCTCCTAACTACACACCCACACCAACGGGGGGCGTTTCAGCCTCGACAGATTTTAAAGTGCATCGGCCCCACACGGCGGGTCTTTTTGGTATGGCCGAACTCGACACGGGAAGCCCGATCCGATACCTATACCACTCCACGGCCTATGCGGGTTGGCAAACCAACGATGTTGATGATTTATATTGATTTATGATGATGAATATTTTCAATTTATCATTTCTAGGCTTCGATACACGGTCATTTTCTTACGAAGTCTGAATAGGCGATATTTCTGGGGAGTAGAAAAAAAATTTTGGGGTAAAATAAAAAGGAAGTGGCGTCGTACCCCGGGAAACCCCCCCAAAGTGGGGAGGAGAGTTCTAGGGCCCAAAACCGATGCGCCCAATACCCACCCCCAGGGTCGGTTTTTAGCAGTTTTACCCGACAAAATGAAAAAAGCCGCCTCTCTCTCCCCACAAGCTCAACTATAATTAAAAAAAAAAGAAATAAATACAACCCATAAAATGTGGGAAAATTTTGCGAACAAAAAGGTACTAACTCAAACAAAATAAAATATCTCCTGTGTGTCCCTTTATCTACCCAAAAACAATTTCTCCCGTCCTTTTTTTGGATATTGATTTATTGAAATTTAACCCCCTTTTTGAGGGGGGAACCCCTAATTTTTAACCATGGTCAAGTGACGTGGATGACACCTACTGGCACCCCTCTCTCCAACTACCAACCACCCAATGGGGGGGACGTTTCAGCTCCGACAGATTTTCGTGCATCGCTGCCCACACGGGGGTTTTAGTGGACTGGGGCCGAACTCGTGACAAAGGGGCCACGGTCCGTACCATACCACTCGGCTACCACGGCCCTTGGATAGCGCACCGGGGATCGTAGGGGGAAACGGTGTCCCTTCTGACCCTAGTCCGGGATGGGGAGAAACTACTGGTGAAAGATGTGTAAACATATCAAATTTTATAATTTAACATATTCTTCCGCCTCGAATCCTTCAAGTTTCAACATAAAAGAAAACTGACATTAAACATACAGAGTCCAAAGTAAGGAAATGCGATACGCTAAATAAAGTGTCCGCGGTAGCCGAGTGGTATGGTATCGTATCGTTGCATGCCTTGTCACGAGTTCGAGCCCAGTACCACTAAAGACCCGCTGTGTTGGGCAGCGATGCACGTTAAATCTGTCGAGAGCTGAAACGTCCTCCGGGTTTGGGGTGGTAGTTAGGAGAGGTTTCCAGCTCAGGGGTCGTCCTGTCACTGACCATGGTTCAAAATTACGTGGTCCGTCGCCAAAGCCCTCGTGTAGCTGAACAGTGCGACGTTAATATTCAGTCAATCAACGCTAAATAAAATACCAAATTTGCACCCAATAATATTTCAGAAAATATATAAATATTTTTTGTAATAAAAAAGAAACATATATTTCAAATTCGATCCAAATGCCGCCTTTGCCCGGAGTCCGTTTTGTCCGGCCCTAGAGCCTATTCTTTGTAAAATCCAACTTATATATAGAAGCCCCAAACCTGACTTTGCAGGCGGTCCAAATGTTATCCGTTACGCCACTGCCGAAAGGTGTATTAATTGTATTTGCCTTACATTAACATTAATATCCAAAAATATTGCCTAATCTGAATCAGCGAAAAATTGCCTACATATTCAGATTGTTCCAATATATATCAATTATATATAAGCCCAAGTCTTTCAATGTGTAACATCGGAATTTTTGAGTTTTCGCAGAATTCAATGAATTCAAATTTGTTCAATCGCACTGACATAAAACAAAAGCTTAAAACAGCAAAGGATTTACACGCGGAAGCTCGGTTAATACAAAGACCCTGAATACCTTAATTAATGCTAGGGATGCATTAACATTTAATGAATTTACTTTAAATTGAAGGCGGCGTGGGTTTTAATTCAAACGGATTTAATTTTGATTAAAAGGAAGGCCCTTTTGAATCTTAATGAAAGTAATTTAGAACTTGGAATTTTCTCTCTTGCTTCATAAATTAACTTTTAATTAAATAACAGTTCGAGTACACCTCTGGGTTATTTAATGAATGAAGTTTTCTCCGTAATTGGATTAAAGCTACAAGTATTCTTTATTTATGAAGTGAGAATGTTTTAAAGGATAACTACCCTTGGAAGGAGAACTTATCTTAAAAAGAATTCTCCCTTAAACACAACTTCATTTGATGCATTTTAAAGAAACTTCAAATACAATCAACAACTATTTGTTATACAACAACCGAAAAATAATTCTCAAACCCTAAAAAAGTTTTAATGCTAGAATGTTGAACAATTTTAATGCTTTCTATGCTTAGAAGACAAACGAAATCGTTTAATAGTAAGGATTGGTTGATCTTTGTCTTTTGATAAAGTCATATGCTCTTTAAAATTGTCCTTTTTAGAGGGATAAATAATAAATGAAATAGAATTTTTTAATAGAAGGAAGAGTGGCAAAAAAATAATTCCCATTTCCGGTATTAATTCTCGGGAGTAGGGAGAATTTTTCTTTACTAGCTTTGTTAAGTTGAAATATTTCCATATTCCCTCTCTAAACAGTTTTACTTTTTCCTAATTCTTACTGTTAGTTCACTCTCTCCTGTATATATATATATATATATATGAAATATTGTTATTAATTATATACAACTGTAACCCCCCGTTATTTAGACTCTTCCATATTAACAGAAAAGAGACTTTCGCTCCTCAAAGCGAAAAGGAACAATCTTCGGGATCAAGTTTCGGAACCAAAGGGACGTAATGAGCATGCCCATCCCTTTCAATTCTATCAACGTTAGTTTTTCTAGTTTGTATGTAAATGTGTTTGTTTTGCCTCTAAAAAGTTTTTTAATACTAGGATTTAGTAAAGCCCCTTTCCCCCGTTTCCTTATTATTTGGCGCCCACCACGTCATAACAAACGAGGTAGTAATGACCTTCAGAAAGTAAAAGTTAGAAAGCGAGCTCGTTATATCATGACTACTATTTTCTACTGGATGGGCATAAAATGTGAATGAGGTAAATTTATTTTGACATCGTTTCTTTTTTAAGTTATCTTAATGGAATGGAAATATGGCTTAGTTCTGATTGTGAGTTCTGAATGAAAACAGATGAAAAGATGTTAAGTAGATTTGAAGCTTTATTAAGTCAAAGATGGAGAGTAAAATACAAGGTGTGACACACAAAAAAAAAAAAGAGATCAAGTGTGAAGCTTGCACAAAGAGTGGAGTTGGCAGTAACTGTTTTGGTGACGCCATTCCACACATATCTATTCATGTGATCAGTTTCGTCTTAATCGATCACGCCAGTTGGGTGAGTGAGTGAGTGAATATTAACGTTGCACTACTCAGCTACACGAGGGCCTTTGGCGACCGACCACGAAATTTTGAACCATGGTCAAGTGACGTGGACGACACCTGAGATGGCACCCCCTCTTCTAACTACCACACCTCACCAACGGGAGGACGTTTCAGCTCTCGACAGATTTAACGTACATCGCTGCCCAACACGGTGGGTCTTAAGTAGTACTGGGCTCGAACTCATGACATGCCTACCATGATCCGATTCCTTGATCACTGGGCTGCCACAGCCCTCACACGCCAGTTGGGAGTACTGCGTCATTGAGTAAACACGTTCAACTTGTGACGTCTCTCGCGTCCTTCTTCTAACATAACTCCTAAGTTCTTTGACGGCCACGATTAATGGCAAAACCTTTCCAACCCAATACCAAGAAGAAAAACGGATCAAATATGTAAATGAGATATACTTTAAAAGGATAGAAGCTTTGATGAGAAGGAGCCGCAAGTTTAGAGATATCTTAGTGTGGAATCATTCGGATCAAGAGTTAGATGTCCTATAGCTCTGAAAGAAGGATACGTTCATATAAATTAAATTATAAAGAAGTCTGAATCTTCGCATCTAAAATTAAGTTATAGGTATTTCCTCAATCGATGAAGGAAGGTGAATCTACAAAAGGTAATATTTTGTATAGGAAATTAGATAAGTCAGTTAATATATTATAATTAAGATAAATGATCTAGTTGCGCGATCTGACTTGGAAATAAGGTTTAATTGGGTGTTAACTCTCACTTTAAGAGAGTTGTCAATTAGAATTAAGTAATATAAGTTATTCTTAATAAAAGTTGTGTTAAGAATCCAATATGTCTCATCATTTAGATAATCCCACACCTCTAGCTTACGCGGATCCTAATAGACATAGTCATCACAGGATGGCTATGTCTCAAACTGCATTCTGCCATAAAAATGTCGAATCGACATCAAGTTTCTTGTGAAACTTAACAAATCAGCCACGAAAACATTTCAAATACTAACCAAGGCTTATAGAGATGAAACTTTGTCTGGCGCACATGTGTTTGAAGGGTATAAGAGGTTTTCAGGGGGAAGGGTCAGTGCGGATGAGGATGAACCTGCTGGGCGCCCAAGGTCAGCGATCACAGACTAAAACATAGCCAAAATTCATGATATGAGTGGGTTCCAACTCACATCAGTGTGGTCAGACTGTTAATCGCCATTACAACACTGAAGTACTAAAAAGACTCCGTGAAAAAATTAAGGAAAAAGGGCCAGAATTGGGGAGTGATGGTTGGCTGTGGCATCATGACGATGCATCCGCTCCATGGCCCTAACTGTCAGGCAGTTTCTGACTAGAAAAAACATTACTGTGATGGGGCATCCTCCTTATTCCCCTGCTTTGGTCCCGTGAGACTTTTTTTTTTTATTTTCTGCAGCTAAATCTTGCTGAAAGAGAACCCATTTTACCTCTGTTGAAGAGGTTCAGGCAAAAACGGAAAACCTCTTAAAGAGACTTCTAAAACCCTCATTCCACGAAACTGTTACAGCAATGATAGCACCAAATGCAGAAGTGTGTGAATGCTGATGGGAACTACTTTGAAGGTGATACTGTGAAGGAGAGCCGATTCTATAAGTACGATGATTTATTGTGCCAGTCTCGTTTTTTTGTGTGTGTCACGACTCGCAGATTAGTACAGGGTTGGGTAACTAGCGGCCCGCAAAGCGTTTTTCTGCGACCCGCTAGGACACTCAGAAAATCAGCTTTGAATCGAGATGTCTTTCCCGTGCTCGATCAAAGATTCGATTTCTATTCGTTCTCTATATTTGGAAAACAGAATTCCTTTATTTCAATAATAGAAACGCAAAGTAACTGAAAGTCTTTCTACTAAGAGATCATCTGCAGAGTTTGGAGGATGAGGTCACATAAAGTTTTTAGGACTGTAGGAAGCAGGAGCAGATGATATAGCCCCCGAGGAGCTACAACTTGCAGTTTTTGACTTGCATTCAGATCACAGTATAAGGGAAAAGTTTAGCCTTTTAGCGGCCAGTGGCTAATACGTCTAGCCACATATTAAAAAATTTTGCTCCAAGCGGGTGATGGATATTTAGTCCATCCACACGAGTTAATTGAAGCTAAAACGCATAAAAATCAATACAGATGGCAGGACGACAAGTTTTTTTTGCATTTCATGCCCCCTGATGGATAGTAAAAAACAGTTCTTCTCGGTGTAAATCTACAAATTGTATTTTGAATACAATAAATAAAATTTCTGATCTTTGAAAAAAATTTCGACCTGTCTTAAGTATACTTTTCTCTCATCTGAATGAATTAAGCAAATTTGCAATTAAAAAAAAAGGTTTTATATAGGTTTTTGGAAAGCTTTTATATGTGGCTATATAGAGGCTCTATCCGCTGCCCACATAGAACAGAAAAAATTCCTAGAAATGTTCGTTTTTCTCCTCACTTAGAATCACGTGAGAATGTTGGGGGTCGGAAATATAAACAAACTTTGTTTACAATATGTGTTACAAGATTCTCGGGTTCGAAAATCTTTCATTACAGCTTTTCTGCTCGGAAAAAATGTTTGCATATTTTAAAGTTCCACAAAAAAAATAGTTAATCAAATTTGTAAAATAACTAATTTAAATTCTCAAGAATATTACTTTATTTCTAACCTTTTATACTAAAATTAAATAAAATATAAAATGTGGATGTATACCAATTTCAATGTATATTCTAAGTATTCTATATATATTCTTAGTAAGTATTCTATGTTGTACAATTATTCTATTATTATTTAATTACACTTATACTTTGTTTTTAATTGTTATTGAAATAGTTATTACATAAATGTCATTTTCTCATAAAAGGTTTATTGATTAATTATTTCTTTCTTGAAAAGTAAGTTAAATGTCCTAAGTGCGCAGTGGCTATAACGTCTAGCCCCACCCAGGAAAAAAACCCTTGATCAGATTTTTTTTTTGTTTTTTTTGTGACTAAATAATGTTTATAGGGGATGAGAACATTACATTTATCAAGTACTTTATCACAGAAAAGTGTAGTTTAGCTTTGTGTCGGTTAAAGGGTTAATGCTGTGACATTGATATTTACAAATCATAGTCAGCTGAAAAATTTCCATGTATGTAGAAATTTGCTTCCTTATATGTTAGCCGACATATGTATTTGTGAGCAGTTTTATTGCATGAAGATAAAAAAGAGAAAATGTAAATACACCTACAAGATGGCATAAACTTGCAGGCTATCATGAGAATTTAAACAACCAGTGAATATATGAATGTAGGGATTTATGGCGCAAGAACCAACCATAACCAAGCTGCGCAACATACAAACAACTTTTCAAATATATTTAAAGTATAAAATTCCTAAATAGTTTTATAAAAACCTTTTATTATTAAAAATGTAAAATCTCAGTGTTTAAAAAGTAAGTATTAAAAATAAAAATAAGTAGATTTTGGTGGGGACTTCCGGTTTCCGGTTTCTGGTCGGAGTTAAAAAGCGATCGTTCACTTCCTCTTCAACGTCATATACAAGCATGTCCTCTGCATCTGATGATTTTCTTGGGTTTATATGGTGCCATCTTTATTTGTATTGCGTTAGATATATGGTTTCAGGAAGACGCTTTTTTTACAAGGTTTTAAAGGTCGTTTTTGGACTGCAATGGATGCTAATTGAGAAGGTATATTGGATTTTGAAATTTGAAGACGACGCGGGTACTTGTTTCACAGTATATTTAGCTGGAACATTCTATCTGGATTTCTATTGCTTGATCCGCCAAGTACGAGGGAACCTTTGTTTTAAATGTAGAGATAGATGGTTGGGATTTTTGTTTTATATTGTAGAAGTGGAAGGTAATAGGTGTGCTTGAGTGGAAGACGATGTGGAAACTGTAGGAATAGATGCAGATATGTTTTGGTTTCGAGAGGAATGAAGCTAGGTGAAGTAATTTTAAAAAAAGGTGGACACTTTATTTTTGTAATATTTTCATCTGTTTGTGTGGAATCGTTTACAGTTAAAGATTTGGCAGCCTGAGCGTAGGTTTGGGATAGTAGTGGGGCTATTAATTTTCGGGCATCTGCATATGGTATATTTTTGTTAGTTTTAATTGTTTGAATTTCTTTTTCATTTAGGACATAGTTTCGAATCGGAGGAATGCGGCTGTGAACAATTAACGCATTTCTGCTCCCGATTGCAATCTGAGGAGGCATGGCCAACAGATGCACACCTAGAGCACGTTAATTGCACGTTACAGTTTAAATAACCAGCTTTTATAATTTGGGGGTAATTTGGGGCTATTAAAAGTTAAAATTAAATGTTTTGTAGGTATAACTAAATTATCTTTTTTTATTGTTATTCTTCCGACCTGAATAACACCTTGGTCAGAGAATCCATCAAGGATCTCTGCTTTAGAGGTGCACAACAGGTCAGGTTCAGATATGACACCACGAGAAGTATTCAATAAACTATGAGGATTTACTGTTAAAAAACTATCTAAGAACATTTTGGCCAAAAAAAAAAAAGTTTGTAAAGCAGAGGAAGTTTCTGTGAGTAAATCTCCGGATCGTAACTTTTTGACGGATTTCGGTTCTCCGACAATTCCTTGGATAGTTTTCTGTATCGCAAACGGTGATTTTTGAGACATTCCATTGTTGGGAAGAGATATATAACTAAGAAGCGAGAGCGAGAACAAATCTTGTCTATATTGTTGGGTAAAACAAGGCCTTTACCCGAGCATAGCATATTAGGATCCATAGAAGAGAGAAGGCCTTCATCCTGGCATGCCTCCACTCACCACGGAGTCCAACATGGAATGCAATGTACCGGTTATCTGGCAAAAACCAGACACGGCTCTTACCTGTAGTACACCCAGAATATAGCACGACAGCATCAGGGCGAAGATTTATTGGGTAAACCTGACACCCCTTATCTGCAGCACTAGCCCTACAGCAATGTCTCCGAAGACACTTATCACCAGCCGATTGACAGGAGTGGGCTCACTCCTGAATCCCATCTACAGTGAAGCATGGGCCAAACAGAACGCAAAAGTTATCCCCAGAACACCATTTTACTCTTTACGGGACACCGCACACGGCAAACATGCGGGTTGGCAAGAAGAAGATTGAATATTAACGTCGCACTGTTCAGCTACACGAGGACTTTTGGCAACAGACCACGTACTTTTGAACCATGGTCAAGTGACGTGGACGACACCTGAGCTGGCACGCCTCTCTCCTAACTACACACCACACCAACGGGAGGACGTTTCAGCTCTCGACAGATTTAATGTGCATCGCTGCCCTACACGGCGGGTCTTTAGTGGTACTGGGCTCGAACTCGTGACACGGTAAGCCACGATCCGATACCTATACCACTCGGCTACCGCGGCCATATGCGGGTTGGCAAACCAACGATGTTGATGATTTATATTGATTTATGATGATGAATATTTTCAATTTATCATTTCTAGGCTTCGATACACGGTCATTTTCTTACGAAGTCTGAATAGGCGATATTTCTGGGGAGTAGAAAAATATTTGGCGGTAAAACTAACCGAGAGGAAGTGGCGTAACGTACACCCCCGGAACCCCCACACTGTGGGGGGAGGCAGAGTTCTAGAGGGCCCAAAGCCTGACTGCTGCCAAGTACCTACCCCAGGGTCGGCTCTAGCAGTTTTGCCACTCCGGACAAAAATGAAAAATGCCGCCTCTCTCTCCACAGCAAGCTCAACTATAATTAAAAAAGATAAATTGTTAACATAAATACACACCTATAAAATGTGAGAAATTCTTGCGAACAAAAAGGTACTACACTCAAGACTAAAATAAAATATCTCCTGTGTGTGTCCCTTTATCTACCAAACACTTATTACTCCAGTCCTTTTTTGGATAGCTGACTGATTGATTGATTGATTATTAACGTCGCACTGTTTAGCTACACGAGGGCTTTTGGCGACGGACCACGTAATTTTGAACCATGGTCAAGTGACGTGGATGACACCTGAGCTGGCACCCCCCTCTCCTTACTACCACACCACACCAACGGGAGGACGTTTCAGCTCTCGACAGATTTAACGTGCATCGCTGCCCTACACGGCGGGTCTTTAGTGGTACTGGGCTCGAACTCGTGACAAGGCAAGCCACGGTCCGATACCTATACCACTCGGCTACCACGGCCACTTGGATAGCTGACACCGGGCATCGTATGGGTGAAGCGAGTGTCCCTTCTGACCCTAGTCCGGGATGGGGAGAAAACTACTGGTGAAAGATGTGTAAACATATCAAATTTTATAATTTAACATATTCTTCCGCCTCGAATCCTTCAAGTTTCAACATAAAAGAAAACTGACATTAAACATACAGAGTCCAAAGTGAGGAAATGCGATACGCTAAATAAAGTGTCCTCGGTAGCCGAGTGGTATAGGTATCGTATCGTTGCATGCCTTGTCACGAGTTCGAGCCCAGTACCACTAAAGACCCGCTGTGTTGGGCAGCGATGCACGTTAAATCTGTCGAGAGCTGAAACGTCCTCCCGTTGGTGTGGTAGTTAGGAGAGGGGGGTGCCAGCTCAGGTGTCGTCCATGTCACTTGACCATGGTTCAAAATTACGTGGTCCGTCGCCAAAAGCCCTCGTGTAGCTGAACAGTGCGACGTTAATATTCAGTCAATCAACGCTAAATAAAATACCAAATTTGCACCCAATAATATTTCAGAAAATATATAAATATTTTTTGTAATAAAAAAGAAACATATATTTCAAATTCGATCCAAATGCCGCCCTAAAAATATGCCGCCCCGGGCTGGGGTCCGTTTTGTCCGGCCCTAGAGCCTATTCTTTGTAAAATCCAACTTAGGAGCCCCAAACCTGACTTTGCAGGCGGTCCAAATGTTCTCCGTTACGCCACTGCCGAAAGGTGTATTAATTGTATTTGCCTTACATTAACATTAATATCCAAAAATATTGCCTAATCTGAATCAGCGAAAAATTGCCTACATATTCAGATTGTTCCAATATATACCAATTATATATAAGCCCAAGTCTTTCAATATGTAACATCGGAATTTTTGAGTTTTAGCAGAATTCAATGAATTCAAATTTGTTCTATCGCACTGACATAAAACAAAAGCTTAAAACAGCAAAGGATTTACACGCGGAAGCTCGGTTAATACAAAGACCTGAATCTGAATACCTTAATTAATGCTAGGGATGCATTAACATTTAATGAATTTACTTTAAATTGAAGGCGGCGTGGGTTTTAATTCAAACGGATTTAATTTTGATTAAAAGGAAGGCCCTTTTGAATCTTAATGAAAGTAATTTAGAACTTGGAATTTTCTCTCTTGCTTCATAAATTAACTTTTAATTAAATAACAGTTCGAGTACACCTCTGGGTTATTTAATGAATGAAGTTTTCTCCGTAATTGGATTAAAGCTACAAGTATTCTTTATTTATGAAGTGAGAATGTTTTAAAGGATAACTACCCTTGGGGAAGGGAGAACTTATCTTAAAAAGAATTCTCCCTTAAACACAACTTCATTTGATGCATTTTAAAGAAACTTCAAATACAATCAACAACTATTTGTTATACAACAACCGAAAAATAATTCTCAAACCCTAAAAAAGTTTTAATGCTAGAATGTTGAACAATTTTAATGCTTTCTATGCTTAGAAGACAAACGAAATCGTTTAATAGTAAGGATTGGTTGATCTTTGTCTTTTGATAAAGTCATATGCTCTTTAAAATTGTCCTTTTTTAGAGGGATAAATAATAAATGAAATAGAATTTTTTAATAGATGGAAGAGTGGCAAAAAAATAATTCCCATTTCCTGTATTAATTCTCGGGAGAAGGGAGAATTTTTCTTTACTAGCTTTGTTAAGTTGAAATATTTCCATATTCCCTCTCTAAACAGTTTTACTTTTTCCTAATTCTTACTGTTAGTTCACTTTCTCCCTGTATATATATATATATATATATATGAAATATTGTTATTAATTATATACAAAGTAATAAATTTCTGGTGTCAAAAAATCAGACATTATAAATAACTATAAACATTTTACTATATTTTGCTTAAATCAGAAATACCCAATCAATTTTATTAATGGTTATATGAATAAAGCTATTCAAAATAGTTAGGATTAAAATTCTGAGATTGATAATAGTTTATTACTATAAACTTAAATATTTCATAGTTATAGTTATCTCCATAATCTAATATTAGATAAAATTACTTATTATTATTTTATTCATATTTACTCTAGTGTTATTAAAGTTATGCTATAAATTGCAACTCTTATTAATTTTTATTTCCATTCTTTTTATACTTTTGTTAAGTGCTACATTTCAGCCGTTCACTTGATTTAAATCTGCATTAGGGTCTAGAATCTGGCAATAACTTATTTATTGCACTCAGATTTGGCGCGGGCTTTGCATTTGTAAGTGCAATTTTTAGGTAAGTTACCTCTATCTTATAATGGATTTAGATATTCCTATCCAATATTTTCTATTGGTTTTTGCTCAGTGTTATTTACATAAAAGGGGGAAGGTTGGCTGGCCAAAAAACATGTTGAACCCCACTTTTATAAAAATTATTTTATATAATAGCTGTCCTAAGTCAGTAATGTTTATAACACTGCAAAGCATCCATTTTATAATTTTTAATCTAGTTTACTTATATGTCCTTCATTGTGTGATTTTCCTACTGTCTATGTGTTTTTCGAATGTTATTGTTTGGATGTTCTCTTGTTTGTAGAGAATTAGCCTATATATATATATATATATATATTTAGATGACAATTGATGTTGATACAGTTTCTTCAAATATTATTCATTAATTAAATTTTACTTTTTAATTTTAAATTTATTCTGCATGCCATTTTTTTTTAATTTTTTTTTATTTTACTTGTTTTTGTTAAGTTTAAAAACATGAAACACTAATTGATTTAAAAAATTATGATTCATTATATTTATCAAATTATAAAATATGTAAGGTAGTGTATTGTCTTAACCCCCAAGTTTACTTAATTCCGAGACAGAAAGAGGGATCACACAGCTTTGGTAAAATATTACTTTATTTACAAACTTTAGTAGGAATTGATATCTTTATTATGGTATCTATCAGTACCAGATTTTACACATTTAGCTATAAGCTACACACCTGTCTCGCGGGTATTCAACTGGATATCGTAATATCCACGATCCACCCAAATTGGAGTTTCTAGTAGGTCGCTGCCCGCAGCCTTCGCTCCTACAGCTGAACTCGTTGGTCTTCCAACTCCCTAGCAGCCTTTTGCCGATGTACTGTCACTATACTACCCGCTGCCACGCAACTTATCCCATGTATCGCAAAAAAGTTCCTTGGCCTCCTTCCGAATTGTGTCTCAAACACCCTGGGTGGATCTCTTTCCCGCCTCCAGTAATTTTTGATTTGCAGGAACTCAGGTCTGCGCCCGACACCTTCTGTCTTGGTCCCAACTGTAAATGGTTCTTCAGGGACAAAAGTCTGTCTCGACTGAGATCTTTATGACGCCTCACCTCGTAAACCATATGGAGGGTCTATAAATCGACCTGTCACTTTCTTCCTCAGAAAAGCCAGAACTCCCTTCCATACAAGTGTATAAGGAGTGTATAAGGACTACATCTGAGAGGGAACGATAGAGTGGAAAGCCGACAAAACAGGTGTGTATCTTCTATAGATCACTGTGAAGAAAATGCTACCTGGTGAACCGATTCGCCTCTGGGTGTCGAAGAAAAAGTGGGTTGACAAACGTCCGTCTATGAGCTGATGCCATAGCTGTTTTATCCCAGGGAGAAGAATCTACAGTCCCCTTTGAAGAAGAAAAGACCCATCTGGGGATTCTTTTCGCCCCTGGGCGTCAAAATTGAAAAGGTGGATTGCAAAATGCTGTCAAACGAGGCAACGCTACAGTGGAAAGCTTTTGAATGCATCAATAACCCATCATGCCTGCTTTTATACCAGTAATGAACTTAATTTTTAAAAAATCATTGCAACAATATTAAACCTCCCTTGAAGCTCATATTGGGAAAAAGTTAAAATTACACCGATAATTACATGTAATTAGAATACATGAAAGACCTATAAATATTCTTGAATTAATTGGAATGTTAAGATAATAGAGAAGCTGTTATTTTTATTTAACGATTTATTTATTTTTTTAACGATTTGGATATATTGTCGCAAATAGTCATTATTTTATTACATAGCTTTCTTTTAATTATTCAACTCAAAATGTTACTTAAAATTACATTTGTGGAACATTTGAACACATTCCACGTTAGAATTTTCCAGGAAATTTGGGAGAAAAAAAATTGTTTAAAAAATGTTCGGAAACAACAATGATTTTTTTGTAAAAACGCATTCCTTTGCATTATTTTGAAATCTAGGAAATGAATTAAAATAAATAACCGCAAAATTTTCAAGTAGTAAACAATAAGAGAAAGTCGTGAGAGTAGAATAATTTATTATTACTCTTTTTCTACGAAATAATAAAAAAAGTAATTCGAGAGATTCTCATGACTTTCCGAGAATGACTCTTCCGAATGTTATTCAGAAATATCGCAAAACAAATTTTTAAAAAGAATGTTTCGTTACAGAATTTATTTTATATTAAATTGTTAACCCGTGATCCCTCACGCGGGGTGTTCTGTACACCCCAACAACAAGAAAAGCCTCCCAGTATTCCAAAAAGAATGCTAAAAACCTCGATTTAAATGAATGTTAGTCTCATTTGTATGCAATAAGTTTAATAATTTTATTTGTATAGTACAAAAAACATCTTGTACTTTATAAATATTATATAGCTATATAATTTATATAATTGACTTTTTTTCATAATTAAATACACGTGTTAAAATATTGGGGTGTTCTGTACACCCCGCGAGTAACAACAGTAGCAAAAACAGGCGCGAGTGACCGCAGAAACTGAGTCGAATTTTTCCCACAAAACATTTGTAAAGCATATTTAGTTTTTCAAAATATATGATTTTCCTAGTAATAAACAAATTATTTAATGTCAAAATTCTATTTATTTAATATTTTTGTATATTGTTTTTTATATATTATATACTATATTATATATTATTATATTACATTCTATAGTTAATAGTTAACAATTCAAAGTAAAGTAATAGTTAACAATTAACAGTTAAGTAATAGTTAATATAATAGGTATAAAATAAGTAAATAAAGGATAATAGTTAAAAATTCAGAGAATTTGAAAATTTTAATGTGTTTTATAACAGTATTTAAGGATAAGAGATATTAATATTTTCATGTTTTTTTACATTTTAACTAAACATTTTTGAATTTAGAATGTCTCAATTATATATATAAAATAGATTATCAAGATGATTACAAGTAATAAACATTAAGAAAGGAAAATGCCTTTGAAATTTCATTATTACAATTTTTGTTTTCTTCTAAATATGTTGGTAAAAAAGCAATTCCCGAAAAAGTTTCCTTTTATCCTTCCTTTTAAATATATACACATTGTGAGTTTCTATTAATGGCATTCCTCGTATGACGTATATTTACATTTTTACATTTTATATTGACGTGCTTATTTACACATTTTTCTTTCTATCGAGTCTGCAACCTAAAAGTTTCAACAGTTGAAGCAGGTGTTTAACCATTACTTGATGATTAACCTCACTAAAATGTTGTTTAGTTCGTGCCCAGTCTCGGCAGCTGTTACCACGCACTTATTTTCTATCCTCTAATGAGGAGGGAATATAATTATTAAACTACAATTTTACATAAACTTAAAGAAAGATTCTGGCGTTAAAAACAGTACCATGGCAATAAGATTGAAATTATTCAAGTTGGTAACCGTGCACTTATCCAGAGTATTCGTTTGATTTCATGCATTAACTAATGAGAGTAACAAATATTTGATACTGTGAATGATAGAATTGCTTTTCTAACTTTGGATTTTAATTCTTTGAAATTTGTTGAGTCTAAGCAAGAAGCAAGCAAGAAGAAATATAAAATAAAATATAATTATATTTTATTATAATTATATTTTATTTTATATTTCTTCTTGCTTAGTTTCCTTTTATTAGCCTCAATATACATCAACTCATTTTTCATAATAAAAACTAATGATTTAGGCTTAGCTTCTTTTTTGTTCTTCAACAAGGGCGGCTCTAGTATCGAACAAACCGGCCCCCTGCCCGGGGTGGCATGTGGATCGAATTTGAAAAATACCTTTTATTTTGTTACAAAAAAATTATATATTTTCTGAAATATTAGGTGTGAATTTGGTATTTCATTTAATGTTTCTTATTTCCTTATTTTGTACTCTGTTTGTCTAATGTCAGTTATCTTTTATGTTGAAACTTGAAGGGTTCGAGGCGAGAATATATGTGTTAAATTATGAAATTTGATACGCTTCCACATCTTTCACTAGTAACTTTCTCCTCATCCCGGAGTGGGGTCACAACAGACATTCCTTTCACCCATACGATGACCGGTGTAAGCTATCCAAAAGGGGACAGGAGTAATAAGTTTTTTGTAGATAGAGCCACAGGAAATATTTTATTTTATTCTTCGGTGTCCTTACTATAAGTTAAAATAAGCGCTTGTGATCCCCACCATCATTAGACTCTTTTTCGTAGAAATTGGCCTGCTGAAATGGCCAATCCCTTCTCTTAAATTTCACTCATTTGAAATAATAACAGGTAATTAATTTCTAATTATTTTGTATTTTTTAAGACATAAAATAATATATATGCATATATATTGTTATGCTGCCTATTTGTTCGCAAGAATTATTCAAGTTTTATAGGGTATTTACGTGAACAATTTTTTTTTTTAATTATAATTGTTTGCTTTGGAAAGAGGGGTGGCATTTCCCTTTTTTGTCTGGGGTGGCAAGACTTCCAGAGCCGGCCCTGTCTTCGATTATCACATATTTATAAAATCATTTTCATTAAATTACGTATTGTATTTTAGTGATTCTAGTGTACTTTTAGCTCTTAAATTTAGCGTGCTTTGATCCTACGTGAGGTGAAAAATAATCTTTCCTGAAAAATTTGTTTACTTGGAAACATGCTGAATATCGCACCTAATTAGCTAAACAATATCACAAACAATGGGCTCAATTCCTGTGATGTCATTAGTCACATGATAACTACAATAACATGTTTGTAGCCAATTAGTTCATAAATTCATGGGACGTCATATAGTAGGATCATAAATACAAACTTGTGTTTTCAGCCAATTAGTTCAAGTGCTTCGCTGTTGCCAACTTTTGCTTCTAGCAAAAACTTTCTTTTGAAAAGTACATATTTATCAACAATAATTACTCAGATAAGTAATCAAAATACATATGATTGAAAAGTATACGTATAATTTAAGAATTTCTTTTTAACATTAAAAGTATTTTTGATAAAAACTTTTTCCTTATACTTAGAACATCTTTACCTAGTTATAAGATTTAAATTTTTATCTAAATTTTACAATTAGAACAAACAACAAGTACAAATTTAATGTCAATTTTAAATTTCAATGGAGTACACGTGATTGCTTTTATCATGTGACCATTATGAATTTAATCCATTGATTAGTTATTGTGTTTTATATTACTTTTAAATAGATATTCTAAAGAGATGAAATTTTTTTTCACTGTATTAATATTTCAAAACAAAATTTTTTTCACTCTCTTCTTTTTACTTTTATAATGTTGTAAATAAGCATACAATTCAACCGATGCCAGTTTTGTAAAGTTCAAAGTTTGACTTAATTTTATTGATGTTAACAGTGTATTTTGTTATTTTATTCGTGAATTATCATAAAATTTATTCAAGTTAATCACGTTAACACATTGCTGCGCCATAGATGAAATGAAAAATGAGCAATTACTCCGCACAAAATCACACAAATGTAATTAACAATTACTTTTTTTATTAAGTTTCCTTATATTCTTTATCTTTCAACAATGGAACGTAAAATATTGTTGATAATAGAATACAAAGTAGTTTCTAGGGGATTTTCCCTAATCCTCAACCCAAAACATCTCCAACTTTCAAGTAGGTATGTACCCAGCATAGATGTGTTGACCCAAAGGGCGTCTAAGAGAATAAATAACGCTGAGTGGTAATCATGTTGAAAAATTGCATAACCAGTTTCCTCATGAGGTGTAGGTGGAACGTCTTATTTCACACCGTGACCTTCTCCCTCCTCTTTATGCAAATATACCTGCATCGGTAATTAGGCCTGTTTTTACTACGCTATGGTGCGTCGCCTGCCTAAGTCTGGCATCTAAGGAATCAGCAAGGTTACGGATGTTCCAACTAGATACTTCCGCTATTGGAAAGAGAAATGTATACACTTGAATAGCCTGGGTCAAGACTTTTATGAATGGGGAAAATGTTTATGCTCAGTGATGAAGAAAAATTTGATGATTTGTTGCCTTTTTAGGGTAGTTTTCCTCCTTCGTTGTTTTAAGATCATGACAGCATATCCAAAACTTTCACCCCTTAGATTGTTAACCCCCCTACATAATTGTACGCAATAGAAAAAGTGAAAAATTTGAAATTTTATTCAAAAAGGCTATTGTGTGGGACTGATGGAGCCTTTTTTGGTTTAGTGACAACAATATTAATTAGGGAATCTAAAAAGGGATTACAGAAGTTATTTATCTGAGATCAATAAAAACAATATTATCCTACCTGAAATAAAAAGATTAATTGTTGCCAGTAGCACACACAGGAATTTTTCAAGGGGGTGTCCAGGACCGCAAGTCCACCATTCTTGTATCATGCTCCTTTTGATTTGAGGAGTTTCGGAAACAAAAACACATTAAAAAACTAGTTATTGAATAAATAATTAGCATTAATTAATAAAATTAATCACTAATAACAAATACTTAATTAGATTTTATGTACTATATACTTAGAATTATAATTAATCACAAAAAAAATCAAGGGCTTTGGGGGTGGAGGGTCCGGACCCCTAGGACACCCCCCTTGTTTGCGCCAATGATTATTGCTGCTAATAAAGCATTTATAGATTGAAACATTTACTTTGAACAGGGTTTTTATCTAGAAAGACGAAGCTATTGCTCTACAAGACCCTTATCCGCTTTGTTCTGATTTACGCTTCGTCAACCTGAAGTATGACTATGAAGGAGGAAGTGATTTGGAGTGCAAGATCTCCAGAAATGTTTTCGGAGAAATGCAGGAAAATGATATTTAGTGTAGAAGATGCAATACCGAATGTTCTAAGAGCCAGATGTTGCTTATTACATTAAAAGTTATGATAGCCCTCCCCCCCCTACCCGGGGGTACCATCTCTTCATCTACGCGACCTAGATTCGTGGGAGGTAATGATTGATAACCCAAGCTAGCCACATTATAAAACCAATATATTATTATCAATTCAAATATTCAAAGACAGTCTTACGCTAGGAAGTAAATCAGGAGTGATATAACGCAACCTTAAATTCTATGTAAATAAGCGTCTGGAATCCTAACCACTGAACTTTCAGTAACGTTATCCGGTGAATCTCAATCTTCCTTAATTTCTTTGACTCGCTAAAGCCCGTTCTATAATAACGCTCTTCTAAGTTTAAATCCTTACCATCAGCTCACGACGCTCAGCATTACAGCTTCCTTTCTGCTTCCTCTTCACGATTACAAAACCTCCACTATATATCTACTAACTAATCTGAATATCACGGTTACTTCTTGAGAGGATTGGCTGTGAAATAACTCAATGCTGGCCCCAAAGATTCCCGAATAGGATTAGTAGGAAAAACACGGTAACGCCCCGTCACAAAGTAGCCACTCAGTTGGACTTGTCATGTTAT
The DNA here is from genome assembly GCA_019973955.1 of Trichonephila inaurata madagascariensis. Taxonomy (NCBI): domain Eukaryota; kingdom Metazoa; phylum Arthropoda; class Arachnida; order Araneae; family Nephilidae; genus Trichonephila; species Trichonephila inaurata. The sequence continues at coordinate 240,636 of BMAV01022645.1, forward strand.
TAAAGAGAAAGACTTAGATTCTGAAGGATAGATGCAGCTGAGGAGGATTGTTTGGTAATTAAAACTAAGAATTGAAGGCTTTGGGCCAGTCTGGGCTGTCGTGCCAAGAATGTTGAACCACACTGTTAAAAATGGGAGATTACATTGTCCTCCCTCCCCAATGTAAATCTGATATAACCTTAGTTCAGTAACTGGAATGTTAGACATCCAATATTTTATACTCTAAAGACCATCCTGTAGAATCGGGAATGATAGTTCATAAACATCGTGCTTTGAAGCAACACCAGGCTCTCTTCTTTCTCTTACTGGGTGGCCGTGGTAGCAGAGTGGTCAAGGTATCGGATCGTGGCTGGCATGTCACGAGTTCGAGCCCAGTACCATAAAGACCCGCCGTGTAGGGAAGCGATGCACGTTAAATCTGTCGAGAGCTCAAACGTCCTCCCGTTAGTGTGGTAGTTAGGAGAGGGGGTGCCGGCTCAGGTGTCGTACACGTCACTTGACCATGGTCCGTCGCCAAAAGCACTCGTGTAGTTTAACAGTGTGACGTTAATATTCACGTATTCACTCTTTCTCTTACTGGGGGCACAGCTTTTAATGTTGCACCAGGTGACGATGATGACAACTAATTTGGAACTCTATAATCTCCAAATTGGAGAATCTTAGTTTAATATGTAAAAAGGTTTAGTATACCACTTACCAAAAACATCATGTTATTTGATGGAGCCTTGATTTAATAAAGAGATTAAAAATTCGGAATTTCATTCATGAAGGGCCATCATGTTGAATTGACTAATTTCTATAATAACAGTTTGGCAACCAATATACCGGGTGTTTCAAAAGTCACGCACATCAACCTTTGTGGTTGAGTTTTAAAACTCAGACAGATGAATTATGTTAACAAACAGAATAAAAAGGACAAACAAAGGTTGAACGGTTATTTTTATTGTTAGGTGTCAGACTTAGTAAAATAACAGTAAATGTTCAAAATGATGTCCGTTTTCCTGGACACATAATCAAACTCTTTTTACCATATTAAATTGACACTTTACGAAGATATTGAGAATTAATGTCCGATATTGCATGAAGGATGTTACTCTTAAGTTCATCAAACGTATGAGGATTATTCCTGAAGGTGAAATTTTTCAGATATCCCAAAAGAAAAGGAGTTGATAAGTCCGGTAAACTAGTTGGCCAAAGTTCTTTGATGACACTGTGACGTCTCTCGCGTCCTTCTGCTAACATAACTCCTATGTTCTTTGACGGCCACGATTAATGGCAAAACCTTTCCAACCCAATACCAAGAAGAGAAACGGATCAAATATGTAAATGAGATATACTTTAAAAGGATAGAAGCTTTGATGATAAGATAGAGCGCGACAAGTTTAGAGATAGTTTAGTGTGGAATCATTCTGATCAATAGCGCGGCAAGTTTAGAGATAGCTTAGTGTGGAATCTTGCAGATCAAGAGTTAGCAGTCCGATAGTTTTGGAAGGAATAGAAGTCCTATATAAAGAAGTTGGAATCGTCGTATATAAAGTGAATTTATAGATATCTCTCTTTAGGTGAAGGAAGGAGATCTGCAAAAGGTAATATTTGATATAGGTAGTTAGTTGAATCGGATTATTTATCATAATTAAGATTAAAGGATCTAGTTGCGTGATCTGACTTAAATACAAAGTTTAATTGGGTGTTAACTCTCACTTTAAATAAAGTTGTCAAATTAGAATTAAATAATATAAGTTATTCTTAATAAAAGTTGTATTAAGAACTACTATGTCTCATCATTTTGATAATCCCACACCTCTAGCTTACGCGGAACCGGAACGACATAGTCATCACAGGATGGCTATGTCGCAACACGATCAACGAAAAATTCAGTTAAAACTTCCATACTGTCCCGTAATGTGTGGCATATTGTGCTGTCTTGCTGCAACCAAGCGTACCTTTCATCACTTTCAGCAAGGATATGAATTCTGTAAGGATGTTTACGAAAACGGACGGTCTTTTCAATGGACTTCTTTGTAAAGCGGTCTCCACATCTGCCACTTTCATTTTCATTATGAACGCTCAACCCGATCGCTTCCTGTCTGCAACAGATCCTGTGTCACGTAACCGTTACACTAAAAGTGTTATCATTGATGCATTTCTTGCTGTTTCACCTGGATATTTCTGCTGAAATGCATTTATCACATGGCAATGAGATTTTATAGAGGAATAAATTTCCACGATGGCTATTTGCTCTTGGAAAAACATCATGCAACTCCCGTTGTGCTCAACTGACTACAACTGACAAGTATTTTGAAACTGATGCCTGATACGCTCAAAACTTCTTATGAAGGGGTCCCTGCTGCCATTTAGACAAAGAAATCTCAACCAACCCTTTTGGTTTTTAAGCAACAAGGATTACCATGGGGATGTGCGGGACTTTTGAAACACCCGTTATCAAATGTTTGTGATTTCAATTATCCAAAAACCTCAAGGCGAATCATGTACAAGTATGGTAACTAGGTAGTTTCATGTATTGGATTTATTTCCGGAAAACCATCTTTTGATTAACACTTTGACCGAGTAACTGGCTCTTTGAAAATTGAGAATTAGTTAACAAAAGATAACCATTGATTAATAGAAAAAAGAATTCAGTAAATTCAAGTTCAACATGCTGCGCTGGTAGAATCATAGCTTAGTAATGGAGGGCTGAAAATTCGTGATTTTTTCCCCAAAGATAATCATGGGGAAAAATTATATACTAATAATTGATTACTGAAAATCCATGAGGTGCATACAACTTAATAATTTAGCCCTCTCTCTTTATAACTTAGAAATCATAAATTGAAATTTCGACATTGAAATCAACAAAGAAAATATTATGATTTAATATCTGATTTGTTAAATTTCCTTGCAGACCTTGTATGGTTTTGATTGATTGATTGATTATTAACGTCGCACTGTTCAGCTACACGAGGGCTTTTGGTGACGGACCACGTAATTTTGAACCATGGTCAAGTGACGTGGACGACACCTGAGCTGACACCCCCTCTCCTAACTACCACACCACACCAACGGGAGCAGACCTTGTATGGAGTAAATATAGATCAGCGGGAACTCATTTCTAATCAGATTTAATCGTGAAGATATAGGAGTTTAATGCTTAATAGAAAATTTTTTGGACTCATTTAACCCAAAATAGACTTAAACTATTTTAGTATGGCTGATTGAATCGAACCCAATGAGTTGTAGTAAGTGAAATACAGAAATGATTTGTAAGCTTATACATGAATAGTTCTTCCTTTTTCTTTCATTTTTAATAATGGAATTTTGATATATTTAAATAGATTTTTATTAATTATTTTTCAAAATTTAAAAGAGCACTATTAAATAACACAGCAATAAAATAAAACTATTGTTTGTGTGATTTGTACTAATTTTTTTAAAAGTAAAGAAGGCAGAAAGTTGATTAGTTAAGAAGTAATCAGTAGTAACGTTAAAAATATAATCAATCGCGCGCGCGCGTAATTAAATTTTAATTTAGAACTCACATAATATTCTTTCCAAAGTTATTTTCACAAATCGTTTGAAAATTTCATTTCAATTTCTATAAAGCAAATATCAAACTGAATAATGCATATCGAAGAAATACTTGAGACTATATCATACAACAAGAAGATGGAATATTTAAATTAGATATCACATTCAATAGATACTTCTAAAAACAGATTTAAAATTTCGAATTAAATAATTTCCTACTATAAATATTTTTTATAAAATAGTACAACGGAGAGCAGAATACAATATTCATATATTCTTCGAATTCTCATTTTTCAATTTTATAGATGAATGAATATGAAAAATATAGTCGTATTAAAGTTACAAATATAATTTACTTTTGAAAATAAATGCAGAGAGTTTAAGATTATTTCAAAAAAGATTAAAATATTTATAGTTTGACTAAGAACAAAAAGTACAATTTCAGCGTAGTTCTAAACTCTCTCTCTCTGCAAGTTGAAAAATCTTTCTTCAAAATAATCTAAAATGCAATTATAGTTCTTTTTAAGCAGGGAATGTAGATACCTGTTTATGTAAATCCATTTAATTTAACTCACTCAAATTAATTCTACTGCAGATACAAAATTATTTAAAAAGTATATCAATCATTGTTGAGAAACGGTAAATGGAGGGGAAAAAATGGCGAAGCGCGTAAATGAAACCATCTGCTTTGGATTTGATTTCAATTATAATACTCGGCTTCAATTGAAGTGAGTAAAAAATAATAAATAGTCATTTATCATCTTCAAAAAATGCTAAACATAATCTCGTATCGCTTGCTTTACCATTTGAAATAAAAGAAAAAGTCATGACTATGGATGAAAGTATTAAGGAGAAATAGCTTCTTAAAATCGACACAGCAATATATGAATTACAATGACGACAGTTTTGACAGGTATTTTTTTTCCCTTTTAAAGTGAACGGATTTATAACTTTGTTTTTTCTTCTATATTTTTTTTTTTTTTTTTTTATTGAAAAAAATTCACTGTATAATAATATCACAGGACTGTGAAAATCAATCATGAAATTTGACTATTAGGTCTTTATTTTTCCTCTTTTGGTATCGGAAAATAAATTAATAGTATTTTTGTAGTGAAAATATGCAGGTTGATTCAGTAGGGAAAAATTCTATTTAATTCTGAAAGAAAATTAAAGTCTTACGTGCTGTGCATACTTCATTTCATCCTCAGAAAATTAAACAGCACTGTAGCTATTTGAATAAAAATTAGGAAAAATGAGATTATATTTTTATTTGAATACGCGTTATTTTTTTCTAATGTAAGACATTTATTGGTAATGGGCTAAACTCAAAATGGCCGCATGACAAAATACACACAATCACCTGTTTCTCCACTAAATTCAAAACTGACATTAGATTTCTACTTGTAAAATGTAGATAATGTTTAAAATTTGACAAAAAGGAAAAGATATTCACGTATTAAGATTCTTCGAAATTCTTTCAGATTAAAGAAAAAAAATATTTTTTATACGTGTTTTTTTAATCAAGTGCATTTTGTTTGCTTATGAACTATTGTTGAAAAATTATCTATGTATTATAATTGAAAAATATGTACATTTTAAAATAAATTTTTTTCTTGACAGAATTTCTTTGACAGAAATCAATAAATTTAGACGTAGCATGCTTACATTTATAAATGACATCAGACAGTAACCTTTAAAATTCATGCACGAAATTACAATTCTAGTTAAATAATAATAAGGTTTTATGTTGATGTGCTTATTTGTTGTACAAAAATAAATTAAAATAAATTAATTGCATTTTTGAAAAGTTATATTAATTTCTTTAACTGTTTTTTGTCTCTCTTTACACGAAAATCTTTCATAGGACAAAACCCGAGCCCACTACACTCTGTTTACAAGGGTGTTGTTTCACTATTGCTGCGATGACTGACTACTAAACATTTAATGCACATTCATTGTTGAGATTATTAACAACAAAAAGCGCTGATTCTATCAGATAATTTATATAACGAATTAGATAATAATTAGTCGTCAAAAGCCAACCATAAAAAACCATTATTATACTCATTTAGTCGAAAGGAAACTGTCGGTCGTGTCGGTTTGTGAGATTGTAAGTCAATCACATTGTTTATTTACATGTCATCATTTATACTAGTATTTGGCAGGGTATGCAGTATACTGCCTACTTAAAAGGGTCGTAGGCGAGGCCTACTTTTACATAAGGGCCCAGGGCCTCAAGAACTCTAAAGGTATCCGACTATGTTCGGAACCGTGATTTCGCAAAATCGTATAAATGGATACTATTTATGACATTTAGTGTCACTTAGATTAGAAAATGTATATAAAATTGTTTTGAGAATATTATTACAATAAAACATTATTTAAGTACAATATTTTGACAAAAAATGAACATAGAATGACCCATTTTCAAAATATTCTTCTTTTGTGAAATAAGAAATAAGAAATCTATTATAATAATATTTTGCCAGTATATAGCTCAGACCTCTGTACAGAGGCTTGAATTTTTGAAATATATAACTTAGAAGTAGAGTTTATCCATGTTTTACGACAACAGGGGGAGAAATTTTAAGAAAAAAAACGCCGATAATTATTTCAATGGATTGTAACTCTGAAAATAATGTGAATTTTTTTTAAAAAAAGAATTCAGACTCTCTGGAGAAGTCTTTACTTTATGTAAGCACATAAAATATTATTATTTTAGAAGCATTTTTTATAAAAGGAGAACATTTTGAAAAAAGATTATTCTAAGTTAATTTTTTACCAAAATATTGTATTTAAATAATTTTTTTTGTCAAAATGTTCTTAAAACAATTTTATACATGTATTCTAATCTAAGTGACACTAAATATCATGAAAATTATCCATGTATGCGCTTTTTTAAAATCACGGTTCCGAACGTAGTCGGATACTTTAAAAGGGTCATAGGTGGGGCCTACTTTTACATAAGGGCCCAGGGCCTCAAGAACTCTTAAGGCGTCACTGGTTACGGTTATCAACTTACTTTGAGTCTCATAAGCAAAACAAAATAAAATATCCACAAAAAGTTGAAATGAAAACTTATTTATTATTATTTATTCTTCTAGTGGTTCTTAAGCATGAGAGTGAAGTCATTTAATTCTTTCAGCTTAAAAGGATACCTATAAATTTCAAAAAAAATTATTCAAAGTACAATAATACACAGTTACGCAGAGAAGACTGACAAGCACTGTTAGTGATTGTGGGGTAAGTCCTTAAGTATGGCGTGCACATTACCACAATTTATATGTAATTCCTATATTAGAAAATAAATCATGTTTACTTAAAATTTAAGTACGATTCTAACAAATAATAGGGAAAAAAATCCTATCATTAAAGTTCTATAAGTGTGTTTATGTAACTTTCAAAAGAAAAAAAAAGTCTTTAATATTAATCTTTCCCGGATACTTAGCTATGAACTATTCCTACTTCTTACGTCATGACATAGAATTTTTTCTTATATTTTGTGTAATAATAATAATAATCATAGTAAAAAGTGGCTCTTAAGTCTAGTTTTTGAGATTTTATTTTACGGAAAGGGGAGAGT